>JAHHQI010000240.1:0-35448 GCA_028274465.1 Plantago ovata | reverse complement strand
GAAGATCTTCTCTGGTTAAGAAAGATTCATCCGAGAAACATTTCAGATACACAGCTTCTCCATGCCAGCAATTGGGGCATGCATTTGTGGGTAATTAACTACATGGAAATGAATGCTGAAAAGCATCATCATACTGCCTGCAAAAATGCAAGAATTCTTCAACTACAAGTCCGTAGGCTTCTGGAAAACTACGAGAAGGATTGTGTTGAATTCACTGCTCTTGCTGAGAAGAGTGTAAGAGAGATTCTGAGAAAAGAGGAACATTGTAAAAGAGGAACATTTGCTGATGACTTAGATAGGTGTTAGATAAGTTATTTCTTTGGTGGATGACGTACTTTAATTTCTGTGAAGAAATTAATTTATTGACACATTTGCGTATGATGTATTTTATTTTCTGAAAAGAAAATATCTTATTGATGCTTAGCTTTGATGTATCTTATTTTCTGAAAAGAAAATGACCTATTAAAGCATTTGCTGAAGATGTAGTTTGTTTATTACAAACAAATTATTGAAGCAAATAAGAAACCGGTCAGAATCTTGAAGACTTTTGAAGATCTGAAGACTTGAAGACTTGAAGATTGCTGAAGACTGGTAAGGCACGTGTTGCTCAGAAAGTGAAATTTTCAGCAACAACATTGCATAAGTGAAAATCTGAAAGACAGAGTAGGTTGTGCTTGGTGAAACTGAGAATGAACACTTGCTGATGAACATATGTGACCTCTTGCTGAATGTACGTGATTTTGCGCTCCATTGTTACTGTTTGAATTCTATTCAAAGGTGCATTTAATGCAAAGCTTACACACAAAGGACATGAAGACTAGAAGACAAACAAAGGTTGCTGCTGAAAGTACAAAAGCAAGATAGTGAAATGTTAAGGAACAAAAGCCTTAGGATTTGAAATTCAAACGGCTCCTTACTTGCACTATAAATAGAGGTCATCCGGCAAAGAGTTGAAGTGTGTCAACAACGCGATCAAACTCTCACTTGTGCTTAAAATTCACAAACCTTCAAACACTCTTACTGCCATTGATCCGTTCCAAGACTTAAAGCTTGAAAAAGCTACTTGTGAAGAAGTAGAACAAACTCGGCTAAGAAATTAGTTAAGTGTTCTTTCTTTCAAACAAGAACAAGTCTTGACACCAGAAACAATCAAACTTGTTTACTGCAAAGTATTCCAAGTTGTGTTTCTTAGATTACTTGTTGTAACTGAATAAGTTATAATTAAGTTATCTCACCCCAAAACTCTCTAACTGAAAAATACACCCTTTCAGGCGTGATATTCAGGGGGAACTTAATCGAGCAAGCTTTTGCTGATTAAAAGTACCAAGTTTGGTGGAGAACAAGGTTGAGTTCTCTAGTTTAGGTTGGAGACAAAGCAAGTGTGCTTTGGTTTCTGTTGAATCGCTTTAGATAGGAGATTGTAAGGAACCTCAATCATATCTTAGTGGATTCAGTCCTAGAAAGGACAAAGTGGATTAGTTGGGAGATTACGCCACTCTCAGATACCACTCTAAAAGTGTTTGTGTGATTTACTTACTGCATTTAGCTTTCAGCAAATTATATTTGTTTGTACACAGTCACTCACATCACTTGCTGAAACTCTTTACTTGCTGAAAAAGCACTTATCGTTTCAAAGACTTCCGCTCTCTGATTTTAAGTATCAGCAAACCAAGCTACTGTAAAGTAACTTACGCTTGCTGAGAAAGTTAAGTATCAGCAACCTCATTACTGTAAAGTAATAAGTACTTGCTGAGAAAGTTTTAAACGACAAAAGTTTGAAAAGACTATTCACCCCCCCCCCCCCTAGTCTTTTTTTGTTGTTTAAAGGGACCAACAGCCTATTTATAGAAGGGTATCTCGGGAATACGAACCGTCGCCTACCATCGCTCCATCTGGACCGAACACGTTTCCACTATCAACGGCCCAAAAACACAGACGCCTGAAGAATTTACCAATCTTCCCTCCACGCTCCAGCATCGACACACCTTCTCGAGAGAACGCGGATTACCTAGCAACCAAAGTTAATTCGTGGAGTGAGGACCGTGTCACATAAATAGTCCGTAGAGCGATGAGGGACCGATCACCCGAGAAGGAAAATTTAAGAGAATGCTTCGATATGGTACCGAGGAGCCAGTCTCTCACAAGGCTCCTCGAGACAGAAAGTGCCAAGAAAAACAAAAAGCGGAAGGAAGTCATTCCATTCCATCACCTTACAATTGTCTCCTCTCGAGATAATTCGAGACAATTAACAAGAAGAATATTGAAGAGGCAAAAAATCGAGAATCCTACTTCCACCAAGGAATACTTACACGGATCCGATCTCTACCCAGTAAATATACCCATTTCATAAGGTCCGAGCAACGTCTGCTCGCACCCTATAAAAAGGGGGGGGGAGATAGGAGGAGGGAAAGTGACCAAGGCACGAATACAGAAATCGTTTTTCGCCCACTACTAGTTGAGGATCTGCTCGACCTTTACTTCAACATAGTTCCTCAACTATCTTCTACAAAAATACTTGGAAACTAGGGGGACATATGTTGGTGTTAAAATATGTCCAGTCCGCATGTACGAACTGGAGCGGTCTAAGAGCGCGACGAGGCATCAAGGGCCGTCCCTCAAGGGGCGCGACCACACCCAAGTATGTCACTTAAGTTGGCTCGACCAACATATGGTCCGACCATCACTGTGAGGCCGACCCTCAAGATAAGCTCACTACAAGGACAAGAGAGTTGTGGGGCACGAGAAGTATCTCTAGGGCTCGAGGAGGACCTTACGTCAAGGTTACACCCTCCAAAGGAGACTAGGCAGAGCACTACTCGGACCATGAATATCAGAGGAAGGCACGAGGACCCAGGTCGACCACCCATGGTCGGTCCCTGTGGGGCCCGCCTTCTAGAATATTCCATGAGACCCGAAAAGTCAATAATGCCCTCCAAACCCTAGTCAAGATGTTTGGGTCAAAGCCCATGGACCTCCTTAATGGGCTTGGGCCAAAGGAGGCTTCGATCTCAGCCGGACACTTATCACGATCCTACATAAAGTGACAATAAAATACTACAAGTATATAAAGGGACTCATTCATAATCCCTAGGTAAGCAATCATAGCTCTCACCTACCACTCACCTACCACATTTACTACTCTTACTAGGGATGTAATACTCCGCATCCCACATCGCTTAAGAGTGAGTGGGATAAATGGTATATATGTTAGACCACCACTCCCACATGGTATGAGGCCTTTTGGGTGATTCCAATAGCAAATCCGTGCGGGCTTAAGCCCAAAGCGGACAATATCATACTGTGGGGACGTGTGTTGGTCTGTCCAGGAGTAACCACGCCGGCCAGATTGGTCGGGTCGTTACAAATGGTATCAGAGCCTAGATCAACCCAAAGCCCGCACCGGGTGGACGATTGGTAAAGGGTATTGTCAGTTCGTCACCCTCACCACTTAAGGCGCTCGACGAGGACGTCGAGGCTTTAAGGGGGGTAGTTTGTAATACTCCATATCCCACATCGCTTAAGAGTGAGTGGAATAAAGGGTATATATGTTAGACCACCACTCTCACATGGAGGCCTTTTGGGTGATTCCAAAAGCAAATCCGTGCGGGCTCAAGCCCAAAGCGGACAATATCATAATGTGGGGACGTGTGTGGGTCCGTCCAGAAGTAACAACGCCGGCCGGATTGGTCGGGTCGTTACAAGGGAAGCCCTTCAACTGCCTACACGTAAAGTTGTCCCTCCGGTCTGATCCTTGACAGACCGGGCACGAGGTACTAATCCCCCTCCTCTCCAGTTTCTTTCATGTACGAGGAAGCTACATGAAGGATACCTACTCTTATAAGAGGAAGACTACATAAAGAAGACCTAAGTAGTTTCCTGTGACGGTTTAGTACGAACTTAAGAGGAAACACGAATTACCCTTCAACACCATCCATGTAAAACCTTGCCGCTCGTAATTGTAGCCGTCTCGCTTCAATTTTATCCTTGGGTACCCGCCCCGAAGTCAAAAATTGGATAAATATTACGCATCCAATCCTCATGTTCATTCACTGCCGCTTGTAAAGTTGCCTTTTTATTTGTACCGATAATGGGTTGTCTGCGTGCATAAGGACCACCGATCTCGTGTCTATTGGTCTGGATGCGATAGCAAATTTGGCTAAAGCATCTGCCCTTGTGTTGTCTGCTCCAGGTATCTTGGCGAGGGAAAAACTCTCAAACCCCGCGGCTAACTCCTTCAACTTTTTCTGATACTGGGTAAGTTGATCTTTCTTCGTATTGAACGTTCCGTCGAATTGGTATGCCACTAACTGTGAGTCAGTGAACAGCTTTACTCGGCGCGCGTGAACCCCTCTCGCCATTGTAAGCACGGTAAGGGTTGCCTCATATTCTGTCTCATTATTGGTGACGCAAAAGTTATGGCTAACTGCATACTTCATTTCCGCACCTTCCGGACTCTTGATATAAATTTCGATACCGCCATACCCCTGTGATGCCGACCCATCAACTCTAAATTACCATTCAACGTCGCTTTTCTGCAGAACTTCTTCCTCAATTTCCAGCATTCTTAGTCTGCGGCGTTTAGCGCGCTCTTTCGATACATATGGCACTTCCTCATCCGGCCCGGTCATAGTTTCCTGGCTCCATTCCTGGAAGTCCGGCGATGGGCGTTCCCTACCACCCAGAGTAACGTATGTTGAAAATAACATTACCTCTTCCGTATCTGCTTCTGCGGTCCTGGCGGGGAATTCTGCCAAGAAGTCAGCGATTACTTGCGCTTTTTTAGTCGTTGGTGCTTGAAATTCTATTGCGTGTTCCCCCAACTCAATCACCCGTCTAGCCAATCTACCTGAGTGAGATAATTTAGTCAAGACCTGGCGTAGTGGCAGCGTTGTCAACACGGTGATAAAATGTGATTGGAAATACGGCTTCAAACGTCGCGCACAAGTGATGAGACATAATGCGTACTTCTCAATATCTTTGTAATTACGCTCAGGCGGTGTCATGACTCTGCTGAGATAGTAGACCGGTTGTTGCTCATGCCGCAAGATCCGTACCAATACTGATGAAATGGCTTCCTCTGAAATTGCCAGGTATAGGTACAATGGATCCTTCGGTATTGGTTTAGCGAGAAGCGGCGGACTTGTCTGATACACTTTAAGATTTTCAAATGCCTTGTGGCACTCCTATGTCCATTGGAAACCCTGTTTCTGAGCGCGTAGAATTTCGAAGAACGGCAGACTTTTCTCCGCACTCTTAGAAATGCAGCGGCTGAGAGATATAACCTTCCCTATAAGCCTCTGAGCTTCGGCCAAGTTGCGGGGATGCTCTATATCCATTATTGCTCTAATTTTCTCCGGGTTTGCTTCTATTCCTCGTTCCGTAACCATGTAGCCCAAGAACTTTCCTCCTTTGACGCCAAAAGCACACTTAGCAGGGTTAAACTTCATTGTGTATTTAAGAAAAGTCGTGAAACACTTAGACAGATGCTGGATGTGATCGTCTTCTCTGCCACTTTTGACTAACATGTAGTCAACATAGACCTCCAAGTTGACCAAGCGTTGATAAGTGGCTCCCGCATTGCGCAGACCAAATGGCATTACCCTGAAGCAATACACTCCTCATACAATGATGAAAGATGTTTTGTTGACATCCTCCCTTGCCATCTTTATCTGATAGAAGCCTTGGAATGCATCCATGAAGCTGAGCAAAACACACCCCGCAGTAGAATACACGAGCTAGTCTATTGATGAATGTGTATTTTACACTTTCATTCGAGTCTTTTTCACCTATTTTAGCTATCCTCTATGTTAATTTAGCTATATTTTAGTGCATTTTATTAGAATAGTGTCACGTTTCCCTTTAGTTTTTATTTTACAGGTTTTGGTTGAAAAACGAGGTTTTCCGGGCAATTATATTGAAGTTGACAAGGAATTGGTGTTCCAAAAGCCTAATTGGAGTATCTGAAAGATTCCGGATAGGATTTGAAGTCTAGGGGTCGAATCTGGAGGCTAGAAGTCAGAAACCGAGTCCGAAAAGGGGAGGAAATCCAAAAACGCGTCGAAAACGCGTATCTGGCCGAAAATTACTCCCGGGCGAGTCGCCCGGGATGTGGGGCGAATCGCCCCACACCAGGCGAATCGCCCGGTGTGTGGGGCCCTTCGCCCCACACAATTCAAAGCCTATATATAGTTGCTCAGTTTTTCTCCGTTTTTCATACTTTTCCAGACCTTTTCTCTCACCTTTCTCTGTAGTTTTAGGTAGGAATTTCCCAGAGCCTGTTCTGGGGGTTCTTAGCTTAGGAGATACTTTTTCATAGCAGTTTGGAGCTTGTAAGGTCGCGATTCTTCGGAGACTGACACCCTTCGGTAACATTGTATCTTACAGTTTTTCTACTTATTTTTATATATCTTTCAATATGTTTTCTTCTATGATTTCTGTTGATTGCATGACAACTATGAGTAGCTAAACTTCTCGTTGGTGATAGTATGTGAATTCTTAGCGAAGGGTTAATAATTATGCTAATGGCTATATCGCGCATTATACTCTGAGTTATTGCTTTATTTCTTTGATCTATCTAAATCTCTATCTTCGTATTGTTGAATAATTACTGAACACAATTGGACAATTCATTGGTCTTTGACCTATCTAAATCTATATCTTCGTAGTGTTTGATAATTACAACTGGACAATTCATTGATCAAAGATCTCTATGCAAAACTGAGGAATTTATGCATGATTATTAACCTGTTATGCTTTGAAGGACCATACTATCACCAATCTCCATTATCTGTTAAGAAAAACCTTTGCTAAGCCGTCTGCTGTTTTTATATTCTAAGTCAGATTAGATAAAGCTAGTTATAGTCCTTAGAGATCGACACTCGAGGTTATTCTACTGCTACACTACGGTTTTCGTTGTAGTTGTGAATTGCCTTTGGCTAAATACAAATTTATTTGATTCGTTGGAACCCGACAATCCAAACGCATCATCAAATTGGCGCCGTTGCCGGGGACTATACTCCTTTTTTCTGTTTAATTTGTTTATATTTTCAGCATTCAATTCCTAGTACTAGTAGTTTTTAGTTTTCCTATTTAATCTCTTTCTGATACCCCTTTCCTAGTCTTAGTAGTATTCGATTTCTAGAAAGTTTCTTGATCTTCGAAATTTCTAACGAGACTAATTTTCAGTTTTGAGTTACCCCTGTTCCAGATTTCCAGGTATGACGACCTTAAAAGCTCGCTTGGCACCTACATTTTCGCAAGTCAGGAAAGGGTCAGCTATATACTTGGAAGAAGAGTTATCAGGGTATGAGGTAACAAGTTTTGTAGTGAGAAGGATTCCGAGGTTCGAAGATGGAGTGGGGATGAATCCGTTAATCTTCATCAGGTCCTATGAGGAAGAAATAGCAAAAGTTCCAGCAAAGGGGTTCACCGAGGACCAATTGTGCAGGAAATTATTTTCTTTTGCTCTGGGATATGAACCAAGGATTTGGATAGCAAGGTTAGCACCAGGATCACTGAGGACCTGGAGCCAAGTAGTAGAGGAGTTCTTGGCACGTTTCATGCCTTACCATGAGACGATTGCACTGCGGAATCGGATCGAACACTTCAAGCAAGGAGAATACGAGCGGTTCTGCGACACCTATGAACGTTTCGAGCTGTATAAACGTGAGTGCCCCCACCACCGTTTCGACGATGGGGAGCTGATTTGGTTTTTTGTTGGAGGACTACGTGATGAAGTTAGGCTTCAAGTGGATGGGATGTGTGGAGGTTTAGAAGAATGTACAGTTGAAGAGGCAATGAAGGTCTTTCAAAAGTACGCCAATGGATCCGCACAATCCGAGAAAATAATGACGAATGAAGTCACCAACATATATTCAAATCGGGGCGAAACTGACGGGTTATACGAAGGATATTCTGAAGACGAAGACATCAGTGAGGAGGAGGAACTTGCATTTTGCGCAGGGATTAAAGCCATTGAGAGTGTTTTCGAGATAGCACACGCAGGGCAAGCTGAGAACAATCTTCGCATCGAAAAGGCTTTTGAAGCGGTCGAAGTAACTGAGCAACTTATCAAGGAGCTTAGCCTGTTGAAGTGCGAAAGGTGCGGCAAAGCAGTCGAGGACACCCCCTTGGAAGTAGTGAGTGAACCACCCGAGGAAGGGGGCGAATCGCCCCCCCAACTCCAGGGAATTGGACGACCCCAGTTCCCCCAATGTGACACCTGAAACTGATCCCGAGCCACTTCCAGCTGCTACTACCAAGGAGAATGAGTACGAAGAGGTGAATCTACTACTCCGTGGAGGCAAGATGACCAAAATTCCTAACTTCGTGCGTCCTAAACGGGTTGAATCTACTGGGACCAAAAATACAGGACCAAGCACAGAGCAAGAGGTTAGCGAAAGTACCAAAGAACCTCAAGAAGTTCCGGGAAAGAATGATGAACCAAGACCATCTGTGGAAGACATAGGTGATGATGAGGTCGAGGTAGGAACTCCTACGCCAGGGGAACTTCACAAATCTTCTAATCCATATGTGCCTCCAAAGCCACATGTACCATTCCCAAGTCGGATCAAGCCAGCGAAGAAGGACATTCGAGAATCACCCCTATTCCAACGCCTCTCAAAAGTGGAAGTCAATGTGCCTCTCTTGGAGTTAATCCAAAACATTCCAACTTATACGAAATTCTTTCGTGAGATCAAGAACAAAAGGGTTACTTCAGGAAAGGAAGTGAATGGGGTTGAAAAGGTCAACTCAATTGCCGGATTGCCCGTGAAGAAAAAGGATCCTGGAAGTTTCATCATCGACATCGCCTTAGGGAATGGACGAACTACGAAGGCAATGCTTGACTTAGGGGCTAGCATTAACTTAATGCCCTATTCGGTATACAAGGCCCTGGATCTCGGAGAATTGACATCAACTGATATGGTCGTCCAAATGGCAGACCAAAGTGTGAAGAGGCCAGTCGGGACAATAGAAGACATCCTTGTGAAGGTGGACAAATTGATAATCCCAGCTGATTTTGTAGTAATGAAGTCTGCAGACGAGGGAAAGAGCCATATTCGCGAGCACGTAGTACTACTTGGGAGACCATTCATGGCGACTACCAACACATGCCTTGAGCTTAAGGGAAAGAAAATAACCATGGAGGTAATGGGCGAGAAGATTGAGTTGGTAGGATGCAGCATCGGAGATAAGGAAGTCGCGGAAGAGTTAAAATTTGTCGATTGCTATGATTCCGTGATTTCCGAATTTCATCATTGCCATGATAATCGTGAACCACTTGAGGAGGCATTAACCATGAAAATGAGACGTGCTACATGACCGAAGAAGCAAGGGAACTAGTGGAAATAATGGATAGCACCCCAGAAATTCCCGCAGGAGAGGAGGTACTTGAACCTTTAGATGAAGAAGAGGAAGAAAGTAGGTTTCCTGAAGATCCTAGCTTAGAATTGAAACCACTTCCTGCGCACCTCAAGTATGTGTACTTAGGAGAAAATCAGAAGAAGCCTGTAATTGTCTCCTCACATCTCTCCAACGATGAAGAAAGTAAGTTGATTGAAGTATTGAAGGAAAATTCTGCAGCCATAGCCCTACACGGTGTGTGCACAACATATATTGGCAAGAAAGACGAAATGCCCCTTCAAGGGAATCTAGTGGTAGAACCTTTCGATGTATGGGGCATTGATTTCATGGTACCATTTCCATCAAGTGGAGGCTATGTATATATACTAGTTGCAGTGGATTATGTGACTAAATGGGTGGAGGCAATTCCTACAAAAACAAATGACGGCGCAGTGGTTATGAAGTTCTTGAAGGAGGTAATATTCTCTAGGTTTGGGTGCCCTAGGACAATCCTCAGTGATTGAGGATCACACTTCGTCAATAGAACGTTTGTCTCCCTTCTTAAGAGATACAATGTCCACCATAGTATCGCTACATCATATCACCCACAGACATCGGGACAAGTCGAAATCAGCAACCGTCAAATTAACAAGATCCTGGAGCGAGTAGTGAAGCCTAGTAGGAAAGATTGGGCAGGAAAATTGAATGATGCACTTTGGGCATACAGGACTAGCTACAAGACGGTGATCGGGACCACTCCGTACAGACTTGTGTATGGGAAGGCATGTCATCTTCCCGTAGAACTGGAACACAAGGCATATTGGGCTATAAAGGCACTCAATCTTGATATAGGAAAAGCTGGTGAGGAACGATTGTTGCAACTAGATGAGCTTGATGAATTACGACTAGGTGCTTATGAAAATGCCAAGATCTACAAGGAACGTACTAAGAAGTATCATGATCGTGGTATAGTACGTAAGGAATTGATTCCTGGACAAAAAACTTTGGTATTTAATTCTCGCCTTCGACTATTTCCTGGAAAGCTCCGTACTCGTTGGGATGGACCGTATGAAATTATCGAAGTTGATCCCCATGGAGCTGTAAAACTCTTCGATCCAAAGACGAGCAATACCTTCAAGGTGAATGGCCAGCGAGTGAAGCCATATTTCGAGATATCTAGTGATCAAAGGGAGGTTGATCACCTTGAGCTTACCCTTACCGCCTCCACAAAAGGTTAGTGTGTTTTGTTTTGTTTTCTCACGAGTTTTGATTGAGTATTATAGGTCACTTATACAAGTATTAGCTCTCACCTTGAATCCACTTTCGACGTTCGGGGCGAACGACGACGTTCAGGTTTGGGGAGGGGGTTATCGCTGGTTATCTCTATACTTATCTTGCTTATGATAAACTCGTGAAAATTTTTTGCATTTGCATTTGCACGTTTACCGCTTTCTTAGTTTTTTAGGTTTCATTCACTTCATTCATCCTAGGTTAGTCGTGCATGTTTTATATAGATCAACTAATTATGCCATTAATCATATGCTTCATCTCTATGAATTTGTTTGAGGTTTTTCTTGCATGGCTTGTCACATTTATGTATTGCACTTAGTTAAGCTTGGTAGTCTCGACATCACTTAGTGGTGTTTTCTCTACTGCGGTTCACGAAGGCCTTTATAATAGGATGATGCATGTTAGGGTATTATGGTTGTTTTCCCGAGTAATTATGTACCTAAGAGGCAACAAGTCTTCACCTTGCTTTGAGATTGCTAAATGCCTAGGAAGGAGGTAGTGTGAGGTTGTGTGATCCTTTGTTTGCAACCTATTCTTTCGAATAGGTTTGGGGAGGGGGTTACGCCATTATTAGACTTGTTTTTCGTTTTTTATTTCTGTGTTGTGAGTTTATTTTTCCTTTCTCGTAAATTTTGTACTCCAACCTATTCTTTCGAATAGGTTTGGCGAAGTCGTTTGTGAGTCATTTTATTTCTTTTTCGTTGTGCTACTGCTGGCTAAAAAAAAGAGAAAAAATTCCAGAAAAAAAAACTGGAAAAGAAAAAAAAGAAAAAAGAAAAGACCCCAAAAAAGCAAAGAAGGGTCCAAAAAAAGAAAGCCAAATAGCAGTTTAGCAAAGTGTTGTGTCTCATTTTCCAATTCTTGTAATGTTCGTAATCGTGTTGTAATTTTCTATCTTTTCTTTTTGTTTGAGTGTCATCTGTTCTAGACCACCCTCGTCCTGCCATTCAGGAAGTGGTGAATAGCTTAAGACTTTACTTGAGAGATGGGTAGAATAGGGGAGTTTTATCTTTTATAAGGAATCCTCCTTCGTTTGATGAGAGCCAGTACTGGTTCGACCTCTTTGAGGAAAAGTCTTAACTTGGTGAACAACAGTAAGTTCTCAGTTTCATAGGCACGGGACAACCATTCGTATTCTAACATGTTTCATTACGTCGTCACTGACTAGGTCCAGGTAGAGAATGTTACGAGAGACTATCCTGTCTTGACATAAGTGCTTATGTGAATGTGTATGAGTCAATCGAGGCATTCTTCAACCTATATTCATGTTTTGATTTATATGGTTCTTGTTCATATGTTTTTTGATGGATTCAGTAGATTAGTTCATTTCATTTGGCATGAGACTCCATTTTGTGTGTTGCATTGTTTTTTGCATTAGAGTCTAGCTTAGTTGCTTGAGGACAAGCAAAGGTTCGGTTTGGTGAGTTTGATGAATGTGTATTTTACACTTTCATTCGAGTCTTTTTCACCTATTTTAGCTATCATCTATGTTAATTTAGCTATATTTTAGTGCATTTTATTAGAATAGTGTCACGTTTCCCTTTAGTTTTTATTTTACAGGTTTTGATTGAAAAACGAGGTTTTCCAGGCAATTATATTGAAGTTGACAAGGAATTGGTGTTCCAGAAGCCTAATTGGAGTATCTGAAAGATTCCGGATAGGATTTGAAGTCTAGGGGTCGAATCTGGAGGCTAGAAGGTCACTAGAAGTCAGAAACCGAGTCCGAAAAAGGGGAAGAAATCCAAAAACGCATCGAAAACGCGTATCTGGCCGAAAATTATTCCCGGGCGAGTCGCCCGGGATGTGGGGCGAATCGCCCGGTGTGTGGGGCGAAAGGCCCCACACAATTCGAAGCCTATATATAGTTGCTGAGTTTTTCTCCGTTTTTCATACTTTTCCAGACCTTTTCTCTCACCTTTCTCTGTAGTTTTAGGTAGGAATTTCCCAGAGCCTGTTCTGGGGGTTCTTAGCTTAGGAGATACTTTTTCATAGCAGTTTGGAGCTTGTAAGATCGCAATTCTTCGGAGACTGACAACCTTCGGTAACATTGTATCTTACAGTTTTTCTACTTATTTTTATATATCTTTCAACATGTTTTCTTCTATGATTTCTGTTGATTGCATGACAACTATGAGTAGCTAAACTTCTCGTTGGTGATAGTATGTGAATTCTTAGCGAAGGGTTAATAATTATGCTAATGGCTATATCGCGCATTATACTCTGAGTTATTGCTTTATTTCTTTGATCTATCTAAATCTCTATCTTCGTATTGTTGAATAATTACTGAACACAATTGGACAATTCATTGGTCTTTGACCTATCTAAATCTATATCTTCGTAGTGTTTGATAATTACAACTGGACAATTCATTGATCAAAGATCTTTATGCAAAACCGAGGAATTTATGCATGATTATTAACCTGTTATGCTTTGAAGGACCATACTATCACCAATCTCCATTATCTGTTAAGAAAAACCTTTGCTAAGCCCTCTGCTGTTTGTATATTCTAAGTTAGATTAGATAAAGTTAGTTATAGTCCTTAGAGATCGACACTCGAGGTTATATATTCTACTGCTACACTACGGTTTTCGTTGTAGTTGTGAATTGCCTTTGGCTAAATACAAATTTATTTGATTCGTTGGAACCCGACAATCCAAACGCATCATCATCTATGCGGTGTAACGGGTATGGATCCTTGGGACAGTATTTGTTGAGGCTGGTAAAGTCGTTGCACATCCTCCACTTCTCGGGAGCCTTCTGGACTACGACTACATTGCAGACCCAGTGTGAGTAGTTGACTGGATAAATGTGTCCTGCTGCCAGTAGCTTGTCCACTTCCTCTTTAATGATGAGATTCTAGGCTTCTTCGCGAGGTCGATATTTTTGTCGTATCGGTTTCACATTTGGGTCCACGTGTAGGCGATGAACCATAACCTTAGGATTAATTCCTACCAAATCATCCGTTCCCCATGCGAAAACGTCGGCATTGGCCCTGAGGAATGATATCAACATGGTCTCTGTCGCTGCTTCCATCTCCGTTCCAATTCGTGTTACCTTGGATTCATCTCCTTCGATTATACTGATTTCTTTTGTGGTCTCATTTGGTTACATACGTGGCGCTTCGAAAGTTCGTTTCTTCCCTTCATAGGGTCCTCTTGGTTCCTGCATCGCCTTGGAACATGTTTCTTCTGTAATGGGGAAGCAGGTATACTCTGGTAGAATATCACCCGGAGTAACCCTAAACTGCCTCGCACCGACCACTTGTCCGACTCCGAAAGGCGTAGGGAATTTCATACGTAAGTGTAGCGTAGAAGGCACCACTTTAAATTCCATGGTTCCTGGTCTGCCGAAGATCATGTTGTTTCCAAAGGGAATATCCACGACTTGAAATTTCAGCAGATGGGTGACCTTTTTAGGGTCCCTTCCCAACGTGACAGGCAGATACTCAACCCTTAAAGGTCTCACTCTCTGTCCTCCGAATCCAACCAAGGTGTCAGCGATCGAAGCTGTCTCATCTCGATGGAATGGCAATTGTAGGTAGCGCAGTGTCTCCAGTGAAACGATGTTGACGGCAATGCCGTTATCGATCAATACATTTCCAACTAATTGCGATGATATTTCCACTGTTACTACCAACGGTGGACTGGCGTACCGCAAGTGCTCCTGGCCGGGGACTACGGGCGGTAGTTCTAAATCGTCGAAGGAGATGACGTTCCTCATCCTCCCTCTTCTCGCCCGTCTCTACGTGTAATCTGATATTGCTTCTAACGGATTGAGATAATCCCTAGTCCCCTACCTCGCACCATGTTGACTCTGCTCTGCTTGGACCCGCTACTATTTCCTTTCTCCGATCCTTCTGCCTGCATCCTGTGCTCGTGACCAGACCTTATGGCGGGAGGTGTCCTTCCGATATCAATCGGACCATTTCCTGCGCACATGTGTGATAGACGTCTGTCGCATGACCCCGCATCCTATGGTATGCGCAATATTCTTCCTAATCCTTCCCCACATGTCCTATGCTAGATGTGCTAGGCCACCGTATATATCTTTCATGCTCGATTTTGGTTAATATCTCCGCCTGGGATAGAGTTAGGATTGGAAAAGTATCCATGTACGACTTCCTCCTCTTCCTTCCTCTCGTGTCTCTCTTGCGATACGTTTCCCCCGTTTGTCGGGATGGTTTTTCTCCTTCTCTTTCAAATGCGCGGGAGGGAACATTCTTCTGAAATTCTTCTAATATTCTTCTGCTGTCGATCCAGCGTGTCATCCAGTTCCTTTTCTCCTTAGGGACGTCACAGTGATAGGTCCTCCGCTAGCTGCCTATTGGTAGTGTTGCGATATAGATAATCAATCCTTATGTTGAAAGTGTGTTTCTCCACTTCCAATAAGGTCGTGTTGAATCTAGAGATGTAAGAACATAAACTCTCATTCCTATCTTGTACAACGTTCGCCACGTGACTGCAAGGTTTCTTCTTTCATCGAAAATTGTCGAAGTGGGATATGAACTTCCGTATAAGGCCTCCATACGAGAATGTCGATCCGGGTTTCAAGGTGAGATACCATTCCATCGCACGACCATCCAAAGAGGACGAGAATGCCATGGCTAGCGAACCGTCCGTATATCCGTTCGCTTGGAGGCAGCTTTTGAACCTGGCCTGATGCTCGTATGGGCAAGAGTCCCCGCTGAATTACGGAATATCGCGTGTAGAGATTTCTCTCCTGGATTTTAGACAAGATCGCCTAATCTCCCACGACAGGGCATTCCGCGACTTCCTATATCCCTTAATCTTGCGTCTCTGAGACCTATGATCCCGCCTTCGAGATCCGTCATCCGGTTGTCGCGAGGACTCCTCCTTCCTTCCGTCCTTGTCATCTCGCTGGTGGAATTCTCGTGGCTTTCCCTCGTGTAGCGGGGGTTCGACGTCCGACTCATGTCCTCTGGGCGCCTCCCGCTCGGGATTGTCATCTCCTTTTTCCTCGTCATCCGAGATCAAGGCTATGATTTTTCGTTTCTCAGTTCTGTTCCTGGTTACCACCGTTGGATGCTGCGGATGTCTATTTGCTACGTTTTCATCTTCGCACTGCTGAAGTTGATTCTCTCGCCCCTCCTCTAATGCCTCATTTGCCTCCTATGATATCGTCGGTGCGGGCTTGTTCAAGTCCCAATAGCAGATAAGGCGCTCAGCTAGCAAGGCTAAAGAAGGTTCATCGCCAGGTATATGGATTCCTGGAATGTCCATTACCTTCTCTTTTGCAGCAACTCCCTTTGCTTCTTTTGCCAACAAGTTCGTCGATCCGCTGGGGCTAGCCGTTTCCCCGTCCTTCTTGGATTTCGTTGCATTTTGGTTCCTAACGTCTTCTATGACATTAGCTCATGTATTTGCAACTACATGTTCTCGGGGGGGCTTGGTTGGATGCGTCATCGGTGCCTTGTCCTTATTTTGTTGTGCCATACTCCCTTTAATCGGCTTTTGATGTTTGTTTCCCACAGGCGGCGCCAATGATGTAACCAAATATTACGCAACGTATAGATACTACTGTAAATACAATTATTGTAAGCATCCCACATCGCTTAAGAGTGATTGGAATAAAGGGTATATATGTTAGACCACCACTCTCACATGGTATGAGGCCTTTTGGGTGATTCCAAAAGCAAATCCGTGCGGGCTCAGGCCCAAAGCTGACAATATCATACTGTTGAGACGTGTCTGGGTCCGTCCAGGAGTAACCACGCCGGCCGGATTGGTCGGGTCGTTACAAATGGTATCAGAGGCTAGACCAACCCAAAGCCCGCACCGGGTGGACGGTTAGTAAAGGTTATTGTCAGTTTGTCACCCCCACCACTTAAGGCGCTCGACGAGGACGTCGAGGCTTTAAGGGGGGTAGATTGTAACCCCCCATATTTCAGAAGCTTAAAAGGGTTGAGAACGCTACTCATACTATCAAGGTGCACCTTTCTTTTCGGGAATCCACCTAGAAGAACTTCAGAGTTAAGCGTGCTTGCTTTGGAGCAATTCTAGGATGGGTGACCCACTGGGAAGTTCCCGGTGCGCGCACGAGTGAGGACAAAGTGCGCGGATTAGAACCCGTGTTGGTCTATGGGGCCAGCATATCACCCTGGAGAGCGCCCATGAGTAACCACGCCGGCCGGATTTGTCGGGTCGTTACAAATGGTATCAGAGCCTAGACCAACCCAAAGCCCGCACCGGGTGGACGGTTGGTAAAGGTTATTGTCAGTTTGTCACCCCCCACCACTTAAGGCGCTCGACGAGGACGTCGAGGCTTTAAGGGGGTAGTTTGTAATGCCCCGCATCCCACATCGCTTAAGAGTGATTGGTATAAAGGGTATATATGTTAGACCACCACTCTCACATGGTATGAGGCCTTTTGCGTGATTCCAAAAGCAAATCCGTGCGGGCTCAGGCCCAAAGCGGACAATATCATACTGTTGAGACGTGTCTGGGTCCGTCCAGGAGTAACCACGCCGGACGGATTGGTCGGGTCGTTACAATTATGGACTATAAATGAGCCACAACTATACTACAAGATCAGCTCCACCTTCAATGTTAGTATCCCCCGCTGCTCGTGGTACCTGCGCGGATAGAGAAAGGGAGTTAAATCCCTTTTGATCGGCTTGCCTTGGACAAACCGGTACAAGACTTTACTTGAACCTTGGAAGGGTTGTTTAGAGCGTAGTATATTAGTGATAGAATGAGAGTTACCTCAAAATGTGAGACATGCCTTCTATTTATAGAGACAGCTTGAGTGAGAGACCTTTCTTTCTTGATATCCGGCTCTCACACTATTCCTCTGTACTTCTTGTCTGTCAGGCGCAGACAAGTCTTCTGACGCCCCCTCCCTCTGCTGGAGGGAGTCTTCCATAGTACTCTTTACGTAGGTTGCGTAGGACGTGCCTGAAGTATTTCCTCGCGGACTAAGCTAGGTTATAGCTCTTGGCGGAGGTCGATCTCCTTCCAGCGCAGCCTCCCTTCGTTGCGGGGAGTCTTCCATGACGCTCTACGTATAAGCCACTCGGGGTGTGCTTGAGCAGAGTATTTCCTCGTGGGCTAAGCGTGGCTGCAGCTCTTCGCGGGAGGTCTTCTTTTCGCGTGCAGGGCCATTACTTTAGTCCCGTGCCTTTACGGATCTTCCATACTTACGCATAGGGCCATGTGGCGGTGCCACATCTTGGTAAGCCTTCTTCCTGCGGGGGTTGATGTAATTATCTAAGCCTCGCCACGGGTCTTCTTCTGTACCTTGCGGACAAGTAAAGGTCCGCGAGTAGGATATTATATGTCATATCAATAATTAATCCATTTTGTTGAATTTCATGCCATTCATAAGCTTCCCATTGGTTGAAGTATCATAATTACTTGTAATTATTGCAATATATTTATAAAATCAATGAATTGAATGGGATGTATTAAAAATGTATAAAAATACTAAAACGACAATTAAAAAAAAATTGGAGGGAGTATTATATATAATTTAAAATATTTATTATGTGTTCCGAGAAAAGGCTCCGAGATAATCTGAGTTGACCCGTCACAGGAGATCGTCCGAGATGACCTCCGATACGAGATTCACGACATAGTATACATCACTATTAATTCTTCCTAAAATAGGATATTAAATTATTGAATAATCAATAATAAATTGGTAATAAAAAAATAAAATCTAAAGATAATAATTACAGAATAGCAATAAATTTGTATATATACCCCCTATCTCTACTCATGATACATAACTCACAAGTTAGCACTCAATCTTCTTGATACTCTCATCACCTAAAGAAATCTAAAGAAGCAAGGAAAAATGGGCCGAAAGAAAGTAAAACTCGCATTCATTACCAACTATGCCGCCCGAAAGTCTTGCTACAAACAAAGGAAGTCGGGGCTCGTGAAGAAGGTGGAAGAGCTCGGTACTCTTTGTGGCCTGAAGGCTTGTGCAGTGGTGGGAAGTTCTTCCGACAAAAATCCTGTTGTTTGGCCTTCACGCGAGGAGGCCATGGCTCTGTATTCCCGGATGGATGCACCTCCAAATGGAGATCATTCTAAAAATAGGGAGATCAGTCAAGAGGCCTTTACTAAGCAACAAATCAAGAAAACAAGCGGTAAGGCGGCTCGGGTGAAAGCAGAGTGCGAGGCCAAGGAGATTGACATCTTTGTGCATAAATGCATCGCAGGAAAGGTGGCCATGGAGGACTTCGACATGAGTCGTAAGTCTGAGGTAAGTAGTTTTATAAGCCAAGTGAAGAGTGACATCGACGCAATGATTGAAAAACTATGCATTCAAGATCAAGAATATAATGATCGACCAGGCCCCTCTGATCCATCAACATCATGGACTTGGGGCGATGATCCATTCGAGTTCGAATTCGACGACCTGTTTGAAATTTGATTGGTGCTTTGTACTTTTAGATGTGTTCAAAGAAGTGCTATTTGTTTTGTTTGTCAATTATTGATTGCATCGGTTGTTTGTTCCAAGTCAATTTTACTCTTATAATGCCCTTTTTGGCTTTTTATATATAATAATCTTTTCTTTCACTTTGTCAAATTAAACTTGTGCGCATTAAAAAGATTAGAAGCAAATATAATAATTAATCAATGCGCAAAAGTTTTAATGGATTAAAGTGGCGTGTTTTCGTAAATGTTTTACCAAAGCGTCTTTAGGGTAACTAGTTTTTGTATATGTATTAAGGGATTAAACTTGTGCGCATTATTTGAGTGAGACTATTAATTAGAGTGGACTATTTTGGTAAATATTTTACAGATGAGTCTTTATTTTTATGCCACACACTAAACAAATTACATTTGATACCCCTGCTATTTTCCGCTATTACAGATTAGTCCATCTATATTTTTTATTACGTAATCCTCCCTTGCTATATAAACCTAATTACAGATGAACCCACGAATTTGACTTTCTGCGCTCTAATGCCTGGAAATGACATTTTCGCCCCTGTTGGAATTTCTAATTCTGAAAAATGCCAAACAACATTAAGTTTTGGTTATTACAAATTTACCCCAAATGTTTTATTTTTTACAATATTAACACAAACTATTTAGAAATTAGTCCACATACTTTAACTTTACTTCAAAATAGTCTACACAAAATTATTTTAAAACAAACCCCTAAAAAATGAATTTCAACATGAGTCCTTTTTCTTTCTTTTCCCATTTTTTTTCTTTATTTAAAAAAATAAATAAATACTAATTGAAAAAAAAAAAACGAAGAAGACGATCGGAACTGGAACAACTCCGATTGGAGGTTTTTTCCAGATCCGATCGGAACTGGAAAAGCTCCAATCGGAGCGGACAGTTCCGATCGGAACTAGAGCTCCGGATCGGAACTGGAACAGCTCCGATTGGAGCTTTTTTCCAGTTCCGATTGGAACTGGAAACGCTCTAAAATTCCAATTCCGATCGGAACTGGAAAAGCTCCAATCGGAGCAGACAGTTCCGATCGGAACTAGAGCTCCGATTGGAGCTCTGTACAGCTCCAATCGGAGCTGTTCCAGTTCCGATCGTAACTGGAAAGCTCCGACTGGAGCTTTTTTCCAGTTCCGATTGGAACTGGAAACGCTCTAATTGGAGCGTTTCCAGTTCCGATCGGAACTGAAAAAGCTCCAATCGGAGCAGACAGTTCCGATCGGAACTGGAAGTTTCGACCGGAACAGTAAGTTTCGATCGGAACTTTGTTTTTGCTTTTTTATTTTTTTTTTAAATGTGTTTTTTTTAATAAAAATGAAGTAAGGAAAATTTAAAAGTAAAAAGAAAAGAAAATGGAAAAAAGGAATATGGTTAAGGGCTGTTTGGATGTGAAGAAATGAGGAGAGAGAGAACGCCGGAGTCAACATCGGACGGTGACTTGGATTTTTTTGTAATTTTCCACGATAGTTGGACTAGGATGCAAAGTAGCTGTTTAGTGGGGGTATCAAAAGTAATTATGTCAAAAGAAATTAAAGTGAGGTAAAGTTTATTTTTCCACAATAATAGTAAGATTAGCCTAGCTAAAACCACTATTTTATCTTGTAAATTCATCCCGTCTCACAAAACTTTATTCACTTACCATTTTTTTTATGTCCCACAAAACTTTATCCATTTCTTAAAAAATAACCTACCCCACATATTAAAAACATTATTTTGTACATTATATTACAAATTTCCACTACTTTAAACTTTATCAACTCCATTTCAATTAAAAAATTAACATACCCTACTAACTTTATTACTACTTTATTATTTCTTCTTAAACTACACTAACCCTAGTGGGTAATTTTTTGTGAGATTTAAAACTTAGTCCTAACTTGTAAGAATCTTACGGTCTTACCTCTCACTGCCAATCTGCCATGTCTAATTAGACCTATTTCATTAGATTTTTTTTAAGGCCAAATATTACAATTACTTCTATACTACTGCCATATAACGGAGATCGAACACTGCACCTCTCCTTCACCAACCCAAATCTTTTCCACTAGACCACCTTATAACTCACTATTTCATTTGAATACTAATAAATAATGCATTTGATAAGTTTAAACCTTGATTAAGGACACAAGGTCCACTACTATGTCAATCTGTTAACTTCCAAAAGGTTTTAAAAAATCAAGAACATGCACAAAACGACGAATAGGCTTTGACTTGGGTTGACTGGTTCAAGGGTGGGCCTCACCTGGTAAAGGTCCTCCTAACAGACTGTAACAGGACAGACGTACATTTGTTGGAGCTGATGAGGAAGCAAAGCCAATGTGTGTACAATGGCAAGCTCACGAAGGTTTGCTAGGAAGTTTACACCATGCATGCAGCGGGCGTGTGGCACCGACTATCTTGCAGTTTACCTTATGATATTTATTTTTCGTAAAGCCTTTAGATTAGTTCTTAGCCATGTATAATTTATCACTCTTTTAGGTTTAGTTTGTCATGGTTATATTAGTTTGCGAATGGAGCTCTAGTTAGCTAGAAGTCGTTCATATTCGATCTTACGAGAACATCATGGGCAATAGTTCGGACTACTGTATGTTTGTGTGATATTTTGAATTTGACAAATTATCGGAGGCTCCTCCAGCTAGCCTTCAGCTAACAAGCACTGTCGTCAGAGAATGGAAGCCCTGACATATCTAGTTGGGAATCATGACGAAAACCATCAAAATCAACCCGCATTCATTCAAACTTAAGGGGCCGGTATATAAGATCATAGAATTGTTGAGGTAAGAAAAGATCTTCTGGACCGAAACAAAAACAGAGTTCATTTTCCAATTTTAATTAACTTTTATATATATATATATATATATACATATATATATATACATATATATATATATGCTTATTACTTTCTATTCATCAAAAAATAAAAATAAATGATGCAAAAATAGTACGGATCGAATACCTACAGATGATTCCTCACCAATACAGAGACATGGTTAAAAAAAAAAAACCTTAGCTAACTACGTAAGTAGGAACAGATGAAAGAAAAGTGAAATCGACCTTCTCACCTCCTCAACATCAAAATCAACCTTCTCCTACCCATCTCAGTTAGATGTCCATCTCAGTTGGTATGTATATCAACTAAATTTACATGGAAAAAATTAAAAAACTATGTCACAACTATTAAGTTAACTGGAAATCATATATATAACTACTACACATACTCTCTCTAATAAAGAAGTTCCACTTAATTATGAACCACCCGCTCAACAATGAGTGAGAGATACGTATGTTTCCTACTCTTTTTTTTTATTATTTAATTTGCTTTATATTACCAACTTAGACTAAAAGTTGTGAAACAAAAGCACCATATACCCACCACTTCGGATATATGCATATTTTTCTTTTTTTATGTAATAACTACTAATCTGATTAGTAAGTTTGGTTATCTTGGTATAATTGTGTTGGACAATTAAATTAAATAATATGATTTGACTATTAAAAAAAATAATTGGACGTGCATTCTACTCATATAAAACTCTATCATACTCTTTATCTCCAACCCTCATACTCTATCTTACCCAAATTTTCCTTTTATTTTCTCATTTCTTTTCAAGCTACTCTATTCTTTTTCCTTTTCTTTTAAAACCTAATACTTCATATTATTTAAATATTATTAATTAATTAAAATAATATAAAACTTCATACTCTATATTATTTGAATATCATTTTCTATTTATTTCAAATATTTTAAATTTTAAAATTGGTATTTCAATATAATTTATCAACAGTGAAATATATGAAAAATAAATAATGAAAAATAAAAGAAAAAAGAAATTAAAAGATAAGAAATAAAAATATAAAGCAGTTAAAAAGAAAAATAACAAAAAGATAAAACAAAAGAAACACGTAAAAGAAAAGAAAAGGATAACTTGCGCGTTTGCTCGAAGCAAACGTGTAAGACTATCTTACTTTTGTAAACCGGGATGGAGTCTTACGTTTGCTGACCAAATGTTTTGCAAAACGTTTTACAAATGGAATGGAGATGGTCTAAAACATAGTTGGTGTTTGGAAATTTTAGTAATGTAAATATATATATATATATATATATATATATATATCAAACCGAATATTCAGGTTTTGGTTTATTTTACGTTGCTTCCTATCTAAATCTACTAGTTTCTTCATTATTTGTAACAGTTCTTTACTCGGGAGGTTGGAATCTTTCTATTCCCTACATATTCGTTCCTGAATTAACTAAAAGAAGTAAAAAATTTGTTATATATATATATATATATATATATATATATATATATATATATATATATATATATATATATATATATAGGAAACTTGTAATTTTGATGAGCAATTAACCATACTAAATTAAGGAAAGTCCAGTAACTAGTACTCTTAAGGTCCATAGGAATTTAGAATTTTAAGGACATTGTAAAAGAGAAACGTTTGCTGAAGACTTAGTGTAGGTACTAGTTAGGTGCTTTAGTTTGATGATGATGTACTTTGTTTCTACAAATGAACTATTGAAGCACTAGAACCACTCAGAAACTTGAAGATTCGAAGACTGAAAACTTAAGAAGAATTCTGAGAAAGGTATCTACAAAGGCACATATTGCTCAGAAAGTGAGATTTTCAGCAACAGCTCGCATAAGTGAAAATCTATATGACAGAATAGGTTGTGCTTGCTGAAACTGAGACTGACCACTTGCTGAAAAACATATGTGACCTCCTTGCTGAAAGTACTTGCATTTTGGCTCCAACGTTCACTTTTGAATTCGATTCAAATGAACATTAAATGCAAAGTAGACACGCGAAGAACATGAAGACTAGAAGACAAATGAAGGACGCTGCTGAAAGTACAAAAGCAATATAGTGACATCTTAAGGTACAAAGCCTTAGAATTTGAAATTCAAACGGCTCCCTTGATTCACTATAAATAGAGGTCATCCGGCAAAGAGTTGAAGTGTGTCAACAACGTGATCAAACTCTCACTTGTGGTTAAACACTCGATCTTCCATACTCTTTACTGTCTATTGATCCGTTCCAAGACTTAAACTTGAAATAAAATATTTTCTATATCTTTGCTAGTTCTCAACTTATGTGTTCAAGATGGTTTAAAAGCTTTGATTGATCAAATTACTCCCATTAAGAATGCACTTGAGTATATGTGGTCAAAACCTAAGGTTTTAAAAGAGTGGTATAGATTTTGTAAATCAAATGGGAGAAGAGAAAAAAAATTAAACGAGATGTTACCACTCGTTGGAACTCAACTTATGAATTATTGCATGCTAGTGGAGATTATAAAGATTGTGTTCAATTTTTTAATAGTTCTCATGGCTTACCAACTAGGCTTTATCCTCATTATTGGATAAAATGTGAAGCTTTGTGTAGTTTGTTACAAGTTTTTTCAAGTACTACCAAAGAGTTATCGGGTATTTATTATCCTACAAGCCATTTGGTTGTGACTCATTGTTATTGTATTGCGGTAGCTTTAAAATCATGTAGTGTTGATGACACTTTATTACCGGCAATTATAAAAATGCGTTTGAAATGGTTAAAATATTTTAATAATTTTTTTCCACTTGTCTTGGTTGCTTGTGTGTTAGACCCTGGAGTGAAAATTGCATAATTTACCACACATTCTTACTCCATATTATGAAGCATTATATGATGTGTTTCGAAATGATTTCCCAAAGTGCAAACTATGTTCCCATTCCCCCAAACCAAGATGTTCACTATGTTGCGCCCAATGTTTCGGTTATATGTAATGAGGTACATGCTACGATTGAACGAATTTATAGAGATTATGCATCAAGTCTAACCGTTCAATCTTCCCAAAGTTCTTCTAGTTCAAGCTCTCAATCGTTTTCAACGGTTAATAGCGTCCTACCGACTAGTGGTGGTGGGGACCCGGCAAGACTCTTACTTAATAGATTAATGAAACATCCAAGATTTCAAGAGGGATCGAATTTTGAGGAGCTTGAGAACTATCTTGCAAGCCAATATGAGTGTAATGATGTAGATATTGACATTATGAAATGGTGGTCCGACAAGGTTAGAATGTATCCAATCCTGGCTCAAATTACGAAAGAAGTATTTGCCTCTCCCGTTTCTACGGTGTCCGTAGAGAGAGCTTTTAGCATGGGAGGCATTCTTACGGAAAGAAGATCTTCAATGTCTCCCGAAAGTTTGGAGACTCAATGCTTACTTGGTGATTGGACTCGAGCCGAACAACAAACACAAGGACAACTTTCGGCGGCCGATTATGATATCGACACCGGAGATGATGTTGACACCAAGGGAACTACTACGACCGAGGGTGGTGAAAGTGATTGAAAGCAACGATGACAACTGCAATAGGTAAGGTAAGTAGGTAAGTGAACTACGAGGGCTTTGATTCTTCTAAAAAGATACGTAGGCAACTTGGTAAAATAGTTTACTACTTCACCAAGTGCAAGCCCTTTCTTTTTTTCTCCATTTCCTTTGTATTTTCAATGAAAAAAAAGGGGGTGGGGGCTTACACATTTGGTAAGAAGTTTAAACTTTAAAAACTTTAAATTTTTTACCAAGTGTGTAAGCCCCTTTTTTTTTTGCCAACTTTTTTAAAAAACTAACTCATAAAAATTAAACGAAATAGAAAAAAAAAAAGGGGCTTACACATTTGGTAAAAAATTTAAAGTTTTTAAAGTTTAAACTCCTTACCAAATGTGTAAGCCCCTTTTTTTTTTTTTTGCCAAAATTTCAAAATAACAAATAAAATATGAAATACCAAAAAAAAAAATTAAATAAATGGACCCGTGAGTAAGTAGACATCACTGCCGGTGAAAGTTTGAGAATAGAGACCAACCCAACTTTTTTTAATTTAAATTTCATTACATGACTTTTAATTTTGATACTGGACCATGCGAGAGACGTGACTTGCCCAGGCCCAAATTATTAAAACTTCTTTTTTTTTTTTTAATTCTTATGGTTCAAAACCGGCGGTTCATGATTTTCAACCGTGAACCGCCGGTTCATAAACCGCAATTGAAACCGATGGTTATGGTTTCGGTTGCGGTTCATAGGTTTTGACGAAAATGACCCGGCCGTTCATGATCCGTGAACCGCCGGTTCGACGAACCGGTCAGTATAGTTTGGCTAAAATTAACTAATAAAAGAAAAAAAAGGGTAAAAACTACCAGCTGCTCAAGGGACACCTCTCTATACAATACAGTTAAATATCCACTAAGATTTTGGAGGAATAAAAAGAAAGGCACTACTTTGACAATGGAAATATTTAAAGAGTGAGCCCAGCTTAATTAGTTCTGCTTAATTAGTTCAGCTCAAAATCCCATCATATGCACATTATTATGCATCTAATCCATCAATACGAGGATCCAATGCCAAACCATAAACCATAGCACTTTTACCTATATACAGTATGTCCCAGTTGGTTCACACAATTTCTCATTTTAACAAACTTCATACTCCCTCATTCTCTTTTCCATTTTTACTACTAGTACCAGTATTACATCAGAACCTCCGGCTACTAAAAATTAAAAATATTTATTATAATCGATAACTACATCCCAAAAATATACTTGTTGGAAAATTAGGGAGAAAACGGGAATCTATCGAAATTTATAAACTGAAAAAGAATAAAGAAAAAAATAAAGCATTAAATTTGCAAAGTCGAGTGTTAGCACTTTATCCTTAAAATTTTATTCGCCCTGCTGTCGGTGCTACAGTTATTCAACGAACAGTCTTCCAAGCCAAAACTGCAGTGAGTTCGTATACAAGCAATTGAAATACAAAATTCGGGTGGACTACTACAATATGGAAATACAATTTAGAATGTTAGAGAAGAAGAAGGAGACATGTGGATTTCCATGTACAGATTTGAAAATCAGTGTTCAATCCAAACCATGTGGTTTTATTTATAGTTTTGAAAGGTTGTAAATGAAGATGTGCAACTCTTGAAAATGTAAATTCGCGTACTAGAAGTTATCCATTCCAAATGCAACACAACCTTTTATCAATAGATGTAATGGTTTGGTGGAAAAGTTCTCCACCTTTCAACTAAAAGGTCTTGCGTTTGACACTTAATTGTCCAACTTTATCCACTTATTATTTTTACGCATTTTCAACTATTCCACTCTCTACCAAAAATGCTAATTGAAATAATCTCATAACAAAATATTACTAAATAATATTTTGCTCATTCCTTATTAATTTTAGTTACTTCCAACTTTTATTCTTCCGCAATTAGCACATCAACCAACACACTTCGAACATTAATTACTCTTTCACAAACGAATTTTAGTAATAAATTTTCAAGTGTTTTCTACTATTTTAGTAGATTATTCACGTTCAAAAAAATCCAATTTCTAACATGTGAGACCTCTCTTGGTTAATAGTACATCGTCAGGGATAGACCAACCATGATTTGACTAATGATAGCTTCATCGTTCTTCTCTGTGTTGTGAAGGCGACTTCCTCTCCACTCTCTCATCATCCATCACGACGTCGTCACGCCCCCACCACTGAATCTCCGCTTCCCACCAACATGCACCTCATATCTTCTTACTCCTCCAATCGTTCAATAATGTTTCACTCTTTTGACTCTTGTCCCAATTTCCAAATCTGGTATTTTTCACAATTCATTAATAGTGAAAGGTTTTTCCGTTGAATTCTTATTCGATTATTCGTTCATGTTTGATTTTATTAATAAATTCTTATATCACGTGCGTTAATATTATAAATACCATTTTAAAAGTAAATTACATAAACAATAAAAAATTGACGAATTACTTAGGTCAGGTCAGGGGTAGGCCGTAGATGTGTGAACGGTTGAAACTTGAAAGTGGTGGTAAACGGGCGAGCCGCAATGTGTCACGAATGTAGCAGACATGAGATGAAAGGACAACTGAGATGAAAAGACAATCACAGTCCCTTTTCAATCACTCATTGATTGTTGAATTTTCCAAGCTTTGCATTTTCATTACACCACATGGCTCCGTAGTGTTTTTTCTTTTTCTCTTTAAACCAGCAAAATTAATATATTAAGTTAACAAAATAGTAGTACAACAATACAACTGTTGGCGTCTGTTTGGTTCTGCTTCCTTATCAGATAAAAAGATTTCTCTTCTACAGTGAATTTATAGAATACACAACAATATCCAGATAAACCAAACTCCATTTTGGTCCATAAATTCAAAAAGATAATTTGTATGGGCCAATTATCTAACCCAGATATTGATGCCAGTCTGGTCCATGTTTCATTATCCATTTGCCAGCTAAAAAATATAGCATAACTCCATTGCCATATATACCCTTACTGTTTGTCTTGCAAATTATAATGTTGTCCCCTTCGCTCCCACAAAGTATTTTCATATAATTGTTGTTTGTGTTGTGAAAATTTCATTTAATCTGTGAGTAGTGGTAACAACAACTAATTTTTTAACAGAACGAAACGATGCTTCAACGCAATATGCGAGCTAGGGGTGAGCCAATGTATACCCTCCTCCGCAACATTTTCACCTCTCCCTGTTTGTCGAAAAAGCCATCATCATCAATAAACCTCTTTCTGAAACTCAATATTGTTATGTGCAGGAATGCCATCAATCCCAGGTATTTACGCAACTGCAGTGCCTTGCCTACATTCTCTGCCACAAATAATCACAACAAAATTTTAGTAATGAAACTGTAAGCTCACAACACCACTTGCAAACCTAAACAAGTTAAGCAACTGAAATGTAGAGCAGTTGAAATCAACTCCAATAGTCCAATTACATTAGTCATCAGATACACACTTAAAGACTAGAAAACCACACAGGTCCTCAACCAGAGTATATATCATTATACTTAAAAGTTACTTATAAGTTAACCCAAGACCAAAAAAATATCATTTCTTCAACACTACTTCTAACACCATACAACTCCCAAACCATCTTCACTACCAAACATTGAATAAACATAAAAGACTATAAATGACCTAATCTGGACTTGATTGCTCTAAACAACCAAACAGGCTCCAATTAACTGATGAAGTATACATACATCATAGACTAAATTTCAAAAAAGTTCCGCCCTAAAACCACCCAGAAACAGGCTCCAATTTTCTCCATTTCTCAACTAATCAATATCAGATCACCACAAGATTTCAACACAATTGCTTCTCAATGGTTGTATTAGGTCATGAACCTGCTGAACAAACGGCTAGAACATTGACTGTGACACAACCTTTACGACCACGGTATGGAACCTGTCTTTCGTAAGGTACCATTACTCAAATGTGTGTCCCACATCAAGGGCTCCCATACAACCATGAAAATTACAAGTTAGCAAAGTATGCATATGGAACTGGTGAATACAACATATTATACTAATGGCACATTGTGTAAAGTAACCATCCGTAGATTTTCAATACATGCCTCATCACCGTCTACAAAAAGCCTAAAAGTTTCAGTCCAGCTGAACTTATCGACGGAAACGCATGGTGTGTGCGAAAAGATGCAATGCTAACCTCGGACGCTATAATGCAGATTGCCATAAAGAACTCAATAGTCATATGCCGGTAATGCAACATAAGTAATAGAAGCAACCTCTACCCATCCCCCGCCTCAAGTAGTCGTTGATTAAACTGTTAAGTTTCTAAGTTCAGTGGTGTTGGAGGTGAAAGGGGACACCGTAGGGACGCCAGGTGGTTAGAGAATTATTTTAACACCAGTAAAAACCCACAGTACCCGTGTAACCAGCTCATGAAAGTAAAAATGTGTGTTTTTCAAATTAGAACAAAGGTAAACCTTGAATGCCACAAAATAACACCAAACATATATAAACACCAGTAACAAAAGGAGCCAAATTTTAAAAACCAAAATATACCCATGACACGTATGTGTAAATGTAGAAAAACAAATTCAACAAGGCAGATAATAAATCTTCAGATGCCATATGTGGAAAAAGCTATTTATAAATAACATCCAGTTATGCAAAAACATAAAAGCCCTTGTTCACTGGGACGCATGTATACCTAAATTGACAATTCTGAACAACATAGTTGTAAATCGAGAATCAACCATAAGAATAAAGACAACAGAAGCCTATACCGTAATTTGGTGGTAGTAATTCGATCGATAGTACACAAATGGGCAAACTAAACTTTAATACGTAACCTGTATAAAGCACAACAGACGGACAATCAAAGACCGGATACGAAATAGATCGAACAAACTGTAAATCGAACAGAAGGACCATAAAATTCAGTTGAGTTGCGAACTTACCGGAGTGGACGAAGCTAGGGTTTCAGCTAAACCATCGGGATTGGAATAATGAATGAATGAGACCAACAGTGGCGTATTTATATGATCGGAAAAGGGTAGGCGTGGAAAACAAGCGCTCGAACAACAATCGCACATGGGTGACCCACAGATGGAACCCACATTCTCCGCCCAGATAAAGCCATTATCCGGCCATCTCGTGGGAGAACTTCCCATTCTCGGAGAAAGCCAGCTCAGCTTCATCAGCCAATCAGCGAGCTTCCCTTGCGAAATATCCCGGTCAGGTAATATAATTTCTCCCACAGAATATGCAGACCAAACGAGGGAAAAGTATTCTCCAACAGTTCTTAATCCTCATTATCTGCAGAAGCAAACGCATGCTTGGAGCATAAGGAATGCACAACAATAATTTATCTCAACTCATAACTAAGCAAAGTATAAAAGTATTGACAATCTCAAATCCGTTATGATCGTATCAAAACTAGACCATGACTCAAATTATAACTAAGCAGAGTATAAAATCATTGACAACCTCAAATCCGTTATGGTCGTATCAAAACTAGACCACCCCCTCCCTCATCTAGTATGTCAATCATTCTAGCAAGATGCCAAGAGTAAGAGGGTGACGAGTTGTTGATCCAACTCTAGTCAAGTCTAACGGATGGGAATACCTTTCGTTGCAAGTTTAGAGAACTTAGATAAAAGACGAAAGATGACGACCTTCGTTGGGATACGATCCAATCACGAGTAAGACGAATCCACATGATATCCCCCCACTTAGTACAGGCAAAGGTAACAAAATACAAAAGAAACAACACCCTAAACCTGGGAATACAGTTAACAAACAGCAGCAGCGAGCAAAGAAAATCAGCCCAGCAACCAGGCAACAACAACAGAGGACAGCAGCAGCGGAAAAAAAGAAAAAGCGGCCAGCTCCAAAGAATCCAAAATTTAATTCGAACAGAATCAGCCAGCACTCACAACAACCCAATTACTTTTTAGATGAACATGATCTGGGTGTAAAAACCACGTGTATAAATCATAACCGGGTAAAATACCTCCCTGCTTTTGAGCCAATTCCACATTGTAGTCTGAATGCAATCCACAACTTGAGAAGTAGACCAAGGTTCGTTCTTGAAAAAAATGTCATTTCTAGCCTTCCATAATATCCAAAGCGTACTCTTGAACGATCACAATCCTGAACCAGTGAGCACTTGAAGAACAAATCAGAAAATCGCCATTTATAATGTCATGAATTGATGAACACGACTCCAACAAGAAGCCACCCCATGCAGCAACTTTAGTCCAAACCTCCTTCGCAAAAGTACACAAACGAAATATATGTTCAACATCTCCATCAACTAACCCACAAAATTTACATTTGACATTAGTTTCCGATCCAGGAATTACAACACCAATAGAAACGCAGTAGTACATAGATTAAAAAAAATACCTTAAATAACATCACTGGTAATAATTCGATCCCTCTCGAATTTGGATGAGAATGAGCTGGGATTGTACTGGAATTGGTACAATTCTCGTTCCAGTGTGGTCGGTCCATGTGCTCCTCCAAATTCAAATCCTCCCTCCTCTGTGTTGTAATCTGGTACTTCGCAGGGTCCTGTTCCAATACTCTATGCGATCGAATTGTAGCCTAAAGTTCGTTCACGCCCTTTTGTTTGTTCTATTTCAGTTATTCTAAATTTTTCTTTATTTTTCTAATCTTTTTCTTCTTTTACAGTTACAAAATTTGCAGATTTCTTGTTCATTTCTTCACTATTTTTATCATTTCCCTCCAAATGGGAATGTAGAGGTTCTTCATTCTCATCTTGTCTGTTAATCTAGCAAGATCTTCTCTTGAAACAACCTCCGTAATAATTTATGCTAATTGGATTTTAGAAGGAATGTATTTTATCTATATTATTCCTTCTTTTACCTATTCTGGGATGAAGTAACAATCAATCTCTATATGCTTAATTTGTTCTTTCGTGAAAGACAAGATTCCTTGTAAGATAGATTGCATATTGATTGTCGCAATAAAGCTTTATTGGTTGAGTTAGCTCAATTGAGAAGTATTTCAATTCTCCAAGATCTTTGGTTTTTGAAGTTTCCTCCAGTTGTTGATAAGTCGGTTTTATACCTACTTATCACTATCGTTTTACTTGATATTTTGTATGTTTAAACAGTATTTTTGTCTGGTTTACTTTTTTATGTTTATTTTGGCCTAGGTGGTTCGAGTTGGTGATTTATGGAGATACGAGCTCAAAGGAGCTGATTTGATGATAATTTCATTTGGAAAAGAAGTCTCGATCAATGGTTGGGTATGTCCAAGGTCCAATTACTGAAGTTTCCTACTCTGTTTTGGACTTGAAAGACCAAGATTTTAAGCCCTTTTTGCATTCATGTGGGAATTATGTATATATAGGGATAATTAATTAGACTTTTTAATTATTCTGATTCGTAGACGAATAGAATTTACGTCAAGCATAGCAGAGCGACGACAAACGGTATTTTTCCATCTTCTTCCGTTCAGATTTGAGAGATGATCGACGAGACTATTTTGTTTCTTCTCTCTTTTATTTTGACTCTTGTGAATTATGTTTTCAGATTCTTCAATGATCCCTATTAAGACTATGTTGAACTAATTCCGTTTTCTAAGGCTACGATGTAGCCTAGTTATGATCATGTATATTTGAGTGTGTGAATTCATAATTCATAGTTTTTCATGGTTGTTTATGGTTTCAATTATGTGTTTAATGCATGTGATTGTATGGCCAACTATTTCATGATTTCGGACTTTAATAAGACATTCGAGAGATGATAACTAAAGTTGCTATGAATTTATTCCACATAATATGCTATGAGATAGAGATATTCATAGGTTTATGCAATTCATATGTGAGTTTCCTAGAGTTTAATGCATTTTTTCATGTTGAGTTAGAGTTTCGGGAGAGGATAACCACATGATAGGATAGGTTCATTAATTATCGAGAGAGATAGTTAGTAAACTAATTAGGGAAGCTTGATTGTTTTCAACATGATTAAATGTGATTCGAGAATGCATGTGATTGACTACGGTGAAATCGGAATCCCTATTGATTAAATCAGAAGTTTATCGTTGTCATTAGTAGCAATTAGTTGTTCTTGAATTCTCAATTATTATTTTCCCACCTAGTTTAGATCTTAGTTTAATATACGTTAGTATTTGTAAAAAAATCAGTCCATGTGGAGAATATATATACTCGATTTATCATTATATTACTTTTCGTGATGTCGTACACACATGTGATTGACTATGGTGAAATCGGAATCCCTATTGATTAAATCAGAAGTTTATCGTTGTCATTAGTGGCAATTAGTTATTCTTGAATTCTCAATTATTATTTTCCCACCTAGTTTAGATCTTAGTTTAATATACGTTAGTATTTGTAAAAAAATCAGTCCATGTGGAGAATATATATATACTCGATTTATCATTATATTACTTTTCGTGATGTCGTACACTTGCGATTTTTTTCTCCATCAGTCGTTTCTTAACTTCATTCATATCCTCAAGTGAATTTCCTGCAACAATTATATCATGTACATAAACTAGTAAGATTACAATGTTCTTTTCTTCTGGTAAATAAAGAGTATTCGACTTTGGACTGAATAAACCCAATAGTTTCAAGGAAAGTAATTAGCTGGTAATTCCACAGTTTGATGGGTTTTTTTAATCCATATAGTGATTTCTTACGTTTGCAAACTTTGTTATGTGATTCTCCCTGAATTGAAAGCCTTGAGGAAGCTCCATATAAATTTCCTCAGTCAAATCCCCATATAGGAAACCATTATGGACATCTAGTTGAACTAAATGCCATTGTTGTTTTGAAGCTAATGATAATAGAACTTTGACATATGTGGCACATATTTGCTTCTAAGAGTTTATTAATGGAAAATTCTTTATGGTAATCACAAATAACACTAGGTTCAATCTCTTTGTTCAGATAGTAAAGTCCATGTGATTCTTCACTCAACCCAATCTTCTGACATGAAATCATCAAGTGCATGTTTGGTATGAGGTATTTGGAAGGGATTTGGGGTGTTTTTTGTCCAAATCCCTCGAAATACCTTGTTTGGTAATAGTGTCTTCGGCCCGTCGGGCCAGGGATTTCACAAATCCCTCCATGTGAGGGCTCTTGTCTTTTTGTGGGTTTGAAATACCTAGTTGGAGTAGGTATTTGTGAAATCCCTCAAATGGAGATTTCATGTCCAAACCGAAATTACTTCCCTGCCTTCGTCATTAGTAAACAATCACGAGAAAACCACAAACGTACAACAGACAATATGTCGCCTGTGCACACAGGAAATCGACGATACCCTTTATCTTAAAACGGTCATAATTTGGAAAATAAAAATGTAAAAAATAAATAAAAATCACCAACGACTTTAGTTTTTCGAGATCTATAAATAGAGACCACTCTTGGCTATGTTTGGAGCACCCCATCCCGGACTCCTAATTCTTTCTAAATTAATTAAACTTAAAACAAAGGCCTAAAATATATTTTATATCAATATTACAATTTATGTTATCATTATTTTTTTATTTAGTAATAAAAAATATTTAAAACATTATTACCATTTAAACATATGCCCCTGTCACTTCATTATTATGTCTGAATTTTTTGTGCTCTACCAAAATATTTCAACATGCTAAGTACCTGCTATAATATTTCTAGTATTTCTGGTGGTTATGTTTTACTTGGTTAAGTACTAATCATGCTACTATTATGGTGCCATTTTCGCTTCCGAACCATACTCAAGTCATCTAGTTCCGATTTTGAACCATGTTGTCCCATTCTATCTTTTGTGGTCTGATAAGTATTTGAACTCATGTGGCTTTTGATTGATTATGCTTTATCTAGTTTGTAGAACTAATGTGTGGAACAAAAAACTTCTCAATGTGTTTCTATGTTTTGTGGGCTATTTAGTACTCTAATATGATGTTTGCATACACCACCAATGGTAATGGTGATTAAGATTCATGTGGATAATTAATGTTCAAGTACTTCTAATGACAATTATATTTTAACATGGGTTTTTATCACTAATGATTGTGATTTCAATTTTTATT
>JAHHQI010000024.1:0-23581 GCA_028274465.1 Plantago ovata | reverse complement strand
ATAAAACGAAATAAAACGGATTATTAATTCAATTTCAGTTTTAAAAACTCATGGAATGAACCTCTTTGGTTAACCCTAAAAATGGCATAGATCGATGAGAAATCTCATTTCTTAGGTATGGAACAGGGGCACCAAAAAAATGGATGAGCCATATGAGTTAGGAAACTCTCAAGTACGGTTCTGGGGGAAGGGTTTAATCAACCTATGTCCTATCTTCGGTCTGAACCTATAGCCTGTCTTGTTACATTCTACTAAAATAAAAAGTGAGGGGGGCATAGGAAAGCAGTAAGGAAGAAGGCTGCCTTACCTTTGTCCGATATCTTATCCCAATTACGAACTTCTATATGATTGATTCTCGTGAACAAAGTGAGACAGATAGATCTATGGCAAGCGACAAAAAAAGCTATCTTTGATGCTTATGACGAAGTTCAATAAGCACAATTTGAAGAAGCTTCCCAGAGTAGGTTAGGAACCGGTAGTCTAACTTAGTTCACCAGGTGAACCTAAGCATAGCGCTAAATCTCATATTCTCGTGGACATAGTAGAAATCTTTAAACCATGCTTTGCAGTAGGATTTTGATGCTCTCTTCTTTGTGTCATTGAGGGAAGATTATTCAAGCAATTACGGGGTTCAATTTGCTTTCGCTAAATGGCTCTACTTCTTATCTCTATCCTATGGGGCTAAGCAGGAACTCAAAATGAATCAATCTCGGAATTAGCAGTGAAGATATTTTGTTGAAAGATGTGCAAATGACACTAAATTAGAAAAGAATGAATGATCTAAAGCCTCTAAAATCGCTTCGTTTCCGCCTTCTAACCTATGATTTAGAGCTCAACTGGGTGATGGGGGAAGCCTTTTTTTATGAAGCTTTAGGAGAGCATGAAATCCATCCTACATTCTACTAACTAGTAGACATCTGTCATAAGGGTTTTTCTTTCCTTTTCCGTCACTGGAGGATCAGACCCATTTCGAAGGGAAGGAAGAATGGGAAAGAAATCACTGTGAAAAGAAAGTCAAGATCCGCAGGCGAGTCATAGCGACAAGATAAAGTAAAGTAAATAGAGTCCTCTTTAGCCCTTCCTGAAAATGGAGTGAAAGGAGCTTCGGCATGCCACGCCTTGATTGAGGGAGCAGAGCGTCAGAAGAAGAACCGCCTGTAAGGGAGTGAAAAGAACACGCTGTGCTTACAACTTAAGCGTATGCTCTTTGTCTATGGATTTCTTGGAGTCCCTATGGACAATTCCTTGTGAGTGGGTGCTCCATTTTCTTACTTGTGTGTTTCGCATCTTACCTCTTTGGACTCTCCTAATCTTTCTGTCAGGGGAGTGATAGCTTGAGAAGGTTCTTCTCTCTCTATCCTTTAGGGAGCTGCGAGTAGTCTACCAACCAAAGAGCATCTAGTGAACTTGAGGATGGTTTCTTTTATACGGAATATTCTACTCTTCGATTTCCTCGGGTTTCCCCTGTTGGTCGTAAATCCCGTGTGCTAGAGTCTCGTGTGATTGCTAGAATAGTACAGGCTTCTTCCTTGTCATCTCACAGTAGCTAAGAGGGGAAACTTTCTCTATGCTGGGTTCTTGGTTCTCTTTCTCTCCTTCGATATTGGTTCGTTGAGGTTCCTTGACAACTTTACAGTCCCGTGATCTCTTTTGAGTCCTGCGCGAACTACCTTATTTGCCCCATGTCTTTCCCATTGCCTATTTTGCCATGGAGGAATGGAACCTATGGGATTCATTTTTTCCTTTTTTTGAAAACCGATCCAACAATGAGCAGCGATGCCATCCCGGTTTTTGCCCCTTTGTTCATGGAGCTCATCGACTGCATTGGTAAAACAAGATGGAATTGGGAACCCGGCCAGGAAACTCACAGACCTTTTTGGCTGGATGTGTTTTATTTGACTTTTACTAGAAATGAATGGGCTTCCAAGGTCCTTGACGATTCAACCATTTCTGGTCAGACGTCTCTAGATGACTAGGTGTAGATTTTCTTATTCTTTTTTTTCTTCTTCATTTCCTATCGCCCATCTATCGGGGAGAAAAGCTCCCTTGCCACTGAACTGAGCAAGACGATGCGGTCAAATTGGTTGTATGGGGATCGGATCATGCTTCAATAAGGTCTTCCTTTCCGATCTTACATGTGGTTAAGCATTACTAGTGGCTTTCTTTTTTCATGGTCATTTGGAGTATTTTTCTTAGCTGTTCCACCTTCTTTTCGAAAATCTTTCTATCTATGTGATTCTAGTGACAAGAAATTCTGAGATGGAATTCCGTATAGAAAGAGAAATCTGAAGGACAATAAGACGACACGAAGTTCAGAGTCTCAAGCCAATTGCCCCTCTCCATTTAGTGGACGTAATCGGTCTAAACCATTATGGAATGGTTCTTGTTACATATGGGATAGGTAATCCATTTTTGCTCGCCGACTTATATGGAATCAAGATCCTCCGAAAAAGCAGTAATTTGATGCCTTTCATTGGAAGTCACCTTCTCGCCGGGATCTATGATTTCGATAAAGCGAAAAGGATAAGAAAGAAAAAAGATCGGCTGTCATTCTTCTTGGAGATAGGCTGCGCGTTTAGAACTTGCAGGGCTCCGTAGCCATTTCAAGGTAAACCTAAAGAGCACTTCTTTTTCTAGCTTGGTCCTTCTTTTGGGGAAGAATTCTACGCATACTATTGAAGTTTTCCATCTTCATGAGTCATTCTCTTTCTTCTAAGCAGCATGGGGAAGGGGTCCTTTGGCACCAGAGATTCTCCATTGAAAAGGGCTTCTTTAAGACTCGTGAGCTAAGGTCCCATAGGAGTAGGATCGTCAGTCATACCTTCTCTTCTTCCTGCTCTCGCCTAGCTAACACCATAAAGCACACTTTTTCTTCTCTTTCAAGTATCGCCTATTAGGGACAGGAGAAGGCTATACAACAAGGGCGAATACTCTAGCTAGTGGCAGAGCAAGTGAATGGAGAACAATATTGGAGCATCTTCCGGTAGACAAATGGGGATTGGAATTCGCTGAGAAGAAGTGAGAATAGACCAAACCAATTCAAGGAAAGAGTAGGTGGTAGAGGGTCATAGCGATAAGCCAAATCTCTATATATAAAGTGATATGAGGGCGGGTAGCACAGCGAAGATATCACCAGCTATGGTCGATCAATCGTTTACGTTCAGATGGAGAAAGCTTTTCAAGCGCATACCCTATCTTTCGGCAGAGATTCATGACTTACACGCATAAAAAAAAAGAGGGTATTCTGAGTTGCCTTTTAATTGAATGCCCTAGGCACATAGAGGGGCTAGCTCCAGTCCAGTTCCTGAAATGCAAGAGTCAACATCGGACACCATCAAGACGTGAAAGTGTAGAATGAAATCCCTCATGAGCAAGATAGGCTAAATTTGGTCTGAATTTGATGGTCTGGGAGGCATCAAAGCCATCGAGGTCCTAGTTCTTTCTACACTTTCTTGGTTTTTATCACAACTAATGGTATGGTGTTTTGAGCGCGGAAGCTGTTGGGATTAGAAAGTCATTCTTTTATTCCTATCTTTGCATGAATTCCATCTTGATTAAAGAATTCTTTGCTTATGGTTTTGTTGAAATGAGGCAATGGGCCTTGCACGGAAGTGAAGAGAGCTGTAGTGACAAAAAAACTTTCAGGAAGGCTTATGCTACAGGAAGCATTTCTTTAGAGTTGTATAGATTTGACTCCCACTCCAATTCATTCTATCTTTCTATTTCAGTCCTTAGGAAGGTGTACTGAAAGAAGACTAAGATAAGGGATAAGGCCACGGTCTCAAAAAGAGCGGGTAGGCCAGGGTTCAACTATTACTAAAGCCCTCTCCAGGGCGTTCTTTCTATTTCTATAGAAATAGAAAAAGCTAAAACGTCGAACTGCCTTTCATACAATAATACTTGTTCCTTTATGCCCGAAAAAGAAGACTACAGCTTATCTTGAAACTGATCATTATCAAGGTAGCTTCGCGACGAAGGGACGTCAATAAAGAGAAAATTTATTACGTTTGGGCGGAGATGAACGAAAGTTTTTCTCAATCAATAGCTAAACCTATAAGAAGGACATAGATGGGGCGAGTTACTTTAGAATAAGATCAAAGGTAGTGTGTTACAATTGAACTTTCTCGCATTGCCGGCAGGCTTTTCCATATTTAAACTCCATAAGTTCTCTCCTAGGAATTGTCTTGGCCATACATACATAAAAAGTAGAGCTCAATGGAATCTTATTATTAGCCAATCCTTCGATAAAGAGGAGCAGGCCGACCGAAGCATATAAATGTTACACATAGCAGTGTTGCCTAGAGAGAAAAGAGAAAAACAAAAGGTGATCATGCCTTCTATTTGCATTATATTAGGGGATCCGTGCACCACATCTTGCCAGAGGTCAGTTCTAAGGCGTGTATTTGCGCCCGCAACAAGCAGGGGAGGAGATGAAAAGGTCAGAAGACCACCAAGACTGGTGTCATGCCACTAAGTCGTTATAGGTGACTGGAGTTCAGTCCTAAGAAGTTGGTAGACATAATATGAAGTTGCGAGAAAGCAAACCATGAATCCGATTCAAGTAAAGGCGTACGCGAGGGAGATTCGGAAATTGCGGAGGCTTGGTTTGATCAAGCCGCCCAGTATTGGAAACAGGCTATAGCGCTTACTCCCGATAATTATATTGAAGCACATAATTGGTTGAAGATCACAAGGCGTTTCGAATAAAAAGGCACCATTTTTTTATTTATTTGTTATAATTTCATTTTTAATTAAGGGCTCGTCGGTCGAATAGAACAATGGATCTTTCCTTTGCTTTGTGTAAAGAGCCAATTAAAGCAAAGAATTTCATTATATCCCGCATTCTATTTGATCGGATATTTTGTAAGCATAAAATAAGGGATATCATACAAAATAGATTTCTTTCGTTCTATAACCGGGGGATGTTTCGTAGCAATGGCTGCACGTAATTTGGATAGAGTAATTCTACAAAAAGATTATTTTTGCACCAATCAAGCACGAGGAAAAAGAAAAAGGATGTATCCCGTTAAGGACATGTAAGCTTTGAGGAGTCTCAGTGGGACCTTTCCCCACAACATTCTTTCTGTAAACAGCTATTTGAATTGGTCTATTTTACGAATAGAATGGTCTATTCGATCGACACAAGTTTTCTTTTTCTCTTCGAAACTCTAGATCAAAGGAGTCTAGTCCCCATGTCCTAGATTTTTCCTCCATTTTTCTTTCTTCTCTTACAAGATTTTTGCTGTCCTTTCTTTCTTGACAAGTAAAGAAGAGAGAGCAGATCTCTTCGTTACCAAAAAGCGATAAGTAATTGCGTATATAAGAGAATTCAAACAATTGAATCTGCTTTTCCCAGATCTTGCCAATAGCTAGAAGCTACTATTAATGCTCTTTCTCATTCGGATGATGACTTAAGCCTAATAGAATCCGCTTTTCCCATACTGTCTGTTGGTCAACAATCAGCCGCAGCTCTCCTTTCCTTTTTCACTACTCGTACAGGATCTAGTTCTGTCTGGAGGGAATCATTTCTTGGTAATCACAATTATGCCTCAACTGGATCCATTCACTTATTTCACACAATTCTTCTGGTTATGCCTTTTCTTCTTTACTTTCTATATTGCCATATGCAATGATGGAGATGGAATACTTGGGATCAGCAGAATTCTGAAACTACGGAACCAACTGCTTTCGCACCGTGAGAACAAGATCCTAAGCAAGAACCCCAATTCTTTGGAAGATATCTTGAGAAAAGGCTTTAGCACCGGTGTCTCCTATATGTACTCCAGTTTATTCGAAGTCTCCGAATGGTGTAAGGCCGTCGATTTCTTGGGAAAAAGGAAGAAGATCTCTTTGATGCCTTGTTTCGGAGAACTAAGTAGCTCACGAGGAATCGAAAAAAATATATTCTATTTGATTTCGAAGTCCTCATATAGTACTTCTTCCAATCCTGGATGGGGGATCACTTGTAGGAATAACATAATGCTAATGCATGTTCTACACGGCCAAGCAAATCTTTAATCTCATTATGACTTAGTCATTCATTAAGAAGAGCTTTCTTAGTAGATTGGAGGTTTGCAAAAAAGACGAAAAAGAAGTCCTTTTTCGTCTTGCCTAGGTAGTGAACCACCAAATAATAGTTTAGATAGTTAGTAGAGAGTGCGTGAAGTCTAACTCAACTCATTCCAGGATCTGTCTCAAGGTGTGAAACAATAGATTCATGAGATTCCGTTGGAGCTCTAGCTTCGAGTGGACATTCGTCTTGACACCGGTTGGTCAGATGCTTCTTTTCTTGCTGAGTCAATGGTGGTATTCTTGCTCAGTTCATTCAAAGGGAGTTCTATTTTAGAACCTCACCAACTCTATACTTGCTACACCCTACAAAAGAAGACCAAATTGGTCAGGAACAGTAAGCAGCATAGAAAACATATAGAGTAAGGTCTTGACAGAGCCTTCTATTTTTCCTAAGCGACAGACATCCTACAAAGGCTGGAACAAAGATTCCTTATCCCGCAGCAGAGCCAAGACCTTCCTTAAACGGAATGACACAAGTGAAAGCCATTCCTTAAGGGAGACGAGCTAAAGCAATGTGCTACTGGAAGGTTTTCATTTCGCTTCGTCCGATAAATAAAGGAATTTGAAGAAGGACCGAGAAAAGAACTCGAACAACCGGTAGCTGCCTTACTGCATCAGACAAGAGGCGGAGTGGAGCTCAACCCCATCGGTTTCAGATCGATAAGAAGAGGACTCGCTCGGGGGCAACAAGCCCCTTTAGCTATAACGTCAAAATAAACATGCTAATGCTATTCTGCGTCTTTTTCCTACTTGTACCAGGGTCGTCTCAATAACCTTATCTTTAGAGTGGAGGCGGGAGCATCACGAACTTGGCATGTAAACTTCCGGACATCATAAGTGACTTTCTTTTTTGCTCATTTACGAGAAGGTAAAAAGGAAAATGAAATAAAGAAATGGATTCTACGAATTCTATTTCTCGCCAGCCATAGCTCTTTCTATACGAATTTAGTGAACTGTCTTCATTTACGAACAAAGTGAGATGGGTTAAAATAGTTCAAGAGTTCGATATTCTCTAGTTCATTAAGTAATAGGGGTACCACTTCCGGATCTAGTGAATCTCTTCCTTTGCTTTTTAGTCCTAGATAGCAGAGAGCATTCATGCCGTGCTTGTCCATTCCTTTCCTCCCCTCTCTTCTCTCTCCGTCGATTCTTTGTTTTGGCAGTGAAAAGCTCTACCATTCGTTGGCTCTACTTTTCGGTAGTGAAGCAAGCCTTCATTCACAAGATTGTTCTTCTAGGAGATCCTTCCCAGGTGTCCAATCTCAACCAGAAAGAGGAGGCCACTGGCGGCGCAGAAGGACCTCGCGACCAGCACGCACCGAAAGCGAAGAGAATTCCATTCTGCCTTTCCTTTCCACAAACGGAAAGAGATCCATTTTCCCACTTCGTCGGTCAAACCAACGATTCTATTCTCTCATAAAGAGATCTTTTTCTTTTCTCTATGAACGCAATGAAAGAACCATTCCTTCCTATTTCTTTCTCCTGTTAGATAGAAAATGTGACCCAAAAGAGCCCTTCTTGACTACTTTCGTTAGGGGTGGGGGTGAAGGGGCGGTTTAGATACAAGGTAGGCAGAGTCGTTTATGATTGAATCTCAGAGACATTCTTATCATTTGGTAGATCCAAGTCCATGGCCTATTTCGGGTTCACTCGGAGCTTTGGCAACAACCGTAGGAGGTGTGATGTACATGCACTCATACCAAGGGGGTGCAAGACTTCTCAGTTTGGGCCTCATCTTTCTTCTATATACCATGTTCGTATGGTGGCGCGATGTTCTACGTGAATCCACTTTAGAAGGACATCATACCAAAGTCGTACAATTAGGACCTCGAGTTGGTTTTCTTCTTTTTATCGTATCGGAGATTATGTTCTTTTTTGCTTTTTTTCGGGCTTCTTCTCATTCTTCTTTGGCGCCTACGGTAGAGATCGGAGGGATTTGGCCCCCAAAAGGGATTGGGGTTTTAGATCCTTGGGAAATCCCTTTTCTGAATACCCTGATTCTCCCTTCATCCGGAGCTGCCGTAACTTGGGCTCATCATGCTATACTCGCGGGAAAGGAAAAACAACCACTTATGATCCACGGAATTATCGACTGGCTATTTAGTTCAATACCACGGAATCCATCATTGATGAAAACCTTATTTTTTTTATGCCTCTTTCTCGTGGGTCTTTGCCTAGTGCAAAAATGCATGCCAGCGAGAAAAGGCTCTGAGTGGAAGGAGTTCTTGCTATATATAGGGGTAGCCTGGTTCTATTCCGGCTTCCTTCATTCTTTTTACCAGGTAGATGTCGTTCTACTCGCGGGAGGATTTGCGAGTTCTCCGGCAAACCAAGAAATGGCTTTTATTTCGATGATGGAGGCGTCGAGTGGTGGTTCTGGACTGGGGTCTAGCGCAGGGGAATTCCCGAGCTCGGATGGGTCTTTAGGGACTTATCGGGCAAACATCAATGCCGACGCGGAAGCGACCCTCTTTGAGCGCATTCGTCTTCTGGAAAACCAGGGGTACCACAATCTCCCTCCACAACTTAACGAGGGAGAATACGCCAATACCGTCCGGCACAATTTCAACCAGGCGACAACCGTTGCTCAGTACCGGTTGATATGGGACCGAGAAAGCGGCGAAGTCAGGGCGTTCGAGCTTTTTGGAGAGCTCGAAAACCAACTCATGACCAAAGTCCTAACGGAGTCCGGATGCGATGAAATTGTTAGAATGACGGCGAAGGACGGAGGGAAAATTCGCGAGGTGGCTGCTGATTATATCAAAGAGGAGTTGGGGGATCCCTTAGATATGGACCGATATCAGGATCTCCAGGCGCTGCAACCAAGAGCGGAAGCCCTAATCGAGCAGGTTCGGGAGCAAGGGAAGCAAGCACCCTTCTATAGAAGGTTCTTCGCGGAATTAACCAATGAGCAGGACCGTCGAAACTGTGGTCTACCTCTCCCACCCAAGGACTAAGACCCCCCATGGTCTTTGGGACTCCCGAAAAGTCAGAAATGCGTCGTAACAAGGTAGCCCTAGGGGAAAAGTAGAAAAGGTAGATTCGTTCGGTTGTAGAAGGTAGATTCGTTCGGTTGTAGTCTGATTCAGCTAATAGATCTAGTGTCAGACGAGGCCCCCTAAATAGAGGGGGGAAGGGGGAGTGGGTATGTGGGCCTCCTTCGCAAATGGTCGTGTACAACTACAACAACCTTAATCGCACAAGCCTGAGCGGAACCTACCTCCATCTTTAGAGGAGCCGTATGAGGCGGAAGCTTCACGTACGGTTTTGAAGCCGAGCCTTTCCAGCAATGGGGCTTAGGGACCGATATGATGATTGGTTTAGGTAGGGCGGCCGGCCTACTAGGGGTACCTGTAGGAATTAGTGTGTGAGACCGCGATCCGCAAACGGACGCATGAGACTGACCCTTTACTTAGCAAAAAAGAGGGGAACCATAGCATGTCCAAGATCGAGCTAGGCTTTTTGAGATGAGGTCCTGTAAAACCAAGTCCATTTGGGGCTACCAAACCCTGCAACTGATGAAAAGGCCCTATGAACGAAAGAAAAGCGTCTATGTTGTTACACTCCTTGCCTTCAAAAGGTGCCTTTAGGACAGGCCAGACGCAGCAGAGCGACGGGAGCAGATGCCCCACAAGGGGACAGGAAGCGGCCATCTCAAGGCGCAGCACGACCTACAGGTAAGACCGGCGAGACCTGGAAAGCAAATGGGAGTCAGAGGATCCATAGTACCCGCAGCCTCACACACAGACTTCATATTCCTTATTTTGGAGGGGGAAGGGATCTCTTTTCTGTAACGGAAAAAAGATGGAGCAGCTTGAACTCGACACAACTTAACGATACATCCAATACCATTTTGTATAGCAAGCTATACAGGCAAGAAGGAAGGCCTAGACTCAGAACCAAGAAGGAAGAGAGCATTTCGATAGCAGTATTGATCCACTTCGGGCAGGGGCCCTCATCAAAATGATAATTGAAGCATAGTAAAGAACAGTATGTTTCCACCTAGCGCAAAGGTATGAATCCCTTTTTCCGAAGCTTTCTGTCTAGTTATAGATCTAGGGTTGGGCCAACGGGACCGACCTTTGAGTCTCCATCGAATAAGGCAGTTAGGAAAATAGCAAGCTTTCCACTTATTTCGTTCTTTCAGAGTTTAGGCAAGCAGTACCAGTTGGCTCATCGGAAAATCCTTTGAAGCCAATGCTTTTTCCAAAGGTGAGTTGCATGTAAGGAGAATCTAGAGCTTTCATTTTCCAGGGAAAAACGAAAGATACAATTTCGTATAGAAAGAGAAGTGTGCTATGCTGTCCCAAGAAGAAGTGCTATCGTCGTTGCCTCATTTGATGCCCTATCTCCGAAATAGTCAATCTTTTCAATTCAATAGGGTAATTGCACAGACTCTCTTGAGATTCTCTAAGTGGAAATATCACTACGATTTGCATTAGCCCCCATGTGCATGTGGTAGAATGTAGCGAAAGTTTGAATGTGAGCATGCATGGATAGTCCTAAGGATGAATGTCTAAACTCAGAGCTAGATTAACGGCAGAAACAAGAGGATAAGACTGTCGAACGAACAAAGCCCATATCGGATCCAACTGGTTCAATACTGTTGTGAAAGTAATCTATGGATCTGGATGTACTCCTTTTTTGATCTTCCAAATCGCCAGGCCCCATCAATTGGTAAAAGCCAAACTGCATCTAGCCAACCGGTGTTTCTATTTGATGTCAGCGAACACAACAAAGAAGAATCCCTTAACGAAGCCCTTTCGCTTTGGCGTTAAACTACATCAATCAATGGGAGATTTATTTTCATAGATAACGATGGACTTCTTGCCACCCCTTTGCAACTAATATAATACCAGCGGAAGCTCATAATAGCCCTTATTATATTATGATTTCCACTGACCCCTTAGAATAGCAGCCAGGAGGCTCTTATCTTTACTTCTTGTAATTGATGGAAACAGAATAAGCCATAAACAAAAACAGTTAAGAATACCTCCTTTCCGTCGCCCTTATCCCCAAGGGAATAAAGAGAAGTACGCTCGACTTTTTAGGCTTTTAGTAGATGGACCGGGGTTGGGCACATAAAAAGAGAAGGGATAACCCTCTCTGATTTAACCATGAAAGAAAGACGAATGAATGAACTTGTGGGATCTAAAGTTGGTTATTAGTTCTGGCTAATTGGTTCACGTTGGTAGCCCGAGTTCCTGTGTAGATTCGGACTCTTCTTGGTGCTTCTTTCCGAAAGGAAGTGAACTTGGATCTTTCTTTACAATGGAAATGGATCTTGATACGAGTTCCCGCTCCTGTACTTTACTTTAGAAGCTCGAATAGATATCCAAGAGGTAGTCCACGTAACCAGAAAGAGCAAAGCGAAAAAGGAAGGATTCATGCCTCTTCCATTCTGCAATCCTGTAATTGTAATATAGAAATGGAAAATGACTCAAACAAGAAAGAAGGTAAAGAAAAGTTTGACCTCGATTTCAAAGAGAGGAGACGAAACGAAGGGGTATGCAATCAATCAACAGTACTCGCGAGCTCTATTGGAGCCTAAAAAATAGAATTAGGTAGAATAAAGAATGAAATGCTGTCACCGGAACAAGTCCCAGGGGTCCTTCAATTTCACAACTCTGGGCTTCCTCGAGGGACACGGCACCTTTAAGCTGAGGTTTTGGAAAGGCTGGTGCCGAGGGGACCTCATTAAATAAAGTGAACTCCTGTAGCGCGGAGCCAACTCTAGACTCTGACCCCTTCTTTAGTTGTACACCATTCTGACTACTGGACGTAAAATGCAGAAAAAGAACAAGGTTGTAAAGAACTAGGAGTTGGGGCCTTATCACATAACGGGGGTCTAAAGGCGGTAAGAATGCCCTTTGACTTTGTTAGAGAATACCTGGGGACCTAGATCTTTAGTTTCTAGGAAATAGGTCGCCAGGGGACAACAACTACGAGCCTTGAAAGTACTCAAGGGTAAACCAAGCCCGCCTCTCCTTCTTTACATCTCTGAGTTATTAAATTGTGTATATTAAGAAGTACTAAATTAAGTGTGTGATTGCGGGATTAGTATTTTTTCAGTCTTTTGGATTAAGCCAAAGCGGAATAAGATCCATTAGTAAGGCAAGAACATGGAGAGGTACGTCTGTTAGTTGGCTATAAGATTCATGCAGCTATCGATGCTAATTGGTCGGTCTGTACGTTCTTTTTTGTCATTGGTTGGCTATCAACTTACTAAGAAGGCTACAAGGTATTCTTTGTTGAGGCACTAAGTGCTAATAGGCCTTTCTAGGTAGAGCTCAAGATTGACTATATAAATCTCTCCAAGAGGTCATATTATCAAATGTGGTCTACTACTCTTTTACAAACCTTGCTGCGGGAAAAACAAAGAAAGCCAATTTCAGGTCAAAACTAGATAGATTTTATGCAAAAGTAGACTCTTCCCCTAGCACTCGAACCTATAATCTTGAATTCTTCGTTGACGAATTGCACGCACTGGGAAGATAGATATTTTCGAATATTTTGTCTCTCCTCTCTCTTCTTCACCACTTTATATCTTTTAAGCTTTAAGCTAATGTCGTCAAATCAATAAAAAGGGGTTAGAGATCGCTAGTCAGTACTCTATTCTATAGATAGAAATCTATATATATTATAGAAAGGTGGCATAGATCTTTATTCCCCTTTCCTATAATATAAGATGACTTCCTATCCTATCTATGAGACCAATGGCGAGTCCCTCTCTTCTAAAAAACAAGGAAGCAATGACAGAAAATAGGAAAAACGTCCGGGCGATAAAATAAAAATGGAGAAAAAGGGGGATGCTTTCATCTATAATCTATAATATCTCCAAAGAATAAAATGGGTATATTTATGTTAACGTTAATAACAGCATTCATAATTATCTTAATCATTCTACTATTTCGAGCGAGTTTCCGCTCTCTTTTTTGGAGTCCTTAGAAACTTGATGCATACTTTTTCTTTGAAGATCCAAGCAAGTTGGTTGGAGTTGGACTAGCATTTTTAAGTTTAATAATCGTTATAAGTCTAAGCCAGATGGGGCTAACGCCTTGTTTTTAAAAATGGTACGCTGGGGATCGGTTCTGTCAACGTGACTCAGTATTGGCTTTTCGTCTGGCCTGGGCTCAAAAGACATTCCTTCCCTCTAAGTTTAGTGTTTTATTTTCTCTTCTTTCTTTATAAAAACTACTTGAGGCCGCCTATCCTTTTTCCTTATTCTGATTAAGTAACGAGTTTACAGTTCTTCTTTCTTAGGAACTAGTAAGCTATTACTTACTTCATGATAACAAAGCTTGCCTTAAGGAAAAGAACCTGTTTGAATAAACATGTTCATTAAATAAGTAGGGGCCATAATCTGATTTTATGTAAAAATATGGTTCAAATGAGTTATTAAGTGGAAATCCATGAAGAGAATTGAAATAGAATTCGTGCAAGTCTTGCCGAATTAGTTACAGCTTTAATCCTTTTCTATTTGGGGCATGCGTTCTAGTATTATAAGTCTTTCTTCATAAGAACATCCGCTAATTTAATCAATTATTATTTTGGGAAAAGCCTTTCATTGCTTGACTTTACCATAAGGTTTGTTCTCTATTAATGAATTCTATACATATTATTTTTAGGTATACTGCTAGATCGACAGGAATCTGTTACTTTTATTTATTTTTCTTCCAAATATTCTCCTCTTTTCCGACTGTTGTTGAGCTGTTTTAGGATAGCAAACGGTCCTATAATTTGAATGTGGGCAATTTTTCAAAAGTTTTTCTAAAGCAACTCATGCTCTAACTCATTGTCCTTCCCTTTCCAAATGTTCTATGCTATGTGTTTTATATCGCCGTGTCTAAGGGTATATCGGTCAAAGGTAGGGCTTTTTCCACTTTGTAAGGAACTTTCTTATTAATCTATTTTATCCTCTCTTAGATTCTTGATTGTATTGTAAAAGATTCATCTGATCCGGAGAGTCATCTGTCAGTGGACCCATAGACTAGAAATTACCTTGTTGTTGCGTTGGTGACCTTCTCTGAATCCGCTTTTCCATCTTTTGAAGCTCTTATATTTTTTTCTTTGTCTTTCCATTCTTTCTTATCTTTTTCTACTAAACAAGAAGTCCTTTTTATCTCATCCTTGATGGATCCATTACTCTATTGTTTTTCCTTAACTGGGACCTCCTTAACTAATACAGATGCTTATCTTATATACATATGCAGAGTAAAAAAGACTTTTGCAGTGGATTCTTCCTATAAATATGTAAATCTTACTTCCTCCTAATTATATATAACTTATGCCCCGGATGTTCCAGAATTATGGGCTAGGAAAGAAATTTCATTCAGAAAAGAAGATCCTTATGTAATATTACCTTTGTCTTCTTTCTATTGATAGAAAAGACTCTTATTCGCTCTTGGTGCAGTATTGATGGAGTATAAGAGCCGGTAAATCTTTTTAAATTAATTTGATTTATTTTTTACTTAAATTAATAACATGTTTACTTTGATAAATCTCAAATAACTCTTTCAATAAATAAATTAAGAAAGAAGATTGGTAGGACGAAAAACAACCCAAAAGCTATTTCGAAAGGTGGTAGGTAGTAACCAAAACCAGGATCCAAAAACCTGTTAATAGAGCGTTAACCAGATCTGGGGCCAAAACAAGAGCAACTTTGAAAATGAAATTAAGTTTTTCTAAAGAAAGTCCGTAGCCTTAACCTGAATAAGTCCAAGTTTCGAAATAAATAGATTCTATGAATGGTATATTAGTATATAGCTATGACCAATCAATCCAACCCTGAATTTTTGGATCTTAAATCAACCAGAACAATAATTAATGTAATTTATCTAATTAATGAGTCCATATTTCTATTTCATGGTCCTTCAAAGATGCATTAAACTGGATCTTGGCAGGGGAAGAGGGGATCTCTCCGTGTGTTCTTTATTAGAACAAAGATGGTTTAGTTATTTTTTTATCTGTTGGAAGCGGGTTCTTTCTCCTCCTTATCCGTTGTCTTTCTATCCTTCAAATCTTGTGGTTTTTGTTTATAGCTTCTCGAAGCTACTTAGTAAGGTACTGACTCCGCTGATTCTAGAAAATCTTTTTCTTTTCAAGAATAATAATAAACTAGGATTCTTTTCCTTCTTCTTTAGGTTTTTCAAAACCTCTTTGCTAAAGAATAGCCTGTACCTGTTTACTCTTTTGATTGACTCCAGGCATTTTCTCTATCCCCCAAGAAGGGCACTTTAAGATCTTGGCCCATAAACGTCATCCGACTCCGGTACCTATTCGTCTTCCTTCGATCAGCTAATCAGGAATTCTATCTATACATACACATTTCCATTATCTTCGTAAAATAAGACCATGAAGTCTTTTCAACCTCTGACTATGACCATGATCCGGTGCCTATCAACTATTGGCTGTGAGCCCAGGTTCCTTTCCGCTGTCTCTTGGCTTACTTGCAGGAAGCTTCGGATAGAATCCTTCCCGAAATCGACTTTCGGTCTTTCTCTTTCCAGATGGGAAAGCAACGAGCTATGCTAAGGATAGGCGCGGCCTATAGCAATGTCTGTTTGTAGGTGGAAATCGGCTATATCGGTCCCACCTAATGGAGTGAGAAAATACGTATAGAAAGAATATCGTTTGCCCCTATCTACAGCTGATCCGGAGATGGTATTTTGTTCGACTTCGGACGACTCCTTTTACTTAAGACTCGACTGAGCCAGAATCGGGAATCTTTTTTCTCCTTTTGGTTGCAATGACAAAGCAAAGCGACAAGCATTTGTTCTTAGGTCGCATCTCCTTCTATTACGATTGAACGACTTCACTAGCTTATATACGAGGTAGGTTGCTGGATGAGTCAATACCTTATAAATAGGAGGAATAGAGGTCTTTCCTTTGCTGCGACAATGATCCGTCTCTTCTGAAGGCCGACGATCCAATCCTCATTTCCATCCGTAGCAAGGGGCTGGTCCATCCCTATTTATTCCTTGGTTCTCTTTCGTCCTTCGTTCGTGGAAGTTTCTTCGACAAGGCTGGACGACATAGGTTTAGATCTCGACGGAACTCCATAACCATAAAGGGGCTGTCTCATGAATGCAGCTCATTTTCGAATCCTTATTTCGATAGTTTACTTACTTCGAATCAGATTGGGCTTTCGCTAGACCTAGATTGGACTGGTATAGAAAGCTTCTAAGGAAGGGGTCATTTTTCACTTGAGCCTGGGATTTCTGGTAAAAGAGAATGCACTTTAAGGACCTTTATTTCTACTTCGAAAACTTAGTACAAATGGCATCACAAGAGATCACCTATGATAGGTCTATATTCTTTCGTCTTTCTTGACTAGATGTACTGCTATGAAATCTATGGAAATGAGTCTGCTCAAAGTCTATTTCTGTGACTTTAGGAGTCTCTTTCTTTCCTGACATGGGGTTCTCTTCCAGGAGCTTCGTTGTCGTTCGATGTGGCAAATGCCTCTCCCCTCAAATGATTCTAGTGGCCTTCTCTTCTGAGTCGATAGCAAAGCCTAATTGCCTCCTTCGCCCGTTGCATACAAATTCGACATGGTTCCCTCCTCCGGGCCCTCTCACACGAGTTTGTCCGATCCACGACTAGCTATGACCACCTTGGGAAGCTATTGCCCAACTAGGTCCATTTTATTTATCCTCCTCATTCGAAGTCTTTTTTCTTTTTATCTCTTTTCCTTGCCGTAGGATGGGAGCCCTGGCATGTCTTTCCCATGGCTAAGGCATCTGAGACCATTCCTTTTTGGTTGGCTAGAATTGACAACTGAAGTAGAACGGACACAGCAGGATGGAGTAAATAAATAGATTGAAAGGAAATTTCTGGAATAGAAAAGAAAGCTAGGTCCCATAGTACATTTAGGGTTTAATCACATTTTTATGCAGAATCCAAACCTAGATTCCAGCCAAAAAAGTAGAAAATTATTCTAGCTGCTCATAACTCGGCTCTAGGCAAATAAGAGAAAGGAATTTCCTTTTTTTCTCCTGCATTTTATACTGAATAAGTGGTCCCGTTCCGGCGCGAGAACATGCCTTCTTCATTTACAGATATGAATAGAAAGATGTAGTGTCTAAAGAAAGCAAAAGAAATTATATAGGACTAGATCTAGATAGAGAGGATCTATGAAATGGACCCCAAGGCTGCTAGGTTGCTTGCTGCTTGGATGAGGGTCTTTTTAATGGGGCTATGGGATAATCATATTATCCCATTCACATTCTGCAGTAGCTCCGAGAATAGAAAGTGTAGGAAAAAATGGTTGTAGAACACTCCGTCAAGTGCTGCACTAAGTAAGACGAAGGATAGAATTTAACCACTTCCTTAATTTGTTCTCGAGATCCCTTCTCCACTATTGTTCCTGGTCGGGGTTAGTTCATAAGCTAGAGCTTGACATTTCCATGCTCTACAATAACACGATCCTATCGAGATGCCACTGGGAAACCTTACCAGGGTTTGGGAGCGTAGTAATGCCGGTTTGACCTATTCGTTAAACTACATGTATTTCCCGAGTGAGGTCAACCTGGTACCCCTTGTGAAGTGAGTGCTTTCTTAAAGTCAGAATGCACAGTAAAGCAAGACTCCTTAGTTTAAAATAAAAGAAAAAGTCCTATTTTGTCAGTCTTCTGCCTCACTTAATACTTCTTGCACTTATGCTCTTTTCCGAAGAAGCTTGGGGTTTCTTTTTTCCATCCCGTAGATAGTGGAATGTGGTTCTTACTGGGCAAGCTTCCGTGCCAGGAGACCAGACCTATTCCCACTAGACCAATCTATCTTTCAATTACTACGAGCACAATTGATCTCGGCGTTGTCACGTTAGACCAAAAAAAAGCCAATGTCTCGCCGAGCTCTCCCATTTACGTGTTTTCCGCCCCGAAAGAAAGGTTTATTCTACTACTTCGTCCCCAGAGAGGACAGAGTGGGTTGGTAGTTTCCCAGCTAGGCACAGTATTTCGAAGAAGGAGCTCATCAACTGGAAAAGATGGTGCCCGTCTCCCTCTACTAAAACTTATCCAAAGATGTATGTCGGATCATTTGTCGTCATCGCGCACTTGAAGTGCTTTCTTTTCTATGATCTGATATGGGAGTCTTCATTGCTTTCTTAGTCTACTGCTAGTCATCATATGTTCTCTTTCTTGTAGGATTTCGCGAAGAATAATTCGTGTCTGTGTGGCTCTGCAAACAACCCTAACCACTTGAACAACTGGGCCAAAATGTCTCTATGCTCGTTTGCCCTCTTTCTTTTCAAGGTCTCTAAGTCCTAAATTCATAGGGGTAGGGAGGGATGTCCGTTTTGAGTCTTCCTTTCTCTTTCTTTTTTATAGCAGGGCTTTCTTAAGCAAGGAATGGACGTGGGAACGACCTACTTGGTCTCTTCCGCTCCAACATGGCTTATTAGCGCCTTTGTGAAGCGATCTTTCTAACATGGTAGCATCCACACACAGGTACCACATCGAGTTCCTTCTTGACTTTTAGTCCTTACCTTCGAAAAAGAGGATAGGTTTGGAATAGTTCGAAGTTAGTCCAATGGGCAACTTACCTACTCTATCTCTATTGAGGTGGAAACTTCAAAACTTCAATAAGCGGATTGGGATATCACTTGCAGAACTCCTAACTTTTGCATTTCTACTAAACGTCACCGCCTATCTTGAAAGCAGGTTGCTAACTCACGGACGTCCCCCTTCCCTTGCACGTCTTCTAAGGCAGGCCCATTTGTCTCTTTAGCAAACTTCCTTTCCGTTGTTTCAATCCCGGATGACCAACATTCTAGTGTTGGAGAGTTTCATGGTAGCCACAGAAAGAAGTCATGTCTTTCTTTATCTATGCAATTATGACTTGTGAGTTAGCAGCTTCGATGTTGACTTCGAGCCATGGAAATCAGACCAGTTTGCTTTCGCTTAGTATCAAATAGTTGTCTCGCTGAATACCAAACGCATTTCTCTTTACAACAATAAATAGTAGCCAAAATGAGAAGAAGAATGGGAGGCCCCTTCTTGACTAGCCAAAGGTATCACAGCGCAAAGAAGGAAGATCGGAAAGCAATCCCAGGGCGAAGAGATAGACAATCGAAATAGGGGCGCATTAGAGAGCGAATGCCCCTGAAATCCGAAAAAGAAGAAGGATGGAGAGAGAACGAACCCCAACCCTTTCCAATAGAAGAATGTGAATTCGACAAGAAAAGAATAGTTAGAAAATCTATAGAATAGATATAATATAGTACGTAATCCGAAAGAAAAAGAGAAAGAACTCATAAGAGAGAATTTAGAAGAGAAAAAAGGATCGAAGGCATTCTGAAATGAGATCCAATACCAACTATTGCTATCCATGAGTCTAGTATTTTAGTGCAGATTTTAGAAGAAAGAGAAAAGAGAGAACAAGGAAGCTAGCTCACGAAAAAGAAGAACAAATGCGTGAAAACTATAGAATGGGAATCAACAGACATAGGAGAGGCCGAGAACGCAGAGAAAAATGCTTCTCTTGGCCTTCTTCTTTGCCTGTTCTTCTTGTTTTGGTCTAGTTCCCTTTTTGGGGATAAGTAGCCCAAAATGGTAGCATTTTTCATTCTAGGTGGATCGCCAAAGGCTTTCTTCTTTCGCTTCTTGGGATTCCAATGGCTCTCTAGAAGAGGCCCAGAGCTTTGAATGGATAAGTAAGGACCGATAGACTTCTTTTCTTATCTTATCGGAGTTGGATCGGTCATTGCACATCGTAAGGGTTCCTCAAAAGAAAGAGAAGACTAAACTGGCTATTTCCAACCAATCAGATGCATCAAGGGAAGATTTCACTGCGTACTCATTTGCTTGCTTTTTGGGCCATTGATTATCGGGCTATCTGAATTCCCGCAGCATTAAAAAACTGAGAAATGGCTCCCTTCCTAAGTAGCAAGATTTGAACCTATGACATAACTTGCCCAGACCCGATGTCGTAGCTTGAAGTGATGGAGCTCGATGAATTTCTCACATTGGTCAAAGGGATTTCTTTGATTTGATCCGGACTTCTTATTGATTTGTGGAAGTTATAGGTCCACTTCATGTTGCATGTTGGGTTCCGGTTGCATTGCCTACATGGAACCCTCTCCTGACTCAACCATGCCAGTTATTTCTGCAAAAGGGATCGAGAAAGAGATTACTAAACGGCTTTCAATTTATGATGGATTCTTTGCTTTCGCAATTACTAACTCAAGGTTTTCCAGAACTCCAGGGAGAATCCACTAATAGAAGATCTCCAATTCACTGCGACTTCTTCTGTTCCACGTCTTGGATTGGAGAAGGAGAGGACGATCGGTTATAAAGCAGCTTTTTTGGTTCAACAATCCTATCATTTCCTCATTTTCTCTTTCCGTTTCCCGTCTGCAATCCATCCTTGGAATGAAAAAAATGCCACTTTGACATCAGGTTAGGTGGAATTTTGCATTGGAGTTCGATTGATCACTAGCGAAATGGGATTGAGTCACTTTTGGACCAGGCTGGAGGGAAAAATGCCATTTGATAATGAAACTTCCTTAGCGAAAAAAGGGCTTAGTCACTTTTCCTATTAGGGGAAGGGGAACTTTCTATTTTTCATTCTCCTTTCCTAGCGAAAATGCAAGTTGTCACATTTGGCTATAAGGGCGAGTCACTTTTCCCAGAAATCCATAGGCTTAGGACTAGCTATGAGCCCCAGTTTATTAGATAAAACCTTCCAGTTTCGACCTTTACACTGAGCAAACCATGCAAGTCCTTTTTCCCTCTATAGATCCGTTGAGAAAGAGATTTTTTGCGTTCAGCCTATGGAACACCAACTGCCTTTTGAAGGCTAAATGGCATTCCGGTTTCGCATGGAAGTTCGCCTAATCGGATGGGGAAGAGAGATTCAACAAAACAACCAGGCCGTCCTATCTAAAGTTTGAGAATAGGCCGAGGGCCTTGCGCTCCCGATGTCTCTAATCATTGGCTTTATCGAATAGAACTTGCACTGAAGCTCCGACTATCCTGAGGGAAATTTCGAAGGGAATCCGTTAGTGGATGCTTTCGATTAGTGCTATTCAGACGAACGATTTGCACATGTCGCCTCTTCTTTTTTTCGTCCTTTTTTGAATAGATCTCCTGCTTGGAAAATGATAGAAAGATGGCATCACTCACCTACGGGTCTATGAGATTCTTTATCTGCTCAGGTCCATGAAGGAGGAGGAGAACTCTCTGGTCCCGTGCTGCGACTAGGATTTTAGGACAATGTATACTAGGGCTTCTAAGCTGTCATATTTTTGGGGGAATGCCTTTCCCTTCCTGCACAGGGGGTGGTAGCGACCTACATGATCTTACTTTTCTCATGATCACGAGATCCACACTTGGTACATCGTACAGGACCTGACCTATTGACTAAGTCTTAAGCAAGAATAAATGCCTTTGACAGACGATTGGGCGAGAAAGGGCATGGCCATACGTGACTTTCTTACTCTCTCTCGGGCTTTGAATTTGAAACAAGATTACTGAATATTAAAAAGAGGATCTCATCTGACCTTCCTGAAGGAAGAGAGAAAACTTCCCACACTCTTATGTTTTGGTTTGGTACTATTTGAGAATTGGACTGGCTTTACTTGACTTTCGCAGGATAAAAAGTTCTTAAGTCAGGGCCTATCTTCGCTCCCGTGCCGGAGGGAAATTCCTTTAATGAAAAGCGAGTTCCGCACGGCTTCGCTTGTTCTCTATTTGTAGCATTTTCTCCCCCTTGGAATGGACTAGTGAGAGGATTCGAACCCATCTCCGTCGAGTTCTTTCCCGAGAGCTTAAGATTGACAACATATGAAAGATTTTCGATTCTCTATTTGAGTGCTTGGCTGCCTGTCTTTTTTCTTCTTGGAACCTTTTGGTATGTAAGGTCCCCTAACTATAGATCAGATCGACCAACGGGAGAAAGTTCCATTCCGCACTGCTGCTGAGTCGTCGGACTTATCCACCAAGGGATTCGTGGCATTTCTGTGGATTTCGTTGGGGGAAATCTACCAAAGGTAGGCAGATAGATAGACTCCTTTCCCGCAGCTAAGGTCGAGCAAGAAAGAAAATCATTGGAATTTCCCCGCCTTTTTTCTTTTTTTTGGCAGGTACTAAGAGTCCTCTCACTACCAACCAGCATCATCTGGCTGGGTCTTGCCGGTATCAACAAGTAGAAAGAAATGGAAAGAGTAAGGAACTATGTCTCTCGGCCCATCCAAGTTCCTAGTCCTAGGGTATCTCGTAGCAGGAGGGAAGGCCTAGACGATTTCTTCCTGGGCCTAGAGTAAGTAGATCGAGAGGTCGTTCCGTCCCTTGTCCGCCCTAAGTTGGGTAAGAAGTTCTCAAGCATTCTTGCTCTAATCTGAGCTAGCTGGCTAGCGATCCCAGTTCGCGACAGAGAACAAGACAGCAAGCGATCCTACCTTTGTTCGCTTCTTCTCCACCAAGCACGGAAGTGTAAGGAGAACTGTAGGTCGGTGGCTACCTAAGGAAACCCCGATTCGATCTGCCCGCCTACTGGGAGGCATCTACCTCATCCCGATCACAAGGAGAGGTTCACTCTGATGGGGCTACTTTTTCTTTCCGTTCTGAAAAGAATGAAATGCATAGGGGACACCATTCTTTGGTTGCGGCATGCTCCTCCTATTTAAGGATTCACAGGGGGTCTCCAGTCCTACTTAGTTGACTGACAATGACAAAGCTTTTGCTCTTCCATTTCCCCTTTCCTTGAAGTCAAGCATCTTCTCCTTCGGACCGACCCTTTCAGTTCACTTCCCTCTCTTAGTGTTCTTTTCCTTTTCTCCTCTCCTTGTCAGTCGAAGTCCTTCTTTTCGAACCTTTCGCTTTGGTCGAAGATCTGAACCCCAATCCTATACGGTTGAGCTACTTCGTGCGTCTCCTAGAGTCTAGCCTTTCCTTTTTGAAGAATCTCTCTTTCCTAAGAACAAGTGGGCAAGACTATAGGTCCTTAGTCTCGTTGACAAAGAGGAGGCGGTGAAAAGCGACTCTTTCTATATTGTACTTGATGAATGAAAGAATAGTGGAGCCCTAACCCTGTAAGCCCACACTGTGTAGAGTAGATCGTTCACACACCTGCGTCAGCAACCGATTTTGGATTGGAAGCAGTTTAGGCGACGACCGAACGGCCGCTCCCTAATTACTAGACCGACCTGCTATAATAATTCCATAAACACCTAGGGAAGATATGGCAAACAAATAAAGTATCCCTATGTTCGGATCTGACAATACATACCATAATCAAAAGGTACAACGGCCCGAGCGACCAGACTTAACATAAATGTAGCTACTGGAGCCATTCGAAAAGGGAGGGAGAAATTAGCACTACTTGGTGAAATAGGTTCTTTAAGAATCAATTTCAAACCATCTGCTATAGGTTGTAACAATCCAAATGATCCCACTACATCAGGACCCTTTCGACGTTGCACAAAAGCCATGACTTACGCTCCGCTAAGACCAAAAAGGCTACTCCTAGTAGAAGTGGTAGAATGATTCCAAGTATTTGAGCTGGA
>JAHHQI010000238.1:0-84876 GCA_028274465.1 Plantago ovata | reverse complement strand
CGCTCCTCGACCTAGAGGCCGTCCTGCCTAATCACGGTCGCGGGAGGAGGAACGGAGGGTGTTCCGAGGGAGCCAGAAATAACAATGTTGCAAGGACCGGGATTACACGGAGGGGGCATTTACTAATGTCACTCACTCCCAAAATGAGACATCCGGGGAAATAACCCGCAAGGAGTCCGGTAGGAAACGCATTATGGAGTTGAGAGTCGCAAACAACGCCGAGTCTAGGGGGCAGCCTCATCCGGTAGCAATCAACCAACCCCCGTGGCAGTGAATCCTCCTCAACCGGCCGCATTGACCTTCACCCTTCCTGATGGACGTGTCGTCCGACCATCAGATTTCGGGATGGGCGAAGCTCAATACGGTCTATTCCTTCTTACTTTACAAGGATATGTCGGAGGTAATGAGGCTATTAGGGTTAATACCGAGATACAAGCTCCAGTAGAACCACAAGCACCGGTGCAAGAGCAACCTCGGCCACATTGGTCGCTCCTCGTCAATCTCAAGGAAGAGCACCTGTTGCACAAGATGAAGCACATTCGAGAGCCAACACCAGGCCGATCCAATCTCGACTTGGACCATCAAGAATCCAATCGAGGTTAGGACCACAAGGTGCCCCGATGATTTGAGAGACCTGATTGATAGAAGAATAAGGGCATCATTGCAAAATGTAGCGCAACAAGAAAATAGAGCTCAGGTGGTCGCTACACCACCCGCTCTCCCAATCAAGTTCCCCCAACCAGGTAACTCCTCAAAACCAACAAGAAGCAGTGGAAGAGAATCAAGCGTTGAGAACAGTAGCTGAGGTAACCCCTCTGGTCGATCCGATCACGGGGAGGAGGCTCACTCTGGAGAACTCAACGCGAGGAAATCCGCACTTGACGCTCAGATAGAAACTCTCCGGGGAACCGTCCAAGAGAGAGAGCAAGACCAAGATCCGAGCCCTTTGTGCGATGAGATCAGGAACCACCAAGCCAAAATTGAAAGAGGCTTTCCCACCTTCGAAAGCTATGATGGAACAAGTTGTCCGAAGGACTACTTGGTAAGATTTGGCACTAAAATGGATGCCTACGGTCATGACTCAAGGACTAAGGCACTCCTCTTCCCGGCTAACCTTTCCGGAGAAGCCATGAAATGGTGGTCGCGCCTTCCTCACCGATCTGTCAAATCATATAGAGACCTCTGTAAGGAGTTTTCTAAGCGTTTCGAGAAAGTGATGAACGCCAAGAGACGGGTGAGGTACTTGGCCGAAATTGTTCAGAGAAACAATGAAGACCTGAGGGACTTCATCAATCGCTTTCATGAAGCAGCCCTCCAAGTCGAGGATCACTCGATCAATGAGAGGAAAGAATACTTGTATGGTAACACTACCAACATCAGATTCCAAGATGTACTCTCAGCATCGTGTATAGAGAATGAAGCACAACTTGCCAAAGTTTGCAAGGACTTCCTCGAAGCCGAGGAATTCCGAAGAACGGTCACAGTGAGAACCAATCTTCCCAAGGAAAAAGGGAAGAAAAAGAAAAAGAGAAAGAGTACCCTCCTCGCCCACAAAATCCCGGGAAGCAGAGGAAAGAGCAAAAGTTCGGGTTGATCAAGGAGGGCAACTCAAGAAATGATTTCAGAGACAGGAGGTCTCCTCCCAGAAGATCGCCTCCAAGACGATATAGCAACTACACAGACTTGAATAGGCCAAGATCCGACATCTTGAACTATATAGTCTCGAGGAAGCTAGACGTCTCGTGGCCACCCCCGATTAAGGAAAATCAAAGGAACAAGAACTCGGAAAAATTTTGCAAGTTTCACAAAGGGAAAGGGCACACCTCCGATGAGTGTGTCGAGCTCAAGAACGAAATTGAGAGGATGATACGTAACGGTCAATTGGTTAACTACATCCGGAAGGAGGAACCCCTGGCACTCCTGCCCCCACCTCCTCAAACTGAGAGCGAGCACCCTTACCAAGGAAACCCTCAGGACGACGACATCCATAATTACAACAATTATGAGAACCGCCCTGTAAATGGAAGCATCCGCACTCTCACAATTGCGGGAGGACCCGCCGGCGGCGACACTCGTAATCAAAGGGAGATTACGGCGGACAACCTTAGGGTTCGAGATGTGAAGTACGCTCAAGCCGCGCGACCGGGAACCAACGTTATCTCTTTCGATGATAGCGAGATACCTCTGAAGCATGCTGGAGGAGGCAACATCTATGATCCTTGCGTCCCACTTGTAGTGTCCTTGGATGTTCAATCCTACAAGTTGGGTAGGATCCTCGTCGATACTGGATGCTCGGCAAACTTGATCTTCACCGGAACCTTGAAAAGGATGCACATGAACCCAAGGGAAGGGCTCAGAGAAGTGAGAAGCGCATTGGTAGGATTCGGAGGACAACCTGTCATGCCGCTCGGAATGATCAACCTCACAGTGTCAATGGGTAGCGCTCCTAGAAGGGTAACCCAACAAGTTCCTTTCGTGGTGGTCGATATGCCATTTGATTATTTCGCAGTCCTAGGCCGACCTGCTCTCTCTCAATTCCGAGCCGTAGTGTCCACGGTCCACAACAAGCTGAAATTCCCTACTCCTTTGGGAATCGGACAAGAAGTAGGAGACATACGAGAAGCATGGGAATGCTACACTCTGTCAGCCAAGTTCACTTCAAGGGTTGCCATTGGAGAACCCAACCCCGGACAATCGTCCGAGGAGACTCCCCTTGTTCACAATGCACCTTATCGTTTCTACACGGTTCGGCGAGTGAAAAGAAAATCAAAAAAGCCAAGTCCGTCACTTAGGCGGAGAAAAGCAATCATGAAGAAAGACAAGATACTCTAGTAGGAGCTGTTAAGGAGCTCGAGGAGTATCAAGTGATCCCACCAGTCCCACCTTCTTCCAAAAAGAAGAAATTCTTTGAGGAAAACAAAATTGAAGCAAGAGAAGCCCTAGAAGAAATCCAAATTGTCGAAGGAAGTGTCGACAAGGTCACAAAAATTGGCACAGAGATGGCCACTGAAGTCAGGATGAAACTCATCCAATGTTTGAAAGATAACAACGATATCTTCGCGTGGAGCACCGAGGACCTGAAGGGGATCGACCCACGTGTCGCTGTTCACCGTCTGAACGTAGATCCATCGATCACCCACATAAGAGAAAAGCGAAGAGACTTCAGTGCGGAAGATAATGCCATCATAGAAGCGGAAGTACAAAGGCTTCTTAAAGCTGGCCACATCAAAGAAGTGAGATACTCAGACTGGGTATGCAATGTGGTCCTAGTGGAGAAAGGTTCGGGAAATGGCGAATGTGCAACAATTTCACAAGGCTCAACAAGTTTTGCCCGAAGGATCCATACCCTCTCCCCCGGATCGACCAGCTTGTCGATTCCACCGCTGGATGCGCCCTCCTGAGTTTCATGGATGCATACCAGGGCTTCTACCAGGTCAAAATGGCCAAAGATGACGTGCCTAAAACCGCCTTCTTCGCTAACGGCAATGTGTATTGCTTCAACGTGATGCCATTTGGCCTTAAGAACGCCGGAGCGACCTACCAAAGGCTGGTCAACAAGATGTTCAAGGAGGAGCTAGGTAAAACAATGGAAGTATATGTCGATGACATGCTCGTCAAGAGCAAGACCGAGGAGCAACACGTAGGTTACCTGGCAAAGTGCTTCTCAATCTTGAGAAAGTATGGCATGAGGCTCAACCCGGCGAAGTGTACCTTTGGAGTCAAAGGGGGGAAGTTCCTCGGTTACATGGTGACAGAAAGAGGAATAGAAGCAAACCCCGAAAAGATAAAGCCATCCTCGATCTCCCCCAACCTCAGTCCATCAACGAGGTGCAACAATTGGTTGGAAAATCAATTGCATTGAGTAGGTTCATCTCAAGGTCGGCCGAGAAAAATCTACCTTTTTTCAAGGTATTGAGAAAGAGCAGCCACTTCGAGTGGACAAAGGAGTGCGAGGAAGCCTTCGAGAAGCTGAAAGAATACCTACTCGCTCCTCCTCTATTGTCAAAGCCCGTGGACGGAGAGGTACTCTATCTGTACTTAGCAGCAACCGGGGAAGCTATCAGCTCGGTTTTGGTACGAATCCAAGGGAACGACCACTTGCCCATCTACTACTTGAGCAAAGTACTTGCCGGGGCTGAAACGCGGTACATGGATATCGAGAGGCTTTCCTTTGCCCTCGTTTATACGGCAAGGAGGCTAAAACCCTACTTTGGGGCTCACAAGGTTGTTGTTTTGACAAAGCAACCTCTCAAGCAAGTCCTCGGAAAGCCCGAAAATTCGGGAAGAATGGCAAGGTGGGCGATTGAACTAAGCGAGTACGACATCGACTACCAAGCACCCGTAGCCAAGAAAGCACAAGTCATAGCCGACTTCCTCGTGGAGTATCCCTCAAAAGGAACTTCGGAGGAAAACTCTTCAGCAACAAAGAGTGCTATGATGATGGTCGAAGAGCAACCCCATCAAAACAACCCGATGCAAGCTCTAGAGGATGCTTTAAAAGAGCTTAAGGCAATGTCCCAAACCAAAAGGAAGAGGCATGAAGTGTTCCTGACAGAGAAAACCGACGAGCCAAAGGGTGCGGAGACCGTCTCTCCAAAACCCAAAGAGCTAGTCGACCACGGAGACGCTTGGATTCTTCATGTTGATGGATCCTCGTCAGGAAAAAATGGCGGGATAGGAATATACTTCAAGAGTCCCGGAGGGGCTGAACTAGAGTACGCCGTTACTCTTAGTTTCCCGGTCTCCAACAATGAAGCAGAATATGAAGCCATCCTCATCGCTCTACGTATGGCAAAATCATTGGAAGTGAAGAAGCTACATCTCTTCACCGATTCTCAACTGGCCGAGAAGCAAATCTCGGGGAAATTCAGAACCAAGAAAGACTCACTCGCTGAGTACAAGAGCGCCATCACGGAAGAAATCCAAAAATTCGAAAGTTGTGAGATTGAAAAGTTCTCGAGAGATCTCAATCAAAGGGCAGATGCCCTATCAAAGTATGCTTCGGCCTCCGGAGGAGTGGATACCCGGAACGTGATACTCATGAGAATCAATGCATCATCTTTGTGGTCATCGAAGCCAAACGTCTTGGCGATTGACGATCAACCGAATTGGATGCGAGAGATAACAACATATCTCAAAGATGGAAGCCTTCCTCGTGACAAGGCTGAAGAGAGAAGAGTCAAAGGGAAAGCTCCTCGATACATCATGCAAGGAGACTACTTGTACAAAAGGTCTTTTGAAGGAGTCTACTTGAGATGCGTCGCCGAGCACGAAGTTCAAAAACTTCTTGGAAAAATGCATCGAGGAAGTTGCGGCGACCATGCCGGAGGAAGAACCCTCGCCCAAAAAGTCATTCGACAAGGATACTACTGGCCCACTGTTCGCGAAGACGCTGCCCAATTTGTGAGAAAGTGCGAGGAGTGTCAATTGCACGCCAATTTGATCAACGTACCGGCGAAACCTCTTATGCCCATCGCCATCACTTGCCCGTTCGACATATGGGGCATCGACATAGTCGGTCCCTTTCCAAGAGGCACGGGTCAAAAGAAGTTCATCATCGTTGCGGTCGAATACTTTAGCAAGTGGGCGGAAGTGGAGGCAGTCTCTACCATCACCGAACAAAGAGTCATGAACTTCGTATGGAGGAACATCGTGTGTCGATTTGGCTTGCCAAGGGTCCTCATCTCGGATAATGGCGCTCAATTTTGCGGCCAAAGATTCAATGAATGGTGCAAGGAAATGAAGATTGAGAGGAGGTATACCTCTGTAGGACATCCTCAATCCAATGGGCAAACAGAAGCCGTCAACAAAATCCTCGTCAACAACTTGCAGAAGAGGTTCGCTACCAACAGGGACTGGGTCGACGAGCTTGATGGAGTGGTGTGGGCATACCGCACTACTTCAAAGACAGCTACAAGAGAGACTCCCTTCTCGCTAGTTTATGGGTCCGAGGCAGTCATACCAGCAGAAGTGGCGGTGGAAACCCTCAGAATCCAAGGGTATCAACCCGAGGACAATCATACAGAGAGACTCTTCGACCTCGAGACAATCAGTGAAGCGAGGACCAACGCTTTGGCCAATATCCTCAGATATCAAGCACTCATCGCGAAGACCTACAACAAAGGCGTAAGAGAAAGAGACTTCCAAGTAGGAGACCTAGTACTCCGAAGAGCAGACATCTTGGGCAAAGTGGGGAAGATGCAACCCAATTGGGAAGGCCCCTACAAGATAATTGAGGCAAGGTCCAACGGAAGTTATCGTCTTCAAGACATGGAGGGAAGGGTATTGAAAAATCCTTGGAATACTTCTAACCTCCAGAGATTCTACGCTTGAAGTGGCCAAGAGAAAAAGCCTTTTGAAAACTTATGTGGAAGGTCCACTGATCGAGGAGGTTTCCTCACTGGTCCAAGTGAGAGGCACCCCTTGCTTTTGTTAAAAAGTTGTTGTAAGCAAGCTGGCCGAAGAGCCCCCATTGTAATTGAATTTCCGACAAATCAATACAATGTCTCTTTCAGCAAGAAAATGTCCAAGTATAGAGCTACTATACTCAAAAATAAGACTACTCGATCGAGAAAGCTTACTTAAATAAAAGCTATTCGATTTCCATGATTAAGGGGAACCCTCCCCGCGCTCTAAACTCTACAAGAGGATCGATCAGGAAACCACTCAAAGAAGAAAAAGCGAGTAGGTGGAAGTGTTCGAGGAGAGAGACTTCCAGTCTTTCTAACTCAACACTTAGAAATTTTTCTAAGTTCAAACACTTAGAATTTTTTCTCAAATGATCCAAATGATCGAGAAGCATTGGTGGATCGAGGAGCTCGCAGCGAAGAACATTGGTTCTCGATTCTAACTTATACGTGTTTAAATACTCTATCCAAGTTATACGTCATAACAATAATTGGATTTAGAAAAAACACAAGTATGGAAATCGAAGAGCATTGCTTTTTATTGAAAGAAAAAGAGTAGCAAACAAACAACAACAGGAAAATTTATGTTACAAACATAGATGTTGCGAGGAGCGCCACAAAGGGCCGAATGAAGATTGTTTGAAAATAAAAACAAGTACTGAAAAGGGAAAAAATTACAACATGACCCGAGCATACTCGGTCTTCAAGGAGGCTCCCCGATCCTAGCGTGTACGGCTGTCTGTGAATTCTGTGACCGGGGTGGTCGCGCTGGCCTCTCCTCCTCGAACGGTGCTCGCTTCTGGGCCTTCAGGGTCGTCGCGCTCCTGAGCTCGAGCCTCCTCGATTGCCTTTTGATTCATCGTTAGCTCCGGCTCGACAAAGTCAGCAGCCCTCCCGAGGACCGGATCGCTCAACTTCACCCAGGCGGCATTCCGGAGAGCAGCCTTCTCGAACGGGTAGATGATCCCGCTCCTTAGACACTCGGGCACCCAGGATGGAAGATAGGCTGGCTTGCTGGGGTAAGGTACCTCTGGGTCGGTCACCAGCTCACCGAACTCGCACGCCTCGTGCATCTCCTCAGTAATCTCCTCATCTGGGTAAGGAGTCAGGTCCTCGCGCCGCCCGGGATGAAGGTCCTCGCGGTCATCAGCATCAAAGTCCGCCGGAAGCATGTTGACCCTCTTTAGTTGGCCAACGCACGAGAAGAAGCCCTCCTCGCGTGAAGCCACTTGTACGTCTCGTAGGGCCAACTTGTATGTAACCGACGACATGAAGTCGCGAGCAGCAGAAAGTCGACTCCCTTTGAGGAAGGAGAGGACGCTTGCCTTGAACTTTTCCATGCAAATGGACAAAGTAGCATAGGCGCCCTTGAAGCTCTTGCTCCTTGACTTCTCTCGGGAGAGCTCCTTCTCAAGCTCCTCGACCTTTAGCCTCAGCTTCCCGGCCTCAGTCTCCGAGACCTTGGCCTTTTTTTCCGAGGCAGCCAACTTCTTCTCGAGGTCCTCGATGACGACCCCAATGTCGGCGCGATCAGCGGCCACATGGCCATATGCCTCCTTCAAGTTCTCGAGCTGCAAAAAGACAACAAAGTTAGCGAGGAGAGAAAATTCTATACTTTAATTTTTCACAACAAAAAGTATAAAGGCAAGTACCTGGAGCGAGCACATGCTGAGCTCGTGCGCCCGATCTAAGTCGCTCAACTGGATGAGCCGCTTCACTTCATCTCCGGAAGCGGCCACCTTCCCCTTTTTCCGGGCGGGCTCATTGTTTCCACCGAGGTTAAGCTTCCTCGCTCCTTTTTTGGCAGCAGGCCTCTCCGGCCTCTTCTCAGCCTCGATCGTGTTTAAGGCCTCCTCCTCGGCCTCCTTCGCCTCCTTTGCCCTCTTCGCGGCGGCCTCCTCCTCGGCCCTTTTGATAGCCTCAACAGGGTTCTCTCGGGTTACTGCAGCAATAAATTAAAATTAAAAGCAAATTCACTGATCTAAATTAAAATACAGATCCTGCAATAATCAAATGACAAGATTAACATACCTTCTCCAATGCAACAGATCGAGGCCAAATTACTGCAGCACGAAACTGTGAATACAAAATCACTTGTTACCTGCATCGATCTCATATAGCCAGCAGTTGCTCAAAACAAGATCAAGGAATAAACTTGGGCGATTACTGCCAATAAAATTAAACAAGATGAAAATTCATATATTATATATGCAAATTTAAAAACTAAGATAAGAATCAATTTACCTGGCTGGAAGGGAATGCTGTGATGAGTACTTTCAGATCCGTTGTCGATTTCTCAGCATTTCCAATTTGGCTAAAATAATTTGTTGTCTTACCTCTTAATAGCCCTCGTCAATGTCTTCTTTCCATTTGGGACAACCGTGAATACTTTGATATGAATGGTTGGAAGTTTCGAATGCAACGGAGGCCAAATTAGGGCAGTTGGAAACAGATAATCTCCGTAGAGAAGGGATGGGTCGGCACTTTCCGCTTCTGAATCCAATCGACTCCAGGCTACGGCAGCTGCTTATGTATAAAGACTCGAGAGACGGTAGGATTCTGGTGTGGCCATCATCATCATCATCATCAGGAAATTCCAAATGACTCAACTCATCGCAATTCCGGATAATCAATTGCCGAAGGTGGTGTTGACTAGATTGAATTAGCTTACTAACCCCATCATTACTTATTTTGCATCCATCAATGTATAGTGATGAAAGGTTGGGAGTTTCTAATGCAACGGAGGCCAAATTAGGGCACTTCCAAATTCTCAAATCCCGGAGAGAAGGGATGGGTCGGCACTTTCCGCTTCTGAATCCAATCGACTCCAGGCTACGGCAGCTGCTTATGTATAAAGACTCGAGAGACGGTAGGATTCTGGTGTGGCCATCATCATCATCATCATCAGGAAATTCCAAATGACTCAACTCATTGCACTCCCGGATAATCAATTCCTGAAGGTGGTGTTGACTAGATTGAATTAGCTTGTTGAGCCCATCATTACTTATTTTGCAACCCCGAATCGCTAATTTCCTCAAAGAGATTAAATTGTTGTTGCATGCCATGTTAACAAACAAGTTGCTTTCCTCTATTCCCTTTAACATCAAGGCTTGAAGAGACCCAAGATCATGACTTGGTATAGACTTCAATTTTGGAGTGGAAACAATCTTCAATTTTCTCAGAAGAGGAAAACCAATCACTTTAGAAGCAGCTGTTGTACCTCTTGTTGTTGTTGAAACCTCTATATCTGGTGCAACCCATTCCATCAAATCGGGCATGTTTTCCATTTCAAAAGTTTCAAGTGCCCGGAATGGTACTCCTCCTAAGGGTTGGGAACTTGTGCTTGTATTGCCCATGTTTTCACAGTCACGATGATGATTGTAAAATGAAGGACCAATTGATTTCACATTTTCTAGCCCATCTAGCACCAACACCTTGAGGAATGGTAGATGACCCATTGTGGGAATTTCTTCACATTTCAAACAATCCCTCACCTCTATTCTGACCAGTTTGTCTAGGCTCCTCCCACCGCTAATCTTCATGTTAGCGGCCCACGCTGGAAACTTATCTACCCTGAAATTTTTTATTCGTAAGCTCTTTATATTCCGATGAGGTTCAAGACCTTCTAGAACTCCTTCGTGATTGTTTCCTTCGCCATCAACTTCCCTTTCACTGTGATTGTTTCCTTCGACATCAACTTCCATTTCACTGTCGCTAGCAGCATCTTCTGCCCACTCCAAACACAGTTGTTGTATGTTTGGTTTTCGGCTTAAACATGATCTTGTAGCTTCTTCCTTGTCTTTAACATTCTCAAGTCCCCTTATGACAACTACACCTTTTAGATTCTCCAAAGGTCCCAACTCTTCAATTCGACGACCTTCCTCCAACCCCACACTAAAAACAGGTAACGTGCGAAGACAAGTCAACTTTCCAATATGAGATGGTGTCTCAATTTCAGCATCATCATCAAACACGAAATGCCTCATATTCAATAAGCGATGCATATTGTCGGGAAATCTTGTAATCTCGGCACACCAATAGATGTTTAGAGTCTGCAAGTTGTAAAGCTTACAAATAGAATCTGGTAAAGTGGAAAGCTTTGTCCTAGAAACGTCAAGCAACCGCAGATGTATCAGCCCTCCAACCGAGATGCTCAATTCTTGAATTCCTGATTCACTCAGATTTAGAACACGCAACCTTTTGAGATCTCTGAATAGATCATCAGCTAGAGAGCTTCCCAAACACAAAGTACGCAAATAAATTGCATTCTCCTTCATGATCTTGTGGGACTCTTCTTCTCGAAGTGATTTTACAACAAGATATTTGATATGGGAATGCACCGACCCACCATTCTCATCATTAAAGCAATCATCTTTTGAAACAAAAATTGCCAGGTCGTGCACAAGATCATGCATCTTACAGTGCTCAATGTTGCCATACTCATCACGCACAACCTCTTGCAGGAAAGAACTCTTCAGCAAAGTATCGTAGACATTGCTTCCCACACTCTCCATATCCATCTTATCACTTTCTGAAAGGAACCCTTCCGCAATCCAAAGTTGGATTAGTCGCTCTTTCCCTAGTTCGGCATCCTTGCAAAAAATGGCACAATATGCAAAGCATTTTCTATAAAGATATGGCAAACGATCGTAGCTGACCTTCAATATTTGTTGCACACCAGGTTCTGAATCGGAAAGCTCATGTTGTAGAACTGACGTCCAATCATCTATCTCCTTCCCTTGCAAAGACGCACCTATAAGGTTTGCTGCCAGTGGTAAACCTTTACACTTCCGAGCAATCTCATATCCGATGGTCTCAAATTCTCTTGGAACTTCTCTTGTAGGAAAAGCTTTTCTCTTAATCAGAGACCAACAATCATGGTCAGATAGCTTATCTAACCGATAAACTGATTCTGGGTTTACCATGGACGCAACAGTTTCAAGACGAGTAGTTGTGATAATAAAATTTCCCTTTCTTGAGCTGAACCCAAGAAGAGTCTTCTTAAAACCTTCCCAATCACGACGTTCTTCATGCCACAAGTCGTCGAGAATGAGCAAGTACCTTTTATCACTCAACAAGCTTTGGAGCTTTTGGGTGATCGTTGCCAAGCTGTCTTGTTGACCAATACTTTTTCCCAATGACCCAAGCATTTGGATGAAAAGGGTTTTGGTGTCAAAATTAGTGGACACACAAACCCATATTCTCTCATCAAAATGTTTGATGGCCTTTGGGTCATTGAAGATTAAACGAGCCAACGTGGTCTTCCCCAATCCACCCATACCAGTGATGGGTAGGAAAGAGACACCAGCTAGTTCATCACTCGATTTAACCACCATGGATAATATTTTAGAAGCATGATTTTCTCTACCAACCACTTCTTCACCATTAACAGGAGTGGTCGCGTCGGTAACAGGATTAATATAAGGGGAATTCAAAATTCTAGTTTGAAGGCCAAGTGTGTTGGCCTGTTCATAAAGGCTCTTTAACTCAGCATTCAAATTCCTTATAGCATGACCCATTTTTGAACGGAAGCACAGAGGATTTGTGAAACAGAATGAGAAGCATACCTTGCGCTTCATCTGGTTGTTGATCTCCACCTTACGACGATGAGTTTCGTACTGAAACTCATCAAGCAAGTTGTCAGCTTCATAGGTTATGTCTACGAGATCCTTTAGCCACAACTTCACAGATTCCTCGTTGACTTGCCGAGTAGCAGCATCGTTCAAGACAGCCCGAACCATGGCTAGTGATTTTTTGAGCTTTTTCAGATCATCCTTGACACCCAATATAAGGCCAATCTCATCAGTAGCAAGTGCAAGCAGCTTCTCAATCAGGATCTGGACCGAAGCTTCAATCACCATTTCACCCATTTTTCTTTTTCTTTTTTTTTTTTTTTTTTTGTGTGTGTGTGTGTGTGTGTGTGTGTGTTTTCTGGTGGTTTGAATGTTGTGGAATGAATGTAAACTTAGAAGCAAAATGTAAACAGTGAGCAAGTAAAGCTGAATATCGTAAAATGCAAAGAGAGACTAATTTGGTTGTATTTTTCTTTGGTTTAGGTATATTGGAGTGTAAATTAAATGCAAAGAGAGATTTGGTTGTATTGTTTTTCTGCAGGTATGAGTATTTTGGAGTGTAAAATGCAATGAGAGACTTGTTTGTAGTATTTTTTTGGGTTTCAGACTTTGAGTGTTTGTTTGATAAGTATTTGGTTAGAGTAATCATCAAAAGTCTTTGTTAATTAATCAAACTGATTGTCGGTGGTTATATTTTAATTAACCAAACCAGCCTGGATGAATTAGCTAGCTATACAGACTTTCACATGTTCGACTGCGAGCATAACGGAGATAAGTTGAACAATAATCATATAAAATTTTCAACAACCATAGTTTTGTCTTGCATGTCTCCTAGCTAGCTATTGGTTCCTCGTTTAGACTTTTAATTACAGAATTTAAATTTCAGTGGTATCAAATTAAAATTAATCTACTCCGTTCACTCGTACTTGCAAGCCGGAGAAGCAGAGGAAGAAGTCGTGCCAAGCAAATAAGAAGAAAAGACGCAAAAGCCTATGTATTTATAAAAGCGCATTAGTATTAGTAAGGGATTAGACTTGTACCACACACTCTCCCACTTGTACTCTCTTGTGTAACTGCTATATAAAGGGCAAAAGTAGAACTCTGTAGCTTAACTTTCATTTCTAATTCTCAATGAAATTTGTTCATTTCTCTCTGATTCTCAGTTTCAATAAAAGTCTTTGTCAATTTGGTTTAGAGTGTAGACTAATGAAGGAAATTAAAGTGTTTGTTAATTTGGTGTGTGAACGAATAATCAAACTGTTCGACTATCTATTTACTCAATTAATCAATAATACTCGTCGTTGGTTAATTATATTTAATTGACAAAAACCAGCCTGCACAACGTCACTGCTCACTCGGAGTTTATATTAATTTGAAGTAATCAAACCAGCCTGGACATGAATCAGCAACCAGGATTCAATACACTTTAACTGTACAGAATTCACATGTTTGACTGCGAGCATAACGGAAATAAGTGCACACTAACGGCATTTCTGCAGCTAAAAAGAGTGCAATTGTGGTTGAATAAATTTTGTGTGTACCTATGAAGGATGCAGACTCAGTTTCCAGTTTTCAGTCCTTGGTTAGTTAACCGAGCAGAGTTGTTCAATCCAGGGACTTTGAGAAGAAAGGTGTGTGGCTAGAAGTTACATGAAAAGACAAAGGATGAGAAGATTGATTGTTGCATGTGACATATAAAACTGGTTGAGCAATTGCAGAGAACAGAAGTCTCATATTCACACATCTAAGCACTGATTGTATCTTCTACATACATTTTATGTATCATCAAGCTATAGAAAAAAAAATGAAATTTACATACTCACATAATTTATAGCCAAATTTATCTGCTGCTTACGTTCAAAGCAATAAACAGGCCATTTCAGTTTCTCCTACCTAATTGTGATTCTCAGAATAGTTTTGTTCCTCTGGCTTTTCGATTAAGGCAGCCTTCTCCTTCTCTGGTAATTCCGTAATGCATTGAAGAATCAAGAATCTATCAAACCACTCCCAACAAGAAATCAAGAATCTAACTATCGAGAGGTACATATTGAGAAGATTGATTGTTGCATGCGACATGTAAGACTGGTTGAGCATTTGCAGAGAACAGAAGTCTCATATTCACACATCTAAAGACTGATTGTATCTTATACATGAATTGTATGCATCAACAAGCTATAGGAACAACAAAATTGACATGCTTGCATGATGTATAGTCAAATTTCATCTGCTGCCTACTTTCAAAAGCAATAAAACAGGCCTTTTCGGTTTCTCCTACCTAATTGCAATTCTCAGAATAGTCTTGCTCCTCTAGCTTTTCATATTAGGGCAGCCTTCTACTTCTCTGGTAATTATGCCGTAGTGCATTGAAGATGAAGACTGATTTGTCTCCAATATCATCCTGCAAAACGCAGATTGTAACATCTAAATAATGGACTCAAAGATTAATGTAAATCGTGTATTGATAACAGTTCTGCAGAGAGGAAATCTATCGTACCTTATAAATAGGCTGAGTGAACTTTTTGCTAGAAAACACAACAAAGAGTGCCACCCACATACTCCCAACAAAGTGAGCTTTATACCATCATCTATCAAACCACTCTGCAAGTGCTTCACACTTTTCTCCGTCAGTCTCTCTGCTTGTGTAATGCTTGTTTGGGAGAGGATTATTTGATTTTGAAGTGTAAAAAAAAGCAGTTAATCTTCTTCCGTTGCAAGGAAATCAAGGATTATGCATCAGCCTGCAGGTATTATCATCTCCATTGCAGCAGCATTATCTAGTTTATGTGAAAAATCATAAACAAACAACTCTCTGAGACAAAATGATTCCTGCAGCGTGGCTCTGCTCAGAACAATCAAACATTCTCAAGATCAACCAGTTATAATAGAGACTCCAAACCTATTTTAGTAGCGTAAGTGGAATAAAAGGTTTGAACTTAAGAGTCCCTACCCCTCATCTCTGAAGATTCATCAATGCAGCAAGTTTGCTACTATGTCATTAGCTTCCAAATGAAACTTGAGGCTTTTGCTCCATGTACAGTTCTGGTTTAAATCCTTTAGCACGATTTATCTCGGTAACATGTGAGTTCTCTAGTCCTCCACTTTTCTAGTTCATACAAAATCACTTCATACCTGCATCTCAAATAGCCAGCAGTTGCTCAAAACAGGATCAAGGAATAATTCTACATAGATTTTTCCATAAAGTAACCTAGAATAGAAAATTAATCGTTACCAATCAATTTCAGCTCTTCCTTTGCCTCTAAAGCCTGATGGTATCAAGTTGAGTAATGATGTTGGAGAGCCAAATAATCCGACCAGCCCAGCAATAATCACAAACAGAGTAGTGAGCTGCTCCAAATGAAGGTCGCAAAAACATGTAATGACAAGAATGCTAACCATTTGGGCAATAAATAGATGCTGCTACAGCCTACAAGCAATAAGTTAACCAGGACAATATGCAAATTTAACCAACATGTGGAGAGTATGTATATACTGCCAAGAAATTAACCAAGATCAAATCCTATGAAAATTTAAAAGCAAAGATAATAATCAATTTACCTGGAAGGGAAAGCCGTGAAGAGTACTTTCAGACCGGTTGCCCGTTTCTCAGCATTTGGGGACAATTTGCATTACCTCTTCATACTAGTCGTCATGTTTTTTTTCCATTTGGAGCAATTTACAATGTATTGGCATCAATATTAGGCCTTGAGAAGCAACAAGGCTCCAGTCTTTGATCTCTAAAGTGTGCATCTGTATTTAAGTTGACTCCGTTATTACTAAACTGGCTATTTTCCATCCTCACAAATGCAATCATAAGTTTCATAAACTACTAGTCTACAACAGACTTCCCTGGAAAGTATCATAAATGACAACACAACAAATTGAATTATTTAATCCTCCAATCGCAGTTCACAAATATCACTTCATAACAAACTTGTTACTACAACTTTCAAACTGAAGATTATTTTTCACCATCATTTAATAATCCAACATGTAAGTAGTATATAGCTTATTGAGTAGTAGTATACCGTGTATGTATGGTTTCTGAATTGATGAAGACCAGCTAGCTAGCCTCACGTTCCATATGACCGACCTTTCAGCTCCCTTAACCTGCGCACATCAAATAGCCGGAAGTTGCTCTGGCCATCATCATCCGGAAATTCCAAATGATTGCAATGACTGATAAACAATTCCTGAAGGTGGTGTTGACTAGATTGAATTAGCTTCCTAACCCCATCATTACTTATTTGCATCCATCAATACTTAATGATGAAAGGTTGGGAGTTTCGAATGCAACGGAGGCCAAATTAGGGCAGTTGTAAACAAATAATCTCTGGAGAGAAGGGATGGGTCGGCACTTTCCGCTTCTAAATCCAATTGACTCCAGGCGACTGCAGGAATCTATGGATAAACGCTTGAGAGACGGTAGGATTATTCTGCTGTTGCCATCATCATCATCTTCTTCTTCATCATCCGGAAATTCTAAATGACTCAACTCATCGCAACCCAGATAGTCAAACTCTCAAGGTGGTGTTGACTAGATTGAATTAGCTTGCTAACCCCATCATTACTTATTTTGCAACTTCTAACCGTCAATTCCCTCAAGAGATTAAATTGTTGTTGCATGCCATGTTAACAATCAAGCTGCTTTCCTCTATTCCTTCTAAAAACAGTGTTTCAAGAGACCCAAGATCATGACTTGGTATGCACTTCAATTTTGGAGTGGAAACGATCTTCAATTTTCTCAGAAGAGGAAAACCAATGACTTTAGAAGCAGCTGTTGTACCACTTGTTGAAGCACTTGGTGCAACCCACTCAACCAAATTGGGATACTATCCATAGTGAATATTTCAAGTGCCCGGAATGGTACTACCAAGGGTTGGGAACTGTGCTAGTCTTGCCCCTGTTTTCACGATAATAATGACCGTAAAATGAAGGACCAATTGATTTCACATTTGGCAGTTTCCACAGAGACAACTCCTTCAGGGATGGTAGATGACCCATTGTGGGAATTTCTTCACATCTTGAGCAATTCTCCAGCACTATTTTGACCTGCAATTCTCCAGCACTATTTTGACCAGTTTGTCCAGGCTCTTTCCCTCCCTAATTTTCATGTTCATGGCCCAGGACGGAAACTCATCTCCCCTGAAATTTTCGATATGTAAGCTTTTTATATTTGGATGAGGTTCCATGCCTTCCAGAACTCCCTGGTGATTGTTTGCTTTGTCATCAACTCCACCTTCACTGTTGCTAGCATCATTAACTTCTCCTTCACTGTTGCTAGCATCATCTTCTGCCCACTCCAAACACAATTGTTGTATGTTTGGTTTTCGGCTTAAATTTGATCTTGTAGCTTCTTCCTTGTCTTTAACATTCTCAAGTCCCCTTATGAAAATCTCACCTTTTAGATTCTTCAAAGGTCCCAACTCTTTAATTCCTTGGCCTTCCTCTAAACCCACCCTAAAAGCAGGTAACGTGCGAAGACAAGTCAACATTTCAATATGAGATGGTGTCTCAATTTTAGCACCATTAATAAACACGAGATGCCTCATATTCAATAAGCGATGCACATTGTCGGGGAATCTTCTAAGCTGTCCACACCAATAGATATTTAGAGTCTGCAAGTTGTAAAGCTTACAAATAGAATCTGGTAAAGTGGCAAGTTTTGTGTTAGAAACATCAAGCAACCGCAGATGTATCATCTCTCCAACCGAGCTGCTCAATTCTTCAATTCCCGATCCACTCAAATTTAGAACATGCAACCTTTTGAGATCTCTGAATAGATCATCAGCTAGAGAGCTTCCCAAACACAAAGTACGCAAATAAATTGCATTCTCCTTCATGATCTTGTGGGACTCTTCTTCTCCGAGTAATTTTACAGCAAGATATCTGACATGGGAAGCCAACGTCCCACCATTCTCATCATTAAAGCAATCATCTTTTGAAACAAAAATTGCTAGGTCGTGCACAAGATCATGCATCTTAGAGTGCTCAATATTTCCATACTCATCATGCACAACCTCTTGTAAGAAAGAATTCTCCACTAAAGTATCATAGACATCGCTGCCTATGCTCTCCATATCATTTCCCGGAAGAAAGCCTTCCGCCATCCAGAGTTGGATTAGTCGCTCTTTCTCAATTTTAGCATCCTTGGAAAAATGGCACAATATGCGAAGCATTTTTTAAGTAATAGAGATGGCAAACGATCATAGCTGACCTTCAATATCTGTAACACATCAGTATTTGAATTTGAAAGCCCGCTTCTTAGAATTGATTCCCCATTATCTTTACTCTTCTTCCTTCGCAAAGTTGCACCAATAAGGTTCGCGGCTAATGGTACACCTCCACATTTACGAGCGATCTCCTTCCCACCGTTTCAAATTCTGGAGGCACATCATCAGTAGGAAAACATTTTTCTTAATTATAGACCAGCATTCCTCATCAGATATATATCCAGAGAATAGAAGTGTTGTGATGTCACCAAGGATGCCACACTTTGACTACGAGTAGTTGTGATTATCGAATTCCCTTTTCTTGAGCTTATTCCACTAAGAGTAGTTTCGAAACTCTCCCAATCTGGACTATTCTCATTCCACAAATCATCAAGAATGAGCAAGTACCTTTTATCCTTCAACAAGTTTTGAACCTTTCCAGCAATTGCTTCTAGATCTCCTTCTTGATCAGCCTTTTCACCCAATGACTTGAGGATACTGTTGAAAATGGTTTTGGCTTCAAAGTTTGTGGACACACAAACCCATATTCTTTTATCAAAGTGATCAATGATCTCAGAGTGATTGAAGATTAATCTAGCTAAAGTTGTTTTTCCAAGCCCACCCATACCAACGATGGGGAAGACTGAGATATCAACTGTATCACTCGAATTAACCAACATGTCTTTTATTCTCAAGACATCATTTTTTCTACCAACAAGTTTCTCAACGCCAAAGGAAGTAGTCTCCTTGGCAACAGGAACAATAAAAGGAGAACTGGAAACTTTGCTTACAAGGTGAAACGTATTGGCCTGTTTATACAGGCCATCCAACTTGGCATTCAAATTCCTGATGGCATGACCCATTTTGAACGGAAGCACACAGGATTTGTGAAACAGAATGAGAAGCATACCTTGCGCTTCATCTGGTTGTTGATCTCCACCTTACGACGATGAGTTTCGTACTGAAACTCATCAAGCAAGTTGTCAGCTTCATAGGTTATGTCTTCGAGCTCCTTTAGCCACAACTTCACAGATTCCTCGTTGACTTGTCGAGTCGCAGCATCGTTCAAGACAGCCCGAACCATGGCCAGTGTTTTTTTCAGCCTTTGCAGATCAGCCTTGACACCCAATATAAGGCCAATTTCATCAGTAGCAAGTGCAAGCAGCTTCTCAATCAGGATCTGGACCGAAGCTTCAATCACCATTTCACCCATTTTTCTTTTTTCTTTTTCTTTTTTTCCTTCTGTTTTTCCTCTTATTTTTTTTTTTTTGTGTGTGTGTGTGTGTTTTCTGGTGGTTTGAATGTTGTGGAATGAATGTAAAAACTTAGAAGCAAATGCAAACAGTGAGCAAGTAAAGCTGAATATCGTAAAATGCAAAGAGAGACTAATTTGGTTGTATTTTTCTTTGGTTTAGGTATATTGGAGTGTAAAATGCTATGAGAGACAGGTTTGTAGTATTTGTTTTGGTTTCAGACGTTGAGTGTTTGTTTGATTAGCATTTGGTCTAGATTAATCATAAAAGTCTTTGTTAGTTTGGTGGGTGAACGAATAATTAATCAAACTATACAATAATGAATTAGCTCTATACAGATTACAGATTTCACATGTTTGAACAATTATCATATAAACTTTTCAACAACCATAGTTTTGTCTTGCAAGTCTCGTAGCTAGCTAGTGGTTCCTCGTTGAGACTTTTAATTACAGAATTTAAATTTCAGTGGTATCAAATTAAAATTAATCTGATACTGATCAAGGTAGCCCCCCTGTTTCACAAGCAATGTGCAGCAAGGAGCATCCCTCAAAATCCTCCATTCTTCTCCGTTCACTCGTACTTGCCACGTTGATCGAACCAGACAGTGTCTTCTACGTCTTTCAGAGGGACCGAGGATACTTTCTCTTGCAAAAGCTAGCATTGCTTTTGCAAGGGTTAGAGAAGCGTTCCCAATTCCCGGGTCATATGTACCATTTACATCCATTCCATAGTTCACAATGAGTCCATACACAGCTTTCTTGTCATTCGCATGAACAGCATCCCACATTTGCTGTGCCACAGGTTCTAAAAAGTTTCTTGTCATTCGCATGAACAGCATCCCACATTTGCTGTGCCACAGGTTCTAAAAAGAATGAGATGCAACACCTCGAATATCAATATTAGTGGATGACTAGAGTATTATACTACTCCCAAGGATCAAAATTTTATTTCTAGTTATTTCCTGACTGCTAATTTAAAAAAAAATGTAACGCAAAAAGTTCAACAAGGTGGTTATTTAATCGCAATGTGATTTCGTTCAAGTATATATTTCCGAATTAACTTCAGTGAATCATTGAGGTCTTCAAGATCATACTTGACGCCCAACATGAGACCAATTTCATGAGTAGCAAATGCAAGTAGCTTGTTGGTCAGGATTATATTGAACCGAAGCTTCAATCACCATGTCACCCATATGAGACCAAACAAATGTTTGCAATAACACTCAGGGAAAGTTAAAGTGTAAAACTTTAATTAGTATAGTATTTTGTTTTAAGCAGCCAAGCAGGTAATGAAAAGTCTTGTCTTTTTTATGGTCCTTATGTTTTAACTAGGACCGTTGCACCGTGTTACACACGGTGTGTTAGCCAAGTGCCCCGGCAATATATACACAGAGGGGCCCCTACAAGTATTTTCAATTTTCTTGACCCTGGTTTACAAATGCAATAATCAACCACATTCTCTCTCCCATGTATTTTATGTTAAATTCAATCTATGTAGCCATGCACTGCAGGTAAAAATTGTCTTTCTTCCACCTGAATAAGAATAAAAGTTGCAACTTCAAAATCCAAGCAATCAATAATTTATTTGGTTCAGCTCATGTTACTCATTTCCAGTAGCATGGTGCAGACTGCAGATAATGAAGTCGCCGACTCTAATCTCAACATACATCCCAATAACTGTTAAATCAGGCAACCAGTGAGGAGAATCCCAGTGGAATGATAAACAATAGTGCAATAACACTCCTCATGTAGACACACTGAGTCCTATTTTATTATCTAGTCGAAGATCTGGAAAACAAGCTAATAAGAGAGAAAAAAAAATTTCTTCATATTTTGACAGGATTGCACGCGTTTCTGACTTTATAGCATCAAAAACAGAACTGTAACATTAATAAATAGAATTACTCTGTCACCCAACATAAGTGAAAAATGTATAGCATTATATTTGATGATTTTTAATGTTAAACTACAAGCCACCAGATATATACAAATCATCTGGACTTTGAAGAAACACTAAATTATAAAAATACACAAACTCCCAAACCAAAATTAGTAAATTTAGACAAATAGAACAAGTTATTCTAAAACAATCAGTGAATGGAAATGAACAATATATACCTCTTGTGTCTGAAGGAGTTGTCCAACAGGAACTGTTTGTTCTGCCTGCTTAAGTGAGTGAAACACCTAAGCACAATACAAACTGAGAGGAAGCTCCAAAAGATGAGGGATGAAAGGCATAGACCTTTATCATTGGCAGTGACAACCTATGGACATGGGAGAAGAAATTTATAAATGACAAGTCCTTAATTGAGCTTTAATAGCTCTCTCACTCACAGAAAAAAAAAACATTTTTTTTCATAAAGAATAAACATACCAGAATTCTGTTTTCATTCATTCCCTACTCAGTCAAAGCAAATTTCCTCTCAAACAAAAAGAATAAGTTCCAAAAAACAACAAGAACTATAGTATGGAAATAACATAAATGAAGTAATTTTTTATTTTTATTATTTTTTTTTTTTTTGCCTTTCCTGTAACAAATGGAGTGAAAGTTCTAACTTCTAATTATCATGTGAAGTCATCTTGTTCGTATTAATAAAGAGTTCATTCACGTTGTATAACTTTATCTATCGACTATATAAGTCTCCCAAATAAAGAGAAATTATTCCAGGAATGTGACGTGTAAAACTAATCATGGAGCAAGTTTAATCTGCCGATAAACAAGTCAACTCAAATTTTATCATTGATCGCCGAGTTTCAGATTCTGGAGAAAATTTGAGCAACAAAGTGTGGTTGAACATAAACTACAAGAGAATAAATGAATATACTCCATGATGACTAAGATGAGTATTTGGAACAATATTTAGTTTCCGTAGTTCCATATATAAAGTTGCAACTGAACATGTTACTTCTTTTTCCACAGGCATGGAGGAATTAAGTCCTATAACTAACTGACTATTAATTGCTAAAGAGATCCCTCAATGAAGCTGAAGGATTGGATAGTTGTTCAATCAAACTTAAATTAAGGAAATAAAAGAGTTGGATGTATCAAGAGCGAAAATGTAAATGCACAAATTATGTAAAGTGTAAAAAAAAAAAAAAAAACCTTATGTATGGAAGATGTGAAAAGGCCAAGTCAGGTACTTGCTCAGCAACATGAGTAAACAAGTCTTCTTCATGCACAACCCTTCCTTGACCCGAATGACGCGATTGATTGTTATTATTTTTATCTACACAACCATGAAACAACAATACAACCTCCAAATTTCACACCACGTAACAAAAGAACACTACAATCATACAGTCAGGGACTCCAAAGATAATCAACCTCCATATGGATGCACCTACACCAAGCAAGCATATTATAAGCCCAATATCTAAGAGAACTCAACCATATTATAGATAAATTAAAAAATTAAAATGTATCCAAAACAAAGTAAAAAGTCATAAAAAAGAAGTCACACAATCCTTGGTCCTTACATAGTTACATCACAGAAATTCATAAATTGCAGGGAAACTATTTTGAATGTACTATTTATGGGAGTATAAAATTTCGTGAGTATCCATCCAAAGTGATTGTACACACCCATGCTTTGAAATTAAGGCGGATCAGGGGTCATTGCATATATGATGGTGCCTAATGTAAGCTTCATCTATCATACTCTCGTCATATGTCAGTATCGAGGTATAAATATATGGTTTAGAGTTACTAATAATAAGATAAACAACAATTAAAAGGCTTCCATTGGACAAGAAAAATACTATCTTGGAGACGAATAATTCCTATGCTAATGTATGTTTCTGGTCACAAGTTGCATATGTGATTATACCAGTTTCATTGCACGGGTTCATGACCAGAGTCAAGGCTTCACTCTCCTGTTAACACCAGTTGTGCAAGACAAGCATGCCATGGAAAGCAACTTGCCCTGTTTCTTCTTCGTAACTTGATTAATCCGATGCAAAACGAAAAGATTTTTGCCAATTTCTTAACTCTGTATTGTTTGAGACTTTTACAGTTTCAAGTACAAGACCGTTTAAATAACTTGAGAAGATGCATTATGCATAAACCGAAAGAAGAGAAGCACTCTCACTCAAATAACCAAGACACTTACAACTTCATGCTAAGTGTACAAGAACAATTTATTATGCTTGATTTTAGTTTCATTCAAGAATAAGTTGATATTGGACTCGAAATGAAAATGTTATGGAATACGAGTATCAGTTACATTAAAAGTGGCATGTGATTAGCAAGTAATGATGTGGATGATGGTGAAGGGGAAGAAACCAAATCAATGGGTTCTGAATGTGTGCTCATTTCAGAGTTTGTGTATGGCATTTGGACTGAAAGGAACATGCATATTTTCAAGACAAACAAAAATATTTGAAGCAGTTTTGAGGGAGGTTAATTAGGAAGTCTATTCCTCGATGCTCAAATGATAAGAAACTGGTGAACTTCTGTAACAGTCTGCTAATTTTGATTCTCTGCTAATTCAGTTGTGAGTTGTGTGTTGTCTCTGAAATAGAGACTGTTTGTTTTGAGTGGACTGTACTTAATTGTCTACTGGAATAAAAGCTATCTTTTGTTCCCCAACAAAAAAATTAAAAAACAAAAGGAACATACCCATCATCAATGGCATAAGTATTAGGCCTTGATCAGATGCAACGATGCTCCAGTCTCGATCTCTCATGCATGTAAAGTGTGAATCTGCATTTACGTTGACTCTGTTATTACCTAAAAAACAAAAGTATCATATCATTAACTAGATACAACACAACAGACTGCCATGGAAAGTATCTAAAACCACAACACATCAAACTGAATTCTCATATCTAAGCAGTGATTGTATCCTGTATATATATACATTTGTTATGTGTCAACAAGCTATAGCCAAACTTCATCTGCTGCCTACTTTCACAAGCAATAAAACATTTAATAAAATGCAGATGATTCCAATCACACATACTGAAAACTAGACTGAACTTGAAATTTACCTTCATCCTACTACAATGAGGGTAAACCAATAAAGTCACAACTTGTGTACATAATTGACCTTTTGTTTAACATAGACAGTAACTATAAACTGGATCCTTGGTTTAATTGGTACTGTACCATGTAACATTTAGTCTAACAATAATAGTACAATTCGAGCTAATTAAGCAACAGTGAAACTGGATACTTGGAACAATTCATAAAATGCAGTAGCATTCAATTAAAAACAGAAGTAAAATGCAAATTTCGACATTCCATCAAACAGCTGCTAATATAAATAAATTTCAAGTACAAGAGCGTTTCAATAATTACTTAAAGATGCTGCTAATATAATATAAAGAAGCACTCACTAATAATTCGAATATGAATCAAGCTTCCATAGTTTCCGAGTAGAAATCTTCTTCGATTGGGGATCAGAAAACAGGAACATTCTATTTGGGGATTCATCAATGCAGCAAATTTGTTATTTCATTAGCTTCCAAATGAAAACTGGGAAATTTGCTCCATGTAGGTTGAGGTTTGAAATTTCCACCTATGGACCCCTGTTTCTTTCCCGCAAACATATTATCTCCTGTTGAACCCAAAGTTCCCACTCAAAACATGATTCTTCAGGAGAGGAACAATTTTAATATTAATGATTTAACAACAAAGAAATACATAACATACCCATCATCAATGTCATCAGTATTAGGCCTTGAGAAGAAACGGGTCCAGTCTCGATCTCTCATGCTTGTAAACTCTGCATCCGATTTACGTTGAATCTGTCATTACCTAAAAAATCAAAATACAAATATTACTGAACCGACTCTTTTCCATCCTCACAAATGCAGTCATAAAAGTATCATAAACTACAAGTCTACAAAACAACATACTACTCCAGTAATGATGTTGTACAGTTGTAGAACCAAACAATGTGACCAGCCCAACCGCAATCAGAGTAGTCACCTGCTCCAAAAATGAAGTCTAAAGATCAACAACTACTTGAAAACAAATTATAGGGAAAGTTATGACAAGAATGCTAACCAGTGGGTCAACAAATAGATGATGCTATTAACAACAAACCAGGACACTCAGCATATGACCACCCACGAACATGTGAAGAGTGTATTACCCTGGGGGGGGGGGGGTGGAGAAGAAGAAAACATTATGCAAATTGTATATAAAAGTTTCAAATAAATTTAAAAGCAAAGGTTGAGACATGTCGGAGAAAGGAACCAATTTACCTCTTAATTAGCATAATAAGCCCAAAATCTTAATGCATGGAAAATCATCTTGGAATGGAGAGCCACTGCCATTCCCATCCCTCCAGTGAAATATAACTCAAATATATATGCACTATCTCTGATTATCAATGCTTTTGAAATCCAATAATTTTTACAACTTTCAAACTGAAGATAATTTTTCACCATCATTCAATAATCCAACATATAGGTACAATAATTCACCCAAGAATAAGACATAGCTTAATGAGTAGTAGTATACCGTGTCCGTGTATGTATGGTTTCTGAATCGATGAAGACCAGCTAGCCTCACGTCACGTTCCATATGACCGACCTTTCAGCTCCCTTAACCTGTGCACATCATATAGCCGGAAGTTGCTCAAAACAGGAGCAAATAATAATTCATAGATCAAATAATAATTTATAGATCAGGAGAAAAATAATCGTTACCTAGCAATTCCAGCTGTTCCTTGCTGGAGATGTTTACTATCACCCATTCTGTAATTTCTCAGTCAAATTCAAATTCGTTTGATCAATTGACTTGAATACTCATCACTGTCTTCTTTCCCATTTTGGACAATCTTCAATCGATTGACTTGAAAGGTTGGGAGTTTCGAATGCAACAGAGGCCAAATTAGGGCAGCCCTCAACAATCAATTCCCGGAGAGAAGGGATGGGTCGGCACTTTCCGCTTCTAAATCCAATTGACTCCAAATTAGGGCATTCATTTATCAATAATTTCTTGAGAGACGGTAGGATTCTGCTTTGGCCATCATCATCATCATCAGGAAATTCCAAATGAGTCAACTCATTGCAATCATGGATAAACAATTTCTGGAGGTGGTGTTGACTAGATTGAATTAGCTTGCTAACCCCATCATTACTTATTTTGCATCCCTTAATACTTAATGATGAAAGGTTGGGAGTTTCGAATGCAACAGAGGCCAAATTAGGGCAGTTCCAAATACTCAAATCCCGGAGAGAAGGGATGGGTCGGCACTTTCCGCTTCTAAATCCAATTGACTCCAGGCGAGTGCAGTCAAATATCCATAAAACCTTGAGAGACGGTAGGATTATTCTGCTGTGGTGGCCATCATCATCGTTTTCTTCATACGGAAATTCCAGACGACTCAACTCATTGCAATCCCAGATAATCAATTCCTGAAGGTGGTGTTGACTAGATTGAATTAGCTTGCTAACCCATTCATTACTTATTTTGCAACTGGAAATCCACAGTTTCCTCAAAGAGATTAAATTGTTATTGCATGCCATGTTAACAATCAACCTGCTTTCCTCTATTCCTTTTAAACCCAGTCTTTCAAGAGACCCAAGATCATGACTTGGTATGGCCTTCAATTTTGGAGTGGAGTTGATAGTTAAGAATTTCAGTTGAGGAAAACCAATGACTTTAGAAGTTGAAACCTCCGCAGTTGGTGCAACCCACTCAACCAAATTGGGCATGCTATCCATAGTGAATTTTTCAAGTGCCCGGAATGGTTGGGAACTTGTGCTACTCTTGCCCCTGTTTTCACAATCATGATGATGATTGTAAAATGAAGGACCAATTGATTTCACATTTCTCAGCCCCGCCAGCATCAACACCTTGAGGAATGGTAGATGACCCATCGTGGGAATTTCTTCACATTTCAAACAATCCCTCACCTCTATTCTGACCAGTTTGTCTAGGCTCCTCCCACCGCTAATCTTCATGTTAGCGGCCCACGCTGGAAACTTATCTCCCCTGAATTTTTTTATTCGTAAGCTCTTTATATTCCGATGAGGTTCAAGACCTTCCAGAACTCCTTCGTGATTGTTTCCTTCACCATCAACTTCCCTTTCACTGTCGCTAGCAGCATCTTCTGCCCACTCCAAACAAAGTTGTTGTATGTTTGGTTTTCGGCTTAAACATGATCTTGTAGCTTCTTCCTTGTCTTTAACATTCTCAAGTCCCCTTATGACAACTACACCTTTTAGATTCTCCAAAGGTCCCAACTCTTCAATTCGACGACCTTCCTCCAACCCCACACTAAAAACAGGTAACGTGCGAAGACAAGTCAACTTTCCAATATGAGATGGTGTCTCAATTTCAGCATCATCAACAAACACGAAATGCCTCATATTCAATAAGCGATGCACATTGTCGGGAAATCTTGTAATCTCGTCACACCAATAGATGTTTAGAGTCTGCAAGTTGTAAAGCTTACAAATAGAATCTGGTAAAGTGGAAAGCTTTGTCCCAGAAACGTCAAGCAACCGCAGATGTATCAGCCCTCCAACCGAGATGCTCAATTCTTGAATTCCTGATCCACTCAGATTTAGAACACGCAACCTTTTGAGATCTCTGAATAGATCATCAGCTAGAGAGCTTCCCAAACACAAAGTACGCAAATAAATTGCATTCTCCTTCATGATCTTGTGGGACTCTTCTTCTCGAAGTGATTTTACAACAAGATATTTGATATGGGAATGCACCGACCCACCATTCTCATCATGAAAGCAATCATCTTTTGAAACAACAATTGCCAGGTCGTGCACAAGATCATGCATCTTACAGTGCTCAATGTTGCCATACTCATCACGCACAACCTCTTGCAGGAAAGAACTCTTCAGCAAAGTATCGTAGACATTGCTGCCCACACTCTCCATATCCATCTTATCACTTTCTGAAAGGAACCCTTCCGCAATCCAAAGTTGGATTAGTCGCTCTTTCCCTAGTTCGGCATCCTTGCAAAAAATGGCACAATATGCAAAGCATTTTCTATAAAGATATGGCAAACGATCGTAGCTGACCTTCAATATTTGTTGCACACCAGGTTCTGAATCGGAAAGCTCATGTTGTAGAACTGACGTCCAATCATCTATCTCCTTCCCTTGCAAAGACGCACCTATAAGGTTTGCTGCCAGTGGTAAACCTTTACACTTCCGAGCAATCTCATATCCGATGGTCTCAAATTCTCTTGGAACTTCTCTTGTAGGAAAAGCTTTTCTCTTAATCAGAGACCAACAATCATGGTCAGATAGCTTATCTAACCGATAAACTGATTCTGGGTTTACCATGGACGCAACAGTTTCAAGACGAGTAGTTGTGATAATAAAATTTCCCTTTCTTGAGCTGAACCCAAGAAGAGTCTTCTTAAAACCTTCCCAATCACGACGTTCTTCATGCCACAAGTCGTCGAGAATGAGCAAGTACCTTTTATCACTCAACAAGCTTTGGAGCTTTTGGGTGATCGTTGCCAAGCTGTCTTGTTGACCAATACTTTTTCCCAATGACCCAAGCGTTTGGATGAAAAGGGTTTTGGTGTCAAAATTAGTGGACACACAAACCCATATTCTCTCATCAAAATGTTTGATGGCCTTTGCGTCATTGAAGATTAAACGAGCCAACGTGGTCTTCCCCAATCCACCCATACCAATGATGGGTAGGAAAGAGACACCAGCTAGTTCATCACTCGATTTAACCACCATGGCTAATATTTTAGAAGCATGATTTTCTCTACCAACCACTTCTTCACCATTAACAGGAGTGGTCTCCTCGGTAACATGATTAATATAAGGGGAATTCAAAATTCTAGTTTGAAGGCCAAGTGTGTTGGCCTGTTCATAAAGGCTCTTTAACTCAGCATTCAAATTCCTTATAGCATGACTCATTTTTGAACGGAAGCACAGAGGATTTGTGAAACAGAATGAGAAGCATACCTTCCGCTTCATCTGGTTGTTGATCTCCACCTTACGGCGATGAGTTTCGTACTGAAACTCATCAAGCAAGTTGTCAGCTTCATAGGTCATGTCTACGAGATCCTTTAGCCACAACTTCACAGATTCCTCGTTGACTTGCCGAGTAGCAGCATCGTTCAAGACAGCCCGAACCATGGCTAGTGATTTTTTGAGCTTTTTCAGATCATCCTTGACACCCAATATAAGGCCAATCTCATCAGTAGCAAGTGCAAGCAGCTTCTCAATCAGGATCTGGACCGTAGCTTCAATCAACATTTCACCCATTTTTTTATTTTACTTTTTTTAAAATTTGTTTTTGAGGGGGGGTGGATTTGGTGTTGTGGAATAATGAATGTAAACAGTGAGCAAAATGCAATCACTGAGCAAGCAAAGCTGAATATCGTAAAATACAAAGAGTTCTGGTTTGGGTTTTTTTTTCGAGTGAGAGCGAGAGAGAATTGGTTGTATGTTTCTTTGGTTTGAGTATTGGTTGATTAGCAGCATTTTGCGTTTGAGTAATCAAAAGTCTTGTTTCTTTGATTAATTTATTACTAAATCATAGTCGTTATTCGTTACTATAATTTAAATCGTAGCTAACTACTACCAGCCTGGACATGAATCAGCAACAATGATTAGTTAATGAATCAAAAATTGATTAGACGGTCCAGATCAAAATCAATCCGAGAAATCGCTATCCCTATGTCCCGCTACAATTTATCCAGTTTGATTTTTTTCGGTCAACAACTTTCAACTTTGACTCTCGATTACTCTTAAACTATAATGGTAAAATATTTAACAAAATTATATTATGAAAATATAGAACTTAAAGTTTCATAATATAGTTTTATCAAATATTTTATCATCATAGTTTAAGAGTAATCGGGAGTCAAAGTTGAAAGCTGTTGACCGAAAAAAGTCAAAATGAATAATTTGTAGCGGGACAGAGGGAGAGGGAGTAGTAACTAGACTAAATCAAATGCCAAACTTGGCAACAAGTCCTCCGGTGGGTGATAGAGAGAGTTGGTTGTAGTGTTTTTCTTTTTGGTTTCAGACACCGAGTAAATTGGTTTAGACTTTAGAGTAATGGTGGACGAATAATCAAACTGTTCAATTATTTACTCAATACTTTAATTGACAAAACCTACAGCCTGCACATGAACGTCATTGCTTACTCGGTCGGAGTTTATATTTTCAGTAATCAAACCAGCCTGGAGCTGCAACTTGATTTCAATACACTTAAAGGTATACGAGTGAATAAACACCTTCAATTATTTTAAAGTAGCATAAAACCCCATCAGTTATTAAAATTGCACCAAACCCCCTGAGTTATATGAAAAGTTAAAAAAAAATCCCCTCACATGCATGGGGTTAGTTTTAGGGGATTTCGTGCGACTTCATAATAATTGAGGGGTTGTATACAACTTTTGAGAGAGGGAGGTGCACAACTTCATATAAATTAATAAAAGTATTTGTTAACTCAATTGTTTTCATATTATTATGGAAAAACTTGTGGGAGAGGGTATTTTTTAACATAAATATAAATAATACTTTTTTTATATTTGATTGGTATGTAATTTTTTATTTAGCACATACTTATAGTACAATTTTTACTATTAGTTTTAAGTAAAAAACCTCAATATTCTAAGTCATTATTGTGATTTTTTGTTTATCCGTCTTTCTTTTTTTTTTTTTTTTTTTTTAAAGTGTAAATCGTTTCCATAAGGATCGACTTAATTTGTTTATAATAGTACTAGTATATTCACATGTAATTACCCACGTGATGAAGTGTAATCAAATTTTAAAAGTCGATAAAATAAAGTTACTAGATTAATTTCATGTATTAATAGGATGAATAAAGTGAAATCTTAGAGAACCCTCTTACTAATTAATTTATTTGTAATTGCTATTTTGTTATATATATTATCTTGTAGGTAATGTTTTTCTCTTTATATAATTGTTAATTACATACTTGATTAGAAAATAATAAGTACTAAGAAGAATACTTCTAAACATATGGTGTACATACATATAGATATAGATGTTTTTTATACAATTAATTGTTATTTAGTGTATAGTTTGTTATATCAATTCATAACTTATTGGAAACTAATATTAAATTTATTCATTTAAATAAAAAATTATCAAAAAAAAAAAAAAGACCATATAAGTTGCATAGAACCCCCTTAATTATCATAAAGTTGCACAAAATCCCCTAAAAATCGACGCGTAGTCGCACTAACGGAGAGTGAGGTGCACTCTCCTTTATTTTTGACGTTAGGGGGTTTTATGCAACATTTTTGTAAAATTTAGGAGATTTTATGCAAATTTCATAACTGAGGAGATTTTATGCCACTTTTTTTTTTTTATTTATTTATTTTATTTTTTTTTGGAAAACTGTTTACTTTTATTCCAAAACCATCAAAACACAACGCCGGTCCGAAGATCCAGACGGGCTTTATCGAAGCCAAGTACAAGTATCGAAACTCGACTACAATCTACTAAATACTGACATGACAAAATGCTAGCCTGCCATTACAAGTTATAACAATACTGGACCAATTTGTCATTGCCAATGCATCCAACCTTGACAATCTGTTTTACTTCGTCTACCATATTGAGATGGAAGGGCACCTGTTGATAGATCTTCATGTTTTGCGCCTTCCATAGTGCATAAATTGCTTTAGTGAATGTCATCTTTAGAAGCAGCGCCCTCATTGATTTTCCTTTCGTTGCACATAGAACCCAAGTTAATTCTGCAGTAAAGCTGTGGGGCTGGTGCTGTATTTTCATCCATTCCCAAAACTTTATCCAAACAACTTTTGTCATGCTACATTCAAAGAACAAGTGATTGACAGATTCTTGTCCTTCTCCGCATAATGCACATACAACATCAATATTCATGTTCCATTTCAATAATCTCTCCCTGGTATATAATCGATTCAGACAACATAACCATAAGATGAAATGCGTCAGGGGACGTGCCTTATGACAAACTGTCCAGTTTGTTTTGCATCCCGCCACACATCTAGTCCACTCACTACATCCCGTACTTGCAGGAGTTTGCGCAAAAGCCAAGAGCACCCTGCTGTAGGACTGAACTGTTCGACATCATCACCCTTCAAATAGTAACTGTGAAGCCAAGGAATCCTTCCCGCATAACTAAGCAGCTTTGCTGACCATTGATTCTACTTGTCACCTTTTCAATCAACTCTTGATATTGATTTACATAAAGTTTCTTGCTGCTAAGTGGCACCCCTAGATATTTGAAAGGAAGGGAGCCCTTCACAAATCCAGTGGATTCCAAAATCTTCTCTTGTATCTCTCTAGAGACACCTCCAAAGTACACCTTACTCTTACTGATATTTGCAATCAAACCAGTAGAGAGTGAAAAAACTTTGAATTTCTCAATGAGTAATGGGGTGTTTGGTTCGTGTGTAGTTTGACCATGCATGAATCTGCATAAGTTGTGGTGTAAATTCGGTCCAACTTGGTTGTGTATGAAAACCAGTGTAGTTTTTTTTTCCCTCACCGTTTGGTATACAGAATTGTGCCATGTGTTTTGGGTGTTTTTTGACTAAAAAACCATGTACACAGACTGTTTGGTTTGATTGTGTTATTGGGTTAGCCCATTAATTTTGCAATCATCATCCAAACAAACACACTTTCCTCTCCTTCCCGCTGTGTTTGGTTTGATCTGAGCGTCAGAAATTTGTTGATATCGACCTAAATTCTCCAACAAATTCCAGGTAGTTACTTATAACCGTATTTCGATTGTACCGGCAAAATTGATCGACAAAAAATTCTATTCCCCTTCAATTTGGTTCAGATTCCTTGATTACCGTCGTCAATCATATCACGGTCTCCTTAAAAAGAACTTCATCAGACTCCTCCGCACTCAATTCTATACCTAGATCTTCCATGATAACTTTCAATCACATCATTTCAGAGCTAGTATAGGCCATGACACGGTATTCTGCTTTTGCAAACGACCTACTCACAATTATAAAAAACGTTACTTATGAAAACTGAATGCCTAATCATCGTAGTATCACCGATTAATTGAGCACTGAAGGAGAACCAAATTCCAATCATGCAAACAAGAGATGATTTACAAAACATGTAGTAGTACAATTACATGCAAACCTAAGAGTGATGAGAACAAACTATGATGAAATGGGATTTCATAATAGACCCATGCATGTTCATCACCTCATATATCATAATTCCAACATAAATCGCCTCTTATATCTTCTTATATGAACATAAAGGTTAAAATCTTTAACAATATCCTATGTCACTTTCCAGGAGGGCCCGAGGAATACCCTCTAACAAGCACGAAACCGGTGGAATTGTCATAGTTTGCAGCTGTCCATAGGCGTTCCAACAAAAGGGATCGGACACGATATCCCCCCGGGCAGGGAGCAGTTTAATATTGGACTTGGTGGCCACCCCCGAAATGCAAAGCAAAGGGGCGCTAGAGATGAACAGTACTCATACTTTGTTAATGATATATCAACACATATACCTGCAGGGAAAACAAATATGGAAAGAATTTACAACCATGTTGCTTTCTGTTGACCTTAGATCACTAAATAAGTGCTGCTAGTGATTAATGATTAATGAAACTAAATTGCATATTCAATTTAGTTTTATTGATTAATGACATATAACAACATCGTGCTATGTTGCACTTCATCCTAACTTGAATGGTGTATCTGGGAAGTATTTTTCTGACTGCAACGAGTTCAGGTCGAGCAGGTTTGCAAGAACTGAAGTTTTAGCCAAGAGACTGGAATTTCAGCAACAAGTTGGTTAATAGCACAGAACTCTTGATCACTTCGTTGTCTACAGAAATGTTATATAATCTAAACATTAAGCCAATAACTCGACGCAAGAAGCCTACGTAGTACCACGTACCCTGGTTTGAATTCCGTCAGAACTTTATAAGAACTCAAGCCCAATCTGGAGTTTTTTTTTTAGTCTAGGGGCTAAAGGAGATAGTGATAGAGGAGAAGAATATAACATCATTAAAGCCATGGCACGGTATTCTGCTTTTGCAACGACCTACTCACAATTATAAAAAACGATACAAATGAATTCAAAGATGAACACATTCATGTAACCAAATACATCATGTCATTTGCAGTTTCTGGTTCCATCTGTACTTGATGGCAAAATTCTAACTTCTAACAGTAATTTGCTTAGTAAACGCACCACTGTTTTCTCCGGATTGTTGGTGACCATTCTGTTTCTTGGCTTGTTGCTGACCAAGTCTATACTTCTACAAAAAGTGAATCGAATTTTCATCTTGTCCAGTACCAATAATGAAGAAGACTGCTAGTAAAACTTCAAAACAAACATTCTACCTGCAAATGACTTTTTAGGTGATATGGTGTCGAGCCCTTCAGCCCCATGACCCTTAGCACTGATTGTGGAGTAGCCTCTGCAATTTCCATAAACGCGCATTAGAAACTCTACTATGCGGATAATTCTAGAATTGTAACAATGAAAGTACAACATGAGATGCAAGATCCTTTCAATGAAGTCTTTTTTACAGCAGAACTTAAGCGTCACAAATCAGCAAGATCTCTCTAATACCGGATAGCAGAAGATCATGAATCAGTGAGGCATCATAAGATATGATGATCCTGATCCTGAATTCGCACAAGCCAGGATCGAGGATTTAGTTTACATGCTACATTAAACCGTAAAAAGCCACTGGAGCCAATGCAAGATCCTTTCAAGTAACAAGATCAAGCCTAAACAAGGCAGTTTCTTCCAGGACAGTTTACTGATCTTTACAAGATGCCTAAAGATACTTATCAGCAAATGCAAATAAAGATCAAAACTGTAAAGCCAAAAAGAGCCGCTAAAATAGACAAACTGTCAGGGCCACCAAGCGTAGTGACAGCATCCACGAAACGATCGTGCAAATCGGCAGTCCATCTCAGCCGGGGCTTTGGGTCCCTTGTCATAAACACACCACCACCAGTTCCCTCCATTCCACCACTTCCGTACATTCTGTCCATTGCACACCACTAAATTCACCACTAGCACATTGAACTTTCAAATCAGAGATCAAGTTCCTAGTATAAAACAAGAAACTGAATAGATTCTTCTCCTCTATCACTATCTCCTTTAGCCCCTAGACTATATATTCTTACTCTCTTTTATTCTTTGTTTGGGTTCACTATCTCCTTTAGCCCCTAGACTAAAAAAAACTCCAGATTTGTTTTTATCTTCTAGACTTCTTCAGGTGCAGTTGTTAGCTGGAAGTTTCACAGGTTGAAACAGTTAACCAAGCTTAGAAACTAAACACTCCTACAATGAATATGGCAATGGCTAACTAAAGTTGTATGTACCAATAACATTACCGTATTCCATTCATTAATTAGACACTCTATAAGCTGAACCTTTCAAACATATCTCATGTTTCAATTGTTCACCCAAATTATAGAATATATTGAAATGTTTATGGAATATAGTTGGATGCAAAGCAGTGCAAGGTAATCACAAAGTGCTGCTTAGTGCTTACCAAGCAATGAAGAAAATCCTGCTCTTCTGGCAATCCTCAGTGTTCACAAAGTCAAAATCATAAACAGTATAGCGACACTCATTCTCCGGGAGACAAGCAGCAAAGTCCTTGTAGGTTTCAGCTGGCTCACCAATCGTTTCAACCACCACCTGCTTCTGCTTCTCCTCTATATTGAAGATGACGAAGCGATGAGTCCTTTTGGCCTTCAGCTCCACGAACCTCAGCTTCCAATCATCATGGACAGCCATACCAGATGCAACATTTGCCTACAAACAGAATAACAACGGGGCCACCACTTAACGACAACATTGATTTAAGCCATCAGAATTCACCGGCATTATATTACATAGAAATCACGGTGATGAACCATAACCTCAGCACTGAAACTAAATCGAAAACAAATCACAACAAGGCCAACCTGGCTATAGTATTTGAGTTTAAATTAGCAAAAGCACACATCAAATACTTATCACGACTGCAATTCCTCTCAAATGATTCATCTAAAATCTCAAACATGTAAAGAGATTAGAAATTCATAAAACACCTAATTAACAGCTCAATCTACACAGAAAATACAGCTCAAACTACGAAGAATGATCTGAGACAACATCTGCAGGGAATTGGATAAACAAAACTCCAAAAGGTAACAGAACTAAATAACAAATTTAGTCATTCACAAACTCGTGATGAATCAAGCTTCACCAAACAATAGATCTTTCACCAATCAAGAAAATTCCATAAAAAAACTGTCCAAGTATTAAAAAGCCCCAATAGTTAGGGTTGAAAAAGATACCTCGGAGAGAGCAGGCGGTGGGTGGGGGCCGACAATAGTGGCGCAGTGGATGGGCCGCACGTAGTATAAATCTCGATTCCTCCATAGCCGTTTCTGCAACTGCAACTCAATCGATAGTAAGCTGGTGGTCGTCTCAAGCTGATAGTAATTCAATACTCGACCATACTCAAAATGGAAAAGATAGAAAGAAAGAGGAAGGAATTCCGATTCAGATTCCAAGTTTTCAGGCTAGCTCACCTGGCAGACGACAAGAACGGCAGATTCTCGCCGGCTCACAGCTTTCTCAGCGTAGAAGGAAGTTCAGATAATTATGCATTTTCCTTTTTCTTTTCCAGTGGCATTTTCGTAATTATTAAGCCCTAATTATGTGCACTTGACCATGTAGATTCCTCATACATGGGGAAGGCATGTATGAAAAAGAGGTGTGTTTTGGGCCTCCAAAACACACGGTCCAATTTTTCCGGCCCAACCGATCCAGCCAGAACACACTTTGTTAAATTGACAAACAAACAGCATATGTATGAAAAACGGTGCGTTTTGGGTGCAGTTTGACTGCAAATACACCCAACCAAACACCCAATAACTGAACATAAACCGCATCTCCTCTCGTAAACATCAGTAAATCATCAGCAAAACAGATATTGGTAATATTCTCCTTCTCACATTTTGGATGCCAATTAAAATCAGGAATATCTTTTAGAGTAGCAAAAACCCTATGCAAGTATTCCATGACAATAACAAAAAGTAGGGGAGAGATAGGATCACCTTGTCGCAAACCCCTCTTAGCAACCAATAACTGTGAAGGCACACCTTGAACATTATATCTGTATGAAACCGTCGTAACACATACCATAATCCAATCAATAAAGACTCTTGGAAAGCTCATCTCCTGTAAGATACGTCGTAAAGCATCCCAATCAATACTATCATAAGCTAGCTTTTTGTAAATCCACTTGAATCATACATCGTGGAGAAATTCCCCTTCTACCATAGCCTCTCACTAATTCTTGGGCAATAAAGATATTGTCATGAATAACCTTTCCAGGCATAAAAGCCACTTTGAAATACCTCGAAGAGACTTTATGCACTTTACTCAAAGCTATACAGACTTCACATGAATCAGCTATATTTTTATCCTTCATAGAACAATCATCATCATATAAACTATGAAAACTTCCCAAGGATCAAAATTATATTTCAAGTTGACTGCAAGGTAAAGAAAATTTTCAAAAACTTAAACGTAAAAAGTACAACGAGTTGAAGAAGTTTTCAAGTGGTTATATAATCACAATGTGATTTCGTTCAAGTATTTCCGAATAAGCTTTAGGGAATCATTCAAGTCCTCAAGATCATCCTTGACGCCCAAGACGAAACCAATTTCATCGGTAGCAAGTGCAAGTAGCTTGTCGATTATGATTTGAACCGAAGCTTCAATTACCATGTCAATATATATTAGAGCAAAGAAGTTGGGAATTCTGAGAGAAAGTAAAAGTTTAAAACTGTATAACATTGCTCATTTGATTATAATATGAAAAGTCTTGTCTTAATATCCAACCATGCATACCAGCAGCCTTGTTTGAATTGTGGTTCAACTAGCAAGTTGGTATAATTTAAACTGTAACTACTACTAATTGTTTAAACTTGAAAATAGTGATTAAATATCAGCAACTAGCTAGCAATTGTTTCTATAAGCACAAGCAATTATTCGTGTCCAGAAAGACGACAAGCATGCGATGGCAAGCAACTTGCCCTGTTTCTTCAGTACTGTGGACTAATCTTAACTTAATTTAGATAGCAAAATGAGAAGATTTTTGCCAATTAGCTAACTTTGTAATTTGTATTGTTTTAAACTTTCAGTAGTGTGGAGTATGGAATATTAACTTTAGATGCACAATGTTACATTTTCAATAAACAGAGAGAAGAGAAGCACACTCACTCACTCCAATGACCAAGACACTAAACAACTTCACATGTGACACATTTCATCACCAACTGGAGAAACCCCTTCAAAATTGATACATTAATTAGACAATAATAATGCAAATCATTAAACTTTCCACTGTAGTTCTCCTTCTCCTGCACTGAGAAACATTTCTACACTTCTCCTGAAATGCACCTTAATAGACTGAGTGAACTTTTTTCCGCCAGCAAACAAAATAAAGAATGCTGCTATCCACACGCCCATCCATCAAACCACTCTGCAGGTGCTTCGTACTTTTCTTTGCCAGTCTCTCTGCTTGTTAACTGTGTTGCAAAGAAATTTACGATTCTGGAACAGTCAGGTATAATCATCTACATTGCAGCATTATGTAGTTTATATATGAAATAAAAAATCTAAGATTGAATCTTTCACCTTTTCCACAGTTCCTTCCGGTTGATGATAGCTTTCCTTTGAAGAAACCTCATTCCATGCAGCTAAATTTGTCAAACCATGCATTGCTAAATTGTTTTGCAACTCTCTGAGTTTTCCCCATGTGCTAAATTTCTCAAACATTATCAAAGATCAAATAGTTATGACAGAGACTCAAAACATTTTTGAGTAGTGTAACTGGAAGAAAAAATGTGAACTTTCCCTACCCCTAATCTCTGAAGCAACTTTGTAATTCATTAGCTTCCAAATGAAATCGAACAATTGCTCCAAGTTCAGTTGAGGTCTGAAATTTCTGCTCATGGACCCCTATTTCTTTTCTGGCAAACACATAATCTCCAGTTAAACCCAAAGTTCCCACCCAAAAACATGATTATTTCAATGGCATCAGTATTAGGCCTTGAGATGTAACGACTCTCCGGTCTCGATATCTCATGGATGTAAAGTGTGCATCTGCATTTACGTTGACTCTGTTATTACCTAAATCAAAATTATCATAAACTACAACACAGCAGACTTCCATGGAAACATTGGAAAGTATCATAAACCACAACACAACAAAAAGAATTCTCTAATCTTACAATCGTAGTTCAAACTGAAGATTATTTTTCACCGTCATTCAGTAATGCAACATTAAGGTATAATTCACTCAAGGAAAATACGTAGCTTAATGAGTATTATGCAGTCATAAGAGCAATAAAAAGTGATTGTAAATAAAATGAAGATCTTTTCATACTGTACGTGTATATCAGTATATATGGTTTCTGAATTGATGAAGACCGTTAACCTCACGGACAATTTCATATGACCTTTCAGCTCCCTTAACCTGCGCGCATCAAATAACCGGAACTTGCTCAAAACTGGATCAAGGAAGAATTCATAGATTTTTCAGTAGTCTTGCTCTTCTAGCTTTTAGATTAGGGCAGCCTTCTACTTCTCCGGTAATTATGCCGTAGTGAATTGAAGATGAGGACTGATTTATCTTCAATATCATCCTGCAAAACGCAGATAATATCTAAATAATGGACTTAATTAAAGATTAATGTAAGTCGTGTGTTGATAACAATTCTGCAGAGAGGAAATCTATCGTACCTTATAAATAGGCTGAGTGAACTTTTTGCTAGAAAACACAACAAAGAGTGCCACCCACACACTCCCAACAAAGTGAGCTTTATACCATCATCTATCAAACCACTCTGCAAGTGCTTCACACTTTTCTCTGTCAGTCTCTCTGCTTGTCTAACGCTTGTTTGGGAGAGGATTATTTGATTTTGAAGTGTAAAAAAAAGCGGTTAATCTTCTTCCGTTGCAAGGAAATCAAGGATTATGCATCAGCCTGCAGGTATTATCATCTCTATTGCAGCAGCATTATCTAGTTTACGTGAAAAATCATAAACAAACAACTCTCTGAGAAAAATGATTCCTGAAGCGTGGCTCTGCTCAGAACAATCAAACATTCTCAAGATCAACCAGTTATAATAGAGACTCCAAACGTATTTTAGTAGCGTAAGTGGAATAAAAGGGGTGAACTTAAGAGTCCCTACCCCTCATCTCTGAAGGTTCATCGATGCAGCAAGTTTGCTACAAGCAGCAAATTAACCAGGACACTATGCAAATTTAACCAACATGTGGAGAGTGTGTATATACTGCCAAGAAATTAACCAAGATCAGAATATTATGAAAATTTAAAAGCAAAGATAAAATCAATTTACCTGGAAGGGAAAGTTGTGAAGAGTACTTTCAGATCGGTTGCCCATTTCTCAGCATTTCCGGATAATTTGCATTACCTCTTCATACTAGTCGTCATGTTTTCTTTCCATTTGGGACAATTTACAATATATTGGCCTGAAAGGCTGGGAGTTTCGAACGCAACATAGACCAAGTTAGGGCATGCCTTAACACATAATTCCTGGAGAGAAGGGATGAGTCGGCACTGTCCGCTTCTAAATCCAATTGACCCCAGACGATCGCAGCTATGTGTGTCTAAATCCTTGAGAGACGATAGGATTCTTCTGTGGCCATCATCATTGCATCGCGTGGAATTAGCTTAGAAGAATTCTATATAGAAGTTTAGAAGAAATTTAAAAGCAAAGGTAGGGACAGGTCGAAGAAAGGAATAATTTACCTCTTAATTAGCACATATAAGCCTACAAACTCAATACATGGCAAACTTGGAAGGGAAAGCCACTGTCGTTCCCATCCCTCCAGTGAAATATAACTCGACTATACATATACACGTTATCTCTGATTACTAATGCTTTTGAAATCTATCCTGTAGGGTTAAAGATTAAAACAAAATGAGTAAAAAAGACGAGCGGTTTAGCTATAAATTGGTAAATTAAGGGAGAACATATATTGCATTATTGCATGTTCATGCTAGCTATTAGTATCCCTTATGCCACTGCAGCGAGGGATCGAGGAGGAAATTTAGCTACTAGAAATGTTTTTATTGATTAACTGCATTGTGTGGAAGAATACATTAAGAAAGAAGCGTCAGGTATAGGTATTTCATAATCTCCCTTTATTTGTTTGAAGAACAACACACTTGTCTTCTAAATGATTAATATTAAAACTGAATCAATGAAAATTATCATAAGCGATTTAAAACTGAATCAAGGCAAACGGAAAAGATAATAAATATTTTGCATTACCTCTTAATAGCGCTTGAAAATATCTTCTTGTCATTTGGGACAATTGTAAATCACTTATCTTCTTGCCATTTGGGACAATTGTAAATGAATTGGCTTGAAACGTTGGGAGTCTCCAATGCAACAGAGTCCAAATTAGGGCAGTGACCAACACTCAATCTGTGGAGAGAAGGGAGGGGTCGGCACTGTCCGCTTCTGAATCCAATTGACTCCAGACAGCTGCATTCCATTATTTTTAAAGACTTGAGAGATGGTAGGGTTCTGTGACCATCATCGTCTTCGCCATCCGGAAATTCCAAATGACTCAACTCATTGCATTGCCATAAACTCAATTCCTCAAGGTGGCGTTGATTGGTTTGAATCAGTTTGCTAACGCAATTATTACTTATATTGCACCACCACAACTTCAATTTCCTCAAAGAGATTATATTGTTGTTGCATGCCATGTGAACAATCAAGCTTTCCTCTATATCTCCAAATAATATCAGTTCCTCAAGAGATCCAAGATCATGCCTTGGTATGGACTTCAATTTTGCCAGTCTCCGAATCCTCAAAACCTTCAGAAGTGGAAAACCAATGATTTTAGAAGCTGTTTTACCGCTTGTTGAAATCTCAAAAGTTGGTGCAACCCACTCAACCAAATTGGGCATGTGCTCCATTATGAATCTTTCAAGTGCCCGGAATGGTACTACCAAGGGTTGGGAGCTTGTGCTAGCACTGCCCATGTTTTCACAATCATGACGACCATAAAATATAGGACCAATTGATTTCACATTTTTTAGCCCCTGCAGCCACAACTTCTTGAGGAATGGTAGATGATCCATTGTGGGAATTTCTTCACATCTTGAGCAACTAACCAGATGTATTTCGACCAGTTTGTCTAGCTAGGCTCCTTCCATGACTAACCATCATATTGATGGTCCATGCTGGAAACTTACCTCCATTGAAGTTTTTAACTTCTATGCTTTTTATATTTGGATGGGGTTCAAGGCCTCCCAGGACTTCCTCGTCATTGTTAGTAACATCATCTTCTTTTGTCCACTCAAAACACAGTTGTTGTATGTTTGGTTTTCTAATTAAATCTGATCTCATAGCTTCTTCCATATCTTTAATATTCTCAAGTTTCCTTATCCAAAGTTTGCCTTTTAGATTCTTCAACGGTTCCAACTCTTCAATTCCATGGCCTTCCTCCAATCCCACCCCAAAAGCAGGTAACGTACGAAGACAAGTCAACTTTCCAATATGAGATGGAATCTTGATCATAATATCATCTCCATCATACACGAGATGCCTCATATATATTCAATAACTGATGTGCATTGTCGGGTAATCCTTTAAGATATGGAGAATAATATAGAGACTGCAAGTTGTAAAGCTTACAAATAGAATCTGGTAAAGTGGAGATTTTTGTATCTGAAACATCGAGCAACCGTAGATGTATCATCCCACCAACAGAGCTACTCAATTCTTGAATTTCCGATCCACACAGATTTAGAAAATGCAACCTTGTGAGATCTCTGAATAGATCATCAACTAAAGAGCTCCCCAGGCACAAAGTACGCAAATAAGTTGCATTCTCCTTCATAATCTTGCGCGTTTTTTCTCCAAGTGATTGTACTGCAACATATCTGACATGGGAAGCCATGCCCTTGTAATCACCCTCATCATTAAGGCAATCTTCTTTTGAAACTGAAATTGCGAGGTCATGCAAAAGATCATGCATCTTAGAGTACTTAATGTTGCTAAACCCATCACACACAACCTCTTGCAAGAAAGAATTCTTCAGTAACATATCATAGACATCACAACCTAGACTCTCCATATCATTTCCCGAAAGAAAGCCTTCCGCCATCCAAAGTTGGATTAGTCTCTCTTTCTCTAATTTGGTGTCCTTGCGAAAAATGGCACAATACGCAAAGCATTTTTTAAGTAATAGAGATGGCAAACGATCATAGTTGACCTTCAATATTTGCTGCACACCAGATTCTGAATCAGAAAGCTCATGTTGTTGAACTGATGTCCAATTATCTATATCCTTCCCTTGCAAAGACGCACCTATAAGGTTTGCTGCCAGTGGTAAACCTTTACACTTACAAGCAATCTCATATCCGATAGTCTCAAATTCTACTGGCAATTCTCCCGTAGGAAAAGCTTTTCTTTTAATCAGACACCAACAATTATCGTCAGATAGCTTATCTAACTGATAAACTGATTGTGGGTTCACCATGGACGCCACAGTTCCAAGACGAGAAGTTATGATAATAAAATTGCCCTTTCTTGAGGTGAACCCAAGAATAGAATTTTTAAAATCTTCCCAATCATGTCGTTTGTCATGCCACAAGTCGTCGAGAACGAGCAAGTATCTTTTATCACTCAATAAGCTTTGGAGCTTTCCAGTGATTGTTGCCAAGGTGTCTTCTTGATCAACACTTTTCCCCAATGACACCAGAATATATATTCTTGAAAATGGTTTTGGTGTCAAAATTTGTTGACACACAAACCCATATTCTCTTATCAAAATGTTTGATGGTCTTTGAGTCATTGAAGACTTATCGAGCTAAAGTTGTCTTCCCTAGTCCACCCATGCCAACGATGGGAAGAAAAGAGACATCATCTTTGTCACTCGAGTTAACTACCATATCTAATATTTTAGAAGTATGTACTTCTCTACCAACAACTAGTTCACCACTCACGGGAGTAGTTTCCTTGGTAACAGGATTAATATAAAGGGAATTGGAAATCCTAGTTTGAATGTGAAGCTTATTGGCCTTTGCATTAAGACGATTGAACGTAGCATTCAAATCCCTAATAGCATGACCCATTTTCGAACGGAAACATATATGATTTGAGAAACAGAAGGAGAAGCATACCTTGCTCTTCTTCTGGTCCTTGATCTCCACCCCCTCAACAGTACGACGGTAAGTTTCGTATTGATACTCATCAAGCAAGTTGTCAGCAGCATAGATAAAGTTCTCGACTTTCTTGAGCCACAACTTCACGTCAGGATCTTCAAGTTGTTTCCTTGCAGCATGCTCCAAATATCCCCGAGTCAGGCCAAGCGTTTCCTTGAGGTCCTCCAGATCTTCCTTGACGCCCAATATATATCAGACCAATTTCATCAGTAGCAATTGCAAGCAGCTTCTCAGTCAGGATTCGGACCGAAGCTTCAATCACTTGTTCACCCATTTTCTTCTTTTTCCTTCTTTTATTTAAGTGTACTATTTTGGTTCGAGTATTGTGTAATATGCAAAGAGAGATTAGATTTGGTTATATGCTTTTTCTGGTTTTAGTCTTGTTAATTTGAAATTTCAGATTGGAACATTAGATGATTGTAGTATTATTCTTTTCTTGACAATAAAGAAAAGTGAAGAATTAAAGAATAAAGAGAAAAGCATAATCTCAAGAAGAGTAAAGGTAAGGAATAAAGTTGTACGTCCAAATAATTTTTGCTTCAACTTCACAATACTATATGCATAATTAGTGCATAACTAAAATATGTCAAACTTTCAATACAGGACCAAAGAACTGAAGAAGTATTGGTTCAGCAAGCAGAGTTAGTCATTGCCTTTTAGAAGAGGGCACATGGGAGACCAATGAAGATTTGGGTACAAGTTACATGTATACAGAGAGGTACACATTCAGAAGATCAATTGCTGACCTGCCTCTTATTGGTTAATTCAACCTGCCTCGATTTCCTCTAAGGATTAAAGCCTTTGTTTGGTTTGTTTTTCAAGAATATAGTAGATTAGAAGATATGAAAAGAACATAACAATATAAGAAGGTTGAGCATTTGCATAGTAAGTCTCATGTTATTCATACATTTTTTATGTGTCAACAAGCTATAGGCAAACTTCACCTGCTGCCTACTTTCACAAGCAATAAAACATTTAATTAATAAAATGCAGATGATTACCTACTTCCATATGCTTTTTGGCTTCTCCTACCTAATTGCGATTCTCAGAATAGTTTTGCTCCTCTAGCTTTTCGGTTAACGCAGCCTTCTCTTTATCTGGTAATGCATTGAAGATGAAGACTGATTCATCTCCTATATCATCCTTCAAAATGCAGATAACATTTAATAGTAGACTTTAATAGTAAAATTTAACTTGTGTGCTGATATCAATTCTGCAGAGAGGAAACCCATCGTACCTTAATAGGCTGAGTGAACTTTCTGCCAGCAAACACAAGAAAGAGTTGCCATCCACACGCCCAACAAAGCTAGCTTTGTACCACCATCCATCAATTAAACCATTCTGAAATCATCTTAAAACAGCACTAATTAGATTAAGACTTTTATGTTGTAACAACTGAGTTAGACAACAGCTTACAGTTATCTAATTGTACATCCTAAACTAACAAAACAAGTACCTCCAGTGATGAATCCAAACAATTTTCTTGCTTAGTCGTGATTCCAATCACGCATACTGAAAATGAGACTGAACTTGAAATTTACCTTCATCCTCAGTTAGGGCGTATAGTATAGTACTACAATGAGGGTAAACCAATAAAGTCACTACTTGTACCTGTACATAATTGACCTTTTCTTTAACATGACAGTAACTACAAACTGGTTTAATTGGTAATGTACCATGTAACATTTAGTCTAACAATAATTTAACTATTCTATTATACAATTCATAAACAACTCTGCAAGTAATACAATCCGGGCTAATTAAGAAACAGTTAAACTGGATACTTGGAACAATTCATAAAATGCAAAATTCGAGAACAACTTAGCTAATTAAAAACAGAAGTAAAATGCAAAATTTCACATTCCATCAAACCAGCTGCTAATATAAATAAATTTCAAGTACAAGAGCGTTTCAATAATTACTTGAAGATGATGTTAATAATATATGTAAACAGAAAGAAAGAAAGAAGCACTCACTTTGCCAAATACAATAAGTAGCAAGACACCAAAAAACTTGTGTGACACATTTCATCAAACAGCTCTCATGCATGCATGCATGCACGCACGCACCAAAGCTCCTAATAAACGGAGATGAGTAGGTCTACGTCTTTCCAATGAACAACAACTAGTAATTCGATTATGAATCAAGCTTCCATACTCTAAAAGGAACTTGATATCGTTTTAAAGTTATTACTTGAATAAGTCTCTTCCTTCTTGACGTTCTAATAAACTTGTGCACAAGTAAAACATCTACGGCTATGGAACAAGTTAGTGTTACAATAGGTAAAGAGTAATTATATAGTAAGGCAAGCCTTTCCGAAAGGTCTGGTTTCTAATTAAAAAACCACCAACCAAAACCGCTAGTGGTTTCTCGCGGTTCAGCAGCCAAAAAAAAAAACCGGTCCATTATAAAAAAACCGGTTCACTATATAAAGCCTTCAAATCAGCGAAAAAACCTAAAAATTAGAAAACACATAGTTCAACGTGAAAAGTGCGTGAATTTCAGCTGATCGAAATCTCTCGTCGGAAAAAGCTCCTGAACTCACCGATCAACGCTATTTTCGAACGGATTTCGTCTGAAAAAGCTCCGATAATCTCCGATGGACGCAAATCAGGTACAAAACACACACAATTCTCTGATTTTTTTTAATGCTCTGAGGTCGAATTCATTGATTTATGCTCTGTTTTCCTAATCTAAACTCGATTACTGCTTTTCCGATGAATTTACCGTCCGATCCAGCTCGTTCACTACACAAATCAGAAAAACACCGACGATGATGGAGGAATGCTCTCAGATGTGGAAATAATTGAGGAAATCCAACCGGAACAACAAATACGTATGTTCCTAAATACTTTTAAGCGTTCCTGTTATAGTTTCCAGTTTAGATTTTGTGCTTCCTAGTATTTTCATGCGATGTTGCTTTCTTATGGTTTTTAATAATCACGTATGCTTTTAATAGACGTAATTTTATGGTTTTTATTAATGATGGTATAGTTATAAGGCTGGTACTGATAATAGAAGAATATGAACGTAATTATACAACATATGAACTTTTAAAAAGAAGCTGTTGTGGTTTTAAGATCACCTAAATGACCGGTGTATGTGATTAATCACTAAAATAACTCTTAAGATTACTTGTTGTAGTTTTAAAATTATTTTTAAGCGTTCCTGGTATAATTTCCAGTTTAGATTTTATGCATCGTAGTATTTTCATGCCATGTTGCTCTCTTATGGTTTTTAATAACCCACGTGTGCTTTTAATGGACGAATGTTATGGTTTTTATTAATGATGGTATAGTTATAAGGCTAGTACTGATAATAGAAGAATATGAACGTAATTATACAACATATGAACTTTTAAAAAGAAGCTGTTGTGGTTTTAAGATCACCTAAATAACCGGTGTATGTGATTAATCACCAAAATAACTCTTAAGATTACTTGTTGTAGTTTTAAAATTATTTTTAAGCGTTCATGGTATAGTTTCCAGTTTAGGTTTTATGCATCGTAGTATTTTCATGCCATGTTGCTCTCTTATAGTTTTTAATAATCCACGTATGCTTTTAATGGACGTAATGTTATGGTTTTTAGGAATGATGGTATAGTTATAAGGCTAGTACTGATAATAGAAGAATATGAGCGTAATTATACAACATATGAACTTTTAAAAAGGTGTTGTGGTTTTAAGATCACCTAAATAACCAGTGAATGTGATTAATCACTAAAATAACTCTTAAGATTACTTGTTGTGGTTTTAAAATTACTTTTAACCGTTGATGTTATAGTTTCCAGTTTAATTTTTTATTTCATCATATATTCATGTCACCATGCTTTGTTATGCTTTTAGTGTAAGTGACTAATGTAATATATAAATTTAATAGTATTAAATAAGGCTTTTAGTGTAAACGTTATAGTTTTAAATGACTAGTGTTATAATTTTAACAACTATTGGGGTAGTTTTAAGAATATGATGCACAGTTAATACGTACTAGAGAAATTAAAAATAAAAACCTTAAAATTCCAATAACAAACCATACCTTACATTAAATTTCTTACGGACTTCAAAAGAAAGAAACCCAAATAAACATAGATAGAAACCTAGAAAAATAAAAAGACTTAAATAGACAATAACATAGATGTCCCAACATAGATTAGATTAAACAAAAGAACCCTAGTCTAAGACCAGTTACTAGAGCAACTTGTTTAAATCACTGGGTTGTCCCTATGAAGGGTGTTCACAAATGTACGAACACAACGGATGTAAGGCATGAGATCATGCTCTTCCACACGCACTTCCTTGAGTTGGTTGTAGAGAGCCCGGGCATGTGGCTCCATTTCTGGGTGTTGAGCACTCATATGCCTCAATTGGGCTGCAATCCTGACTGCATGATGAAGTGGACTAGCTTCATTGAAGTCCAACTCAATTGGCATAACCATCCGAGCCACGACTTCAAGCTTCTGTGCAAGAGTAGTGTGCCTGTGCAGAACACCATTGGCATCCCTGTACCTATAATAAAAAAAAAAGTCAATTAAAAAACTGAAAACAGAGGAAGAAAGAAAAAAAAAAAAAGAGAAAAATAATATAAGAAAACTTACTGCACCCCATCAACTTGATGATCATCGAAAGCATTGTTGAAAAGAGTCTTCACTCTCTCCGGGTGAGCAGCATAAACTCCATTCTGGTTCAGAGTAGAATTTTGTGAAGCAACCATTTCTTCTCTGATAATTTTTTTCTTGTTTACTTTCTTTTGATAAAAGTATTTGTATTGTGTGTTATAATGAACGATTAGGCTAAAAGAGAGGGTATTTATAGGCAAATGAAAGTGGGTGACTGTTAGATGAAAAGACATCAATTGAATGGATGCAACTTTTCAATTAAAAAAACTGTAATTTTCGAATTCACATTAAAAAACTGAATTACTTTATCTGAAAATTTCTTATAGTTCCAAGACAGTCAGTTAGATTTTTAAGTTGTATTAATTATTTATTTTTAAGAGACCTCATATGCATATTCATATAACAGGAAAACGTTAAAATTTTAAAACTTATTATTACACTTTTAAGAACCATCTTGTTATGATTTTAAAATAACTATATTTGGTTATATTAAAGATTGTTATATTTTTAAAATTGATTGTGAAATTTACTTGAAAAGACAAGTCTATAACCACTTTTCAGAATCAAAAAATAAAAAATTACTGCATGCTTGTAATCATTACATCTAGTCTACACAGTCTACATCATCCCTGCATGTCTGACTAAATCAATTTCAAAAATTTAACTTCACAGATTGATATAATGACATCATAAGATTTGTTCAGAGATAAAAAAGATCTATGAATCTAATAATTCAGAGATAAAAACATCGGTTTATAGTTTTAAGGTCACACACTAAGGTTATAAGAAACAATGTTATACTTCTGTTAGACTTATAATAAAAACTGAAATTGTTAAGAAGTAGACTTCTATTAGACTTATAAGATCTACTGTTCAGTTTACAAAAAAATATAATATTATGATTTTCATCTGTTTATCAAAATTAAATCATATACTATACCTTTAATTGTTATTAGTGTGCTTATAACATTTTTTTTTCTATTATAAAAACAGCTGGTAATGATGATGCAAGTGATGACCTTGAGGATGAAGAAGATGAGGATGATGGTGATCCCAGATCCATGAAAGGATACACAGCTGAAACATGGGAAGAGTTGTATGTGCTATACAAGAAACACTCAAATGACCTCGGCTTCTCTGTCAAAAAATGCTCAAAAAAATACATCAAGTCGCACAAGAAGGTAAACCAGATATACTTCATGTGCTCATGTGAAGGAAAATCAAGGGCAAAAAAACAAAGAATGTGAATCCTTTACCAGTTGCAATGAACCAGATAGTAATGCCTTCTCCTGTTGTCATTGGAGATAAACCTCAAGTAAAGACCAGGGGATGTAAAGTGAAGAGGCCAGGTTGTCTTGCCCATGTTAGAGTTAAATACGACAGAAAACATGACCTCTACAGGATTGTACGTCACCACATTCAGCATAATCATGAGATGGTGCCGCTTCCGTTAAATCATCTGAAACGTAGTGAGCGTCACATCAATGATGAGACCAAGAAAATAATTCAGCAATTGGAAGACTGTCATATTAAGCTTGCAGACGCGTATAATTTGTTAGCAGCTCAAGCTGGAGGAGAGGAACTTGTTGGATACACAAAGAAAGACCTTATCAACCTTGTTGGAAAAATAAGATCAAAAAGCATAGAAGGTGGAGATGCTCACACACTAGTCGAGAAAATGGAGGTAATCTACTCTTCATAATGATATCTAGTTTTGTGAATTTTTTGTCTGCTAATATGTTGAGATTTTAAAGACATACTGTTATGATTATAACACTATATCACATGAATTTAAGGATGAACTGTTGTAATTCTAAAACAAACGAATTTAAAATTTGTTCTTTTCAGAAAGAAAGGGATAAAGATCCAACATATTATCATCGCTATTTGTACGGTGACGATGCTAAGCTGACTGCAATTTTCTGGAGAGATGGCATGATGAAGGAGGACTACAAATTGTTTGGTGATGTAGTAATATTTGACACAACGTACTGCACCAACAAATACAACCTCATCTGTGCTCCAATTGTTGGTGTAAACAACCATTGGAACACAGTTATGTTCGGTTGCGCTTTCATGAAAAGGGAAAAAGCATATAACTTTGTTTGGCTACTCAACACATTTAAGGAATCGATGGATGGAAAAGAACCTGTCACCATTTTCACTGATCAGGACAAGGCAATGTCCAATGCTATAGAGGAGGTATTATTTTTTCCAGCTTATACGAAAACTTGTTATGACATCTACCCTCTATAAATATTCTCTTATACTTATAATGATTACTTCTATGGTTTTAAAAGTTCATTTCATATATTTAAAGAACATTCTAGTGAGTTTTTTTTTTTAAATACTGGATATCAACTCTGTCATATATTTAAAAACACTCTTAAAAAAAAAGCTCTATTATATTTTTAAGATTCGTTCTTGTATTTTTAAACATTTATGCTATACTTTTAACACAGGTTTTTGGTGGGGGAACAAGACATAGACTCTGTTTGTGGCACATCCAGCAGAACGCTATCACGCATTTCAGAGAGCTTAAAACAAACATCAACTTCAAGCAGGAGTTTGATTACTGTCTGAAAGGCTGTAATGACTTGGAAGAATTCGACAATTGCTGGAGCCGCATGCTTGTCAAGTACAATGTTGCTGATTCCACGTGGTTTGAGACTTTGTATGCAATTCGCGAAAAATGGTGCACAACACTAAGCAAAGACTTCTTCTCCGCGGGATTTCTATCATCTCAGCGCAGTGAAAGCACCAACAACGCCTTTTGCTTCAAGGCAAATAGGACAACAACTCTGACTAAATTCCATGCCATTTTTTCGGACACGGTGAAAAGATGGAGAAGTGCTGAACAGAAAAAAGAATTTGAAGCTTCATCTTCAAAGCCAAACATTCCAATTCCATCTGGTCTGCTAGTCCATGCATCTGAAGTGTACACCATTGAGGTTTATGAATTTTTCCAAGGAGAATTTTTTCAATCAGTTTCTACAACATGGTCTCTGGTTAAGAAAACAAACAAGTAAGTATGCAGTGAACATTTAATTTGCCAGTCTATAGTTTTAATACTATTTTATTGGATGTTTAAGAATACTTGTTATGATTTAACTAGAATTGGATTATTTTATTTCTTAAGTCATCTTTCTGCTATCGGAATAATATGGTTCTGAAAGTACACCCAGAAGATGAAAGGATGAAAACACATGAAGTCCATTATGTTAAAAAGGCAGTGATGTAACAGTTGAATGTTCATGCAAACAATTCTTTGCGGTTGGCTGGTTGTGCTTCCATGCACTTAAGGTACTGACCCGTGTCAATGAAACAAGAATACCAGAGAAATACATTAACAAAAGGTGGACCAAAGTGGTGAAGCAAGAAGTATGGGATAGAATTCATCAAGGCAGAAGCGATGTCCTCAGGATAGCTGATGACTCACTACCATGGCGCCAGCAAATGGCAAGGAAATACTATGACTTACTGCTCACATGCTCATCAAGTGATGATCTCAGAAGGTAAGGAAATTACAGTACTCCATTATATATGTTCTATGCTTTTAAAAATTTATGGTGCAGTATTAATAATTATTGTTATGGTTTTAACAATATTTATTAATATCTTCTTTTCACTTTGATTTTCACAAGGGTACTCGAAGACATTTACAATAGAGACCTAGCACATGCCAGGACTATCCTCTCAATCGAAGAAGGCACAAGCAAAAGCACCAACCAAGAGAATACAGAAACAACAACCACAAACTCGAACAAGCCACCACGCCTTTTGGATCCTGATCGTGCAGTCACAAAGGGCAGAAAATCAAAGATAAAAAACAAGTTCAACCGAAGGAAACCACTCGCAAAGGCGGCCCAGATTACATTTTCAACAGAGATACCGGAACGCTTGATATAACTTTTTGAAATTTCTCTATTTTTTGACTCATTTCATGTAATGATATTACAAAAAGCTCGCTATGGATAACAACACAAAAGACACAAAAAATGTTATACTTTTATATAAACAAGTGCTTTTATAGTGCTTGTTTTATAGTGATTGTTTTGACACATTACTTGATGGTTTCTATAGTTACATGTAATGAATATATGAATGCTTGTGTTACAACTATCACATCAACTCTTAAAACCACAACAAAAATAGAAATAAACAACAAAAATTATTCTAACCAAAAATCTTTAAACATTGCAAGTTGAAAAACCATTTCATATATATAAAATAAAAGACCAACATAAGGTGTTAGAAAAGTACCACATAAAACTCTTAGAAAAAACAACAGAACAAAATACTAAAAAAAGGTGTTACATAAAAACACAACATACGGCCTTAAAAGCGCCCAACATAAGATGTTCCAAAAACAGTACCATAAACTCTCAGAACAATACCAAAAGAGTACTAAAAAAGGTGTTCCATGTAACACCACACATAAGATCTAAAACAGAGTGTACAAAAAAAGATCCAAATTATAAATCCATACAGACCACCATTTGTTTAAATTGAAAGGACAAGTCTAATTGTTCACATTGAAACATCCATCCAAAATGAAACTACTTGTCAGGATTTATCCCACTGAGCTTCAAGTTAAATCTCTTCAAAGAAATTTTGACCTCTTCCGCTTTAATTTCCCTAGCGGTTTTAGGAACTGCACCACTGGCTTCATCTTCCCTCTTCTTGCATCTTTTCTCTCTTTCAGTGACTTCATTTTCTTCCTGCTCTTTTTCTTGCATCTTCTTTCGACCCTAAATACAATTAAAAAACAAAAAAATGATGAGTACAATAGAAAAGTAACAAAACGTCAAAACCTCACTTCTATAACCTATAATATATATTTAACTCAACCAATCGTAAAAAAAATCAGAGTTTTACCTTATTCGCCTTTCCCTGATCCTTGCCCTTATCTTTTTCATGCTCCTTGACCTTCTCATTTTCAAGCTCCTTCGACATCTCTTTTTCCTAAAGAACATACCCCAAAAACCATAATAAATAAGAGTAAAACCACAAGATATATCTTAAAAACTAAAAAAGCATAAAAAATGAGATATTCATCCCTTAAATTTACCTTATCACCGTCCTGGTCCTTGACATTCGCTTTTTCCAGGTCCTTGGCCTTCTCTTTTTCCTGCACCTTGGCCTTCTCTTTATTCATCTTCTCCTTCTCTTTAATCTGTTTATCCTTCTCTTTAAGATGATTTTCCTTCTCTTTCAACACCTTCTCCTTCTCTTTAATCTGTTTATCCTTGTCAGAAATGTCCTTCAATTGCTGCTCAGCATCAATCTTCTCCTTCTCTTTAATCTTGTCCTGCAACAGCTTCTCCTTCTCTTTCTCCAACTTCTCCTTCTCCTTCAACTGCTTCTCCCTCTCCTTCAACTGTCTTTCCTTCTCTTTTTCCAGCATCAACCTCTCTTTTTCCCGCTTCTCCTTTTCTTTCTCCAGCTTCTCCCTCTCTTTTTCCTGCTTCTCCTTTGCTTTCTCAATTTCTTTTTCCATCTTCTTCTTCGCATTTCTTTCAGCCTTAATCTTCCTAGCATAAGCAAGTTTATCCTTCCTTGCAGCAGCTTGTTCAGCAGCTTTCTTCTCTGCTCGAATCTTCAACTCCTCATTCAACAACTCTATCATATAATCCTTATCTTTGGAAAACTTCCCAACTAAATCCAATACGACTTCTATTCTTGTTGATGTCAGCAAGAACAAGAGAGGCCAACATTTCTGCTCTAAATAATATACGCCAAGACACCTAAATAAAAATTTCGTTAAAATCATAACATATAGCCTTTAAAACAACATCAAAGAAATCCAAAAAACCACAAAGCATACTAAAAATAAAAGTATTCATACCTGTCTCAAATCAGGACAATCATAAGCACTCCCTTGGAAATCTTTCATCAGGTGCATCACATAAACCCCACAATCATTCAGATCATCAAGTTCTTCAAGATCATGCGGCATAACAACATGAATGAACTCGAACGATTCTACCTCATGAGCCCGACTGTGTCCCTCCATTTTTAAAAAGTTGAAAATCCCTTCTTCTATACAATAAAACAGTAATATATAGTCTTAAAATAATAACATGAGCTCCTATAAAAGTAATAAAAATAACTTCAGAAAAAAAAAGAGAAAAAAATCATACCAAAGCTTCACAATACAACACAGCTTCAGGAAGCCTCTCCTCAGTCAATTTCAAATTGTCCATTAGCTGAACAGACTTTAACTCCATATTAACACTATACAAAGTATAGTGTTCATGTTTATTGCACGGAAAGATGAACTAGAAAAACAAATAGAGACAAAAAAACAAATCAACATAAAAACCATAAGATCAAAACTTAAAAAGCATAACAAAATGAACAAAAAAAAGAGATGTTTTTGTTTTATTCTTTTTTTTTTTCCAGGAATGATTCTGTTGTCCAATACTTTGACAACAATTATGTTTTTCAAGATGATCTAAGTAGTTTGAAGCCAAAAAAACATGATCAGAAGTGTTGTAATTGATCATTGGCAATGATTCTTAATGATATCGAGAGGACTAAGAGACGTCTTGACCGAGTTGTTTTTGGTCTTAATTCTTCTGCTTATTGGACTGCTGATGATTCTGGGAAGTTTGTTGAGGTGTTGTCTATTTGGATAAAAATGACATTGAGTTCAGTTACCCAAGATCAGTTTAAAAAGCATAACATTATTCATTAGAAGTAGAACAAAAAAAAATGTACCCATCTACTATCTCAGCAACGTCTGACCAATATACTCAACAACTTGTTTCCTCAAAAGCTTCATCCAAGAAACAAAGACTTGTTTTCTTTCATAAACTGTGAAACACAGTCTATGTCAACCCCAGGCACCCCACATTCATAAGTACATCCATGCCCATCATTGCGATCAAATGTGGACAAGTAATCATGGATATCTGCCAGTTTTCCACAACCATCAATTGACGACAATGACAAATCTCCATAAGGGCAAGGGCCAAAAATAATACCGTCATTGTTTAAAAGTGAATCTTCTTCCATGAATTGATCTTCAGAATTGTCAACAGGATCAACAATCTGATTTTTGTTCTTCAAATTCACAACAGGTACCTCACGAGAACTTCCAATCGGTTGAAAAATCATCAAACTTTGGAGTACAGAATCCAAGATCAAACGAAGGCATAGGGAAATCATCCAACTGGGTTCCATCCACCACCGGGGTTACATTCACCACCGGCACAGGTTGTGGAGCATTCACAATCGCTTGCTTCTTCTCCAAAGAAGCTTGACAAGCATAAACAAGATAAACAATCACCTGGCTAGTAAAAACAATACCATTATCAAAGTCATCATCTATGTTATCATCAAGGATATCTGCAGTGGCATTGGCATGAGCAGGTGGAACTGTTGCACTGGGAACACCACCAATATGAGCATCAGGAACTGTGGAAGTGGGAACATCTGCAGCAACGCCACAATCAACAACATTGCCACCACCAGAAGCTGGATGGATCATTGATTGGCTGTCTCCCTTGCTTGCTGGTTGGCTAGTTGGCTGGCTGGAACACTGGCTTGCCGGCTGGCTAGCTCCCTCGCTTCCAACAGAGAGCAAATCAATGTGATGATTAACAAATAAATGAAAGTTCCGCTTCCACATTACGAATTTCTTGTGGTCTTCCTGCAAAACAAGGAGAGTAAAAAAAATACATTACAAGATATCTTAAAAGCTCACTAAATTTATAAACAAAACACAAAAGGATCCATCAAAGAAAAAAAATGGTAATTAAAACCATATTGCACAGTATATTTATTAAAAACATAACAACTGATATTAAAACAATAATACCATTAATTAAAACCCCAAAACACTACAACCCAAATAAATTTTATAAGTTGTTAAATGCACAATAATAGAAATTAAAACAACAAAAGGAATTCATTAAAAACTTACAGCTGAACACATCTTGTTAATGTCACTATTCTTTGGGACACCAGGAGGGATACGTATCCTCAGGTTCAAAAAATTCTCATCATTATCATCATAATAACCAGTGCCTGCTTTACAAGTTTCATTCAAGGAAGCCATCGCTACATGACCTTCAGCATCTTTCATAGAATCAACTACAGCCACAACATCATCTTCATCTTTACTGATCGGATACACACCCCTCAACTGCATACCCTTGAAGTAATGACCAAACTCTTGATTAACTCGATTACTCAGTCTCTTGTTTGGCCAATGCTTAATCAAAGGAAGACTACATGGCTCTTTCTCACCCTTCAATGGATACCTGTTCAAATGAATAATATAATAAAAACCTTAAAAAGATATACTATAACCATAACAGAAAAACTTAAAGATCAACAAAAAAATACCTATGCAAATAACAAATCAGCAACACCAGAACACACCCACTAACAGACCATGCCTTGTCACAATTAATATAGTTACTTATGTCTTTGCTCAGCCTCTCCATAACATAACCGCACCAGTCCAAATTCTTTATCCCAGAGACATCCTCCAACAGAGGCAGCAAAGCATAATCTATGGTATGGTTGCGATTTGGAGCCAGGATACAACCACAAGCATAGAGTACAAAGAGTCTCTTGAATTCGTCACCACCATCCACCATTTCACTCAAGTAGTGACCAACAGATGAGCAATAAGTAATATCTGGAGCACTCACAGCCTTATCATTCCCATCCTTATCCTTCCTCTTTGTGACATGAGGATACTTCTCACGGAATTCAATCTTCAATTCCACATCAATATAAGGACAGACCTTATTTCCAACACACCTTGGGATAAGAAAAAGGTCCTTCACATCTAAACTGCAGACCTGATAAGAGGTAAATCACTTTTCACATCACCAATATGCTGAACATTACATAACGGATCAAACTTGTTGATCAACGCCGGTAAAAGGCCACTAGGAAGTCTCTTGATGTCTATATCCAGCAAACCACCGAAACCTATATCTCGGATATCTATCTTTTGCTGCTCGGACCACTGAATTTTGCAGAAGTCAAAAGACATAGAATGTGCGAAATCAATCACTGAACCATCCTTCAACAGAACAACATTCTTCTTTTCACGGTTCCTGCGTTTGACTTCCTTCACAAGCGAAACACTAGCCGATGAAACAACACCCTGCTGGGTGGCTGTACCAATTACTTCAGTTGGTGTAGGAATAACTTCAATTGGTGTAGGAAGAGCTTGTGCACACTGCACATGCACTTCAGATGGATCACCCGCACCTAAAAATCACAACAAAACACATCTTAAACCATAACACATATCACATAAAACCCCAACAAGACATCTTTAGAAAAATAACAGAAACATGCACACAAAAACACATAATTAAGCAAAAATCCCCAAAAACTAAAACCACAACAAAAGAAAAATTCAAAAGAATAGACAACTTAAAAGTCGCACATATAACCTGTTACCTAAAAACCATAACACAAATCACCTAAAACCACAACAAGACATCTTAAAAAAAATAACACAACAAATGTACAGAACAATAAAAACCAACAACACATGGAATAATAAAAAGACAAAAATTCCCGTGCAAAGATAATTAAACATAAAAGCACACAAAGAACGAAAAAACCATAAAAAAATATCAGACACACAACACATGACATTTAACAACATAATAAGCTACGAGTTTATTTTCCTCAATAAAAAATGCTACGAGTCTATCCAAAACTTTAAATCCACAACAACAACGAAACGAACCAAAACAACAAACAACGAATTAGAAAAATAACAGAAACATGCACACAAAAACACATAATTAAGCAAAAAAGCCCCAAAAACTAAAACCACAACAAAAAGAAAAATTCAAAAGAATAGACACTTAAAAGTCGCACATATAACCTGTTACCTAAAAACCATAACATAAATCACCTAAAACCACAACAAGACATCTTAAAAAAATAACACAACAAATGTACAGAACAATAAAAAACCAACAACACATGGAATAATAAAAAGACAAAAATTCCCGTGCAAAGATAATTAAACATAAAAGCACCACAAAGAACGAAAAAACCATAAAAATATATCAGACACACAAATACATGACATTTAACAACATAATAAGCTACGAGTTTATTTTCCTCAATAAAAAATGCTACGAGTCTATCCAAAACTTTAAATCCACAACAACAATGAAACGAACCAAAACAACAAACAACGAATTAGAAAAATAACAGAAACATGCACACAAAAACAGATAATTAAGCAAAAAAGTCCCAAAACTAAAACCACAACAAAAAGAAAAATTCAATAGAATAGACAACTTAAAAGTCGCACATATAACCTGTTACCTAAAAACCATAACACAAATCACCTAAAACCACAACAAGACATCTTAAAAAAAATAACACAACAAATGTACAGAACAATAAAAAACCAACAACACATGGAATAATAAAAAGACAAAAATTCCCGTGCAAATATAATTAAACATAAAAGCACCATAAAGAACGAAAAAACCATAAAAAAATATCAGACACACAAACACATGACATTTAACAACATAATAAGCTACGAGTTTATTTTCCTCAATAAAAAATGCTACGAGTCTATCCAAAACTTTAAATCCACAACAACAACGAAACGAACCAAACAACAAACAACGAATTAGAAAAATAACAGAAACATGCACACAAAACACATAATTAAGCAAAAAAGCCCCAAAAACTAAAACCACAACAAAAAGAAAAATTCAAAAGAATAGACAACTTAAAAGTCGCACATATAACCTGTTACCTAAAAACCATAACATAAATCACCTAAAACCACAACAAGACATCTTAAAAAAAATAACACATCAAATGTACAGAACAATAAAAAACCAACAACACATGGAATAATAAAAAGACAAAAATTCCCGTGCAAAGATAATTAAACATAAAAGCACCACAAAGAACGAAAAAAACCATAAAAATATATCAGACACACAAACACATGACATTTAACAACATAATAAGCTACGAGTTATTTTCCTCAATAAAAATGCTACGAGTCTATCCAAAACTTTAAATCCACAACAACAATGAAACGAACCAAAACAACAAACAACGAATTAGAAAAATAACAGAAACATGCACACAAAAACAGATAATTAAGCAAAAAAGTCCCAAAAACTAAAACCACAACAAAAGAAAAATTCAAAAGAATAGACAACTTAAAAGTCGCACATATAACCTGTTTCCTAAAAACCATAACACAAATCACCTAAAACCACAACAAGACATCTTAAAAAAAATAACACAACAAATGTACAGAACAAATAAAAAACCAACAACACATGGAATAATAAAAAGACAAAAATTACCGCGCAAAGATAATTAAACATAAAACCACCACAAAGAACGAAAAAACCATAAATAATATCAGACACACAAACACATGACATTTAACAACATAATAATGCTATGAGTTTATGAACCATAAAATACAGCCGCCAGTTTATCCCCAACCATTTAATACCATAAAATAGCAGTGCATATTTAAAAACCACAACATAAAACCAAAAAGCACAACAACCCAGACTACACTTACTATTAGTAGTCGAAGCCGTATTACGGCGATGGCGAGTCCTCCTCACCGGAGCGTCCGGAACATCAGCCTCCCTCTTCGTCATACTCTGTCAAAAGAAAACGAAGAAAAAACTGAGTGAAAACCCTAGATAACACAGAAAAAAAGGAAAAATCAAAGGAGCAACAGTAATCAGGAAACGAAAACGAATCGGAGTAACCAAATCGGAAAATGAAACGGAACGACGAAGCAGATCTGAAAAGGAAAAGCTACCAAACCTAGAGCATTAAACTGAGGAAGAAGAAAATGAGACTGTCAGAGAGAGAGCAGAATCACGCAGTTACACCTCAAACTATGTGTTTCTCTGTCTGACAATGTGTATTTATGTAATAAGAAAAACCTGGTTTATAATGAAAACCGGTCAACTAATCGGTCCAAATCAAAACCAGCGAACCAAAATAGAAAACCAGCGAGTTTTCTATAAAACCAGGCCTTTCCATATTTTTATGAAAGGCTGGCCTTACTATAGGTTAGCATAGGTAAAACAATAAAAAGCGGTAAAGTACTCTGTTTCCAGTAATACGGGGTTGAGTGAACCTCTAGGTAAACCTATAGGTCAACCTCCGTAAAACAGCAACACTTTCAAATAGCATGGTTTCTTAAGCAAGCAGTTGATTAATCTGATCCAAGGGCTCAAGATTACTCCACAGCTCGATGGTTCAGATCATCAAGCTTGCTGCTGCAAGCTGTTCTCTTAGCTGGCAAGTTTGTTAGTTAGTTAGAGTTTTGCTTGATCATCAAGCTACTATTACTAGATATTTTGCTAGTCTAGAATATAAGAGAGATCATGTGTATTTGTAGTGTGAGAGAGATTGATCAGTTATTCATAATTCACCAAAACTGAGAGGAAAAAGTGAGGAAACAGAGAGCTTGAGGTTAGAGCTTGTAATTTGTACACTTCTCGTTGATTAGTGAATTGCTTCTTCTTCCCCGTGGACGTAGATTCATCTTGAATTGAACCACGTAAACTTGTGTGCATTGTTCTTCGTTCAATTGCTTATTATCAGGTTCAGTGTTTGATCAAATTAGGATTCATACGTTCCTTGATTGGGAGTTTTGATCGGAGAACGGTGTAGTTTCTGAGCTATTGACACAACAATTGGCGTCGTCTGTGGGAAGGAGAAGTAGACGGAATTTGCTGATTGATTGTTACAGGTTTCACGATGAGTTCATCGGCGAAGTTTGAAGTGGAGAAACTCTCTGAGAAAACGAATTTTCGTCTGTGGAAGATGAAAATGAAGGCGTTGTTGTCAAAGGAGGGTGCAGCAGAGGCATTGCTCGGTGATGAAGGATTTGGAGCAACTGCCACAGCGGCAGAGAAGGTAGCTGCAAAGGAGAAGGCCTACACCACCTTGATATTGTCTCTGTCTGATGAAACTCTTCATCATATTGAGGAAGAAACAACGGGCCAAGGGAGTTTGGAATAAACTTGAGACAATCTATAACAACAAAACAACCGCATCCAAGTTGTATCTTAAGCAAAAACTGTTCAAGTTTAAAATTGCTGCAGATAGGTCGATTATGGAGCAGGTTGTAGAGTTTAAGAAGATTTGTTCTGAGTTGAAGGCTGTAGGAGTCAAGCTGGATGAAGATGACAAGGCCTTAATGCTCTTAAACGCACTCCCAAAGCAATATGAAGGTTTCATTGATGCATTGGTTATAGCAAAGAGTGAAGAAATCAGTCTAGCTGATGTTGAGTCTGCTCTTAAGCAAAAGGAGTTGAAGAAGAATGGGAGCTCTAACTCTGGACAAACATCCGGTGAAGGACTCTATACCAATCATGGTGGAACCAAGTCAAATAAATTTGCAGCCAAACAGAAGTTCAGGCCAGATGCATGTACAGTACAAGTATGATCAGGAAGCTCAACAAAGGCCTGAGACAAGGAAGTGCTACCACTGTAAACAAAGTCCTCTTTCTTTCTCTTTTTGATTTAGTGTTTCTGGTTTTCGTTTTAGCTTGCTGAGATCTGGTTTATTTTGTGTGTGTTGGATCTTTCTTTCTCTTTTTGATTTAGTGTGTCTGGTTTTGGTTTTAGCTTGCTGAGATCTGGTTTATTTTGTGTGTGTTGGATCTTTTAGGGCATTTTGAGTAATATTGTTTGAGGAGTTAATGAACCTGTAGTTAATTATGCTTGATTTTAGTTTCATTGAAGTTGAAATTGGACTGTAAATGAAATTGTTTTTCCTGTTTCCTGTTTCCTGTTTTAGATTAGAAAGTATTCATGGAATTGTTGTCTTTTAGTGAGTCTATTGTGTTTGTTACTTTTGGTACATGAACATGATAGTTATTTTGACAAAACATAATCTCTGTGAGTGGTTTGAACTGCAATTCATACTGAGTGATTGAGAGTAGGAATGGCTACTTATGTTTTACAGATGCAATTCATACTGAGTGATTGGGTGTAGGAACTGCAATTCATCCTGAGTAATTTATAAAGATTGATTGCTAATTTAATGGTTGTGTTTCTTGTTTCAGACACCCTGCGGGCACAATTTCTGCCTAAAATGCTTCCAGAAAATAGTAAGCAGCAACGGGAAGAATGCCTGTGCTGCCGGGAAATCCAGCAAAGATTGATGGCGAGGGAGCCGAGAATTAACTCCACAATCGTCATGGCCAAAAGCCTTCTAGTGGTGTTCCAAAAATCAACCACTACATTTTGAGTAATGATGGTTGATTGCCATCTCTGTAAAGTGATATATAAATCAAATTAAATATGGTTTCTGTTATACCTGTTCTGTTATTTCGAATAATTCTTGTATAATACGCTTGTTAATTAAATTCTTGGAAAAAGGCAAAAAGCTCTTATTAATTCAATACCTACAGAAAGAAATAATGGGAGAAAGAACTATAAAGAGGTACATTTTGAGAAGATTGATTGCATGTGACACGAAGGACTGGTTGAGCATTTGCATAGAATTAAATCTGATATTCACAGATCTAAGTGATTGTATCTTCTAGGTACATTTTACTATGTATCAACAAGCTACAGAAACAACAAAATTGTCACGTCACATAATGTATAGCCAAACTTTATCTGCTGCCTAATTTCACAAGCAATAAACAGGCCTTGGTTTCTCCTACTTAATTGTGATTCTCAGAATAGTTTTGTTCCTCTAGCTTTTCGATCAGGGCAGCCTTCTCTTCTAATGTAATGCATTGAAGATGAAGACTGATTTATCTCCAACACCATCCTGCAAAACGCAGACAACATTATAATTGATGAAAAAAAGGAAAGATAATGTAACCAGTGTGCTGAGAAACAGTTTTACAGAGAGGAAATACATCGTACCTTAATAGGCCGAGTGAACATTCCACCAGCAAACACAATAAAGAGTTCCATGCATCTACACGCCCGACTAAGTGAGCTTCGTAGCATCATCCATTAAACATTCAAAGCACTCTGCAGGTGCTTCACACTTTTCTTTGTCAGTCTCTCTGCTTGTTAAATCATCATCTTCATTGCAGCATTATATAGTTTACAGGCATGAAATCAAAAACCAAGATTTAACTTTTCACCTTTTCACAGTTCCTTTCGGTTGATGATAGTTTCCTTTGAAGTAACCTCATTCAGTGCAGCCAAATTGTCTTGAAACTCTCTAGAGTTTTCCCAATATGCTAGCAAAAATGATTCCAAATTGGTTCTTCATAGAACAATCAAACATTATCAAGATCAACCATCTATAACAAAAAAAAAGTGAAACTATAGTCCCTACCCCTCATCTTAAAGGATTCATCAATGCAGCAGCTAGTTATTTCATTAGCTTCCAAATGAACATTGATCAATTTGCTCCTTGTACGGTTGAGGTTGAAATTTCTGCTCATGGAACCCTATTTCTTTTCCTGCAAACATATAATCTCCTGTTAAACCCGAAGTTCCAACCCAAAAACATTGATTCTTCAGGGAGAGGAACAATTTTAATATTAATGATCTACAACGAAGAAATACAGAACATACCCATCATCAATGGCATCGGTATTAGGCCTTGAGAAGCAACGGCGCTCCAATCTCGATCTCTCATGTATGTAAAGTAGTGTGCATCTGATTTACGTTGACTCTGTTATATATTACCTAAAAAATCAAATACAAATATTACTGAACCAACTCTTTTCCATCATCACAAATGAAATCATAAAAGTATCATAAACTAGAAGTTTACGAAACAACATACTACTACTCCAGTAATGATGTTGTACAGTTGTAGAACCAAACAATGAGACCAGCCCAACTGCAATCAGAGTAGCCACCTGCTCCAAAATGAAGGCCTAAAGATCAACAACTACTTAAGCAAATTACAGGGGAATATGTTAATCAGTTATTTGACTAATAGATGCTGCTATTAGCAACAAACCAGGACACTCAGCATATGAACACCCACGAACATGTGAAGAGTGAATTACAGCGGGGAAAAAAAAGACGAAAACATTAACATTATGCAAATTGTATATAAGTTTCCAAGAAATTTAAAACCAACAGTCGGAAAGATAATGACTACTCAAAAGGACATGACCAAAAAGAATAAATGTTATAACAAGAATGCTAGCTAGTAATTAATAACCGGCTAGTTGAGCGATAAACAGGTTTGCAATCTTGTTTATGACAATTATTATAGCAGATTATCACAGTGACCTATTCATTAAGACTCGAGGGACGATCGTAGGGTGCTGTGCCCTTACCTCTTGACAGCGCTCGTCAATGTCTTCTTTCCATTTGGGACAATTGTGAATCCATTGTCTTGAAAGGTTGGGAGTTTCGAATGCAACGGAGGCCAAATTAGGGCATTCCCGAACAGTCAATCTCTGTAGAGAAGAGATGGGTCGGCACTTTCCGCTTCTAAATACAATTGACTCCAGGCGATCACAGTAATCTATGGATAAACGCTTGAGAGACGGTAGGGACGTTCTGTGGCTGTGGCAATCATCATCATCATCAGGAAATTCCAAATGAGTCAACTCATTGCAATCCCCGATAAACAATTCCTGAAGGTGGTGTTGACTAGATTGAATTAGCTTGCTAACCCCATCATTACTTATTTTGCATCCCTTAATACTTAATATGAAAGGTTGGGAGTTTCGAATGCAACGGAGGCCAAATTAGGGCAGTAACCAAACATTCAATTTTGGAGAGAAAGGATGGGTCGGCACTTCCGCTTCTGAATCCATCGACTCCAGGCTTCGCAAACCATATGGTTAAGACTTGAGAGACGGTAGGATTCTGCTCTGGCATCATCATCATCCGGAAATTCCAAATGAGTCAACTCATTGCAACCCGAGATAATCATTCCTGAAGGTGGTGTTGACGGGTTTGAATTAGCTTGCTAACCCCATCATTACTTATTTTGCATCTCTTTCGATCCTTAGTCTTGAAAGGTTGGCAGTTTCAATGCAACAGAGGCCAAATTAGGGCAATCCCAAATACTCAAATTCCAGAGAGACGGGATTGGTCGGCACTTTCCGCTTCTAAATCCAATTGACTCTAGGCGACCGCACTTACTTATCAATAAGACTTGAGAGACGGTAGGGACGTTCTGCTGTTGCCATCATCATCATCTTCTTCTTCATCATCCGGAAAATTCTAAATGACTCAACTCATCGCAACCCCAGATAGTCAAACTCTCAAGGTGGTGTTGACTAGATAGAATTAGCTTCCTAACCCCATCATTACTTTTTTGCATTCATCAATCCTTAATGATGAAAGGTTGGGAGTTTTCCAATGCAACGGAGGCCAAATTAGGGCAGTTGGAAACAAATAATCTCTGGAGAGACGGTAGGATTATTCTCTGTGGCCATCATCATCATCGTCTTCTTCTTCATTATCCGGAAATTCTAAATGACTCAACTCATAGCAACCCCAGATAATCAAACTCTCAAGGTGGTGTTGACTAGATTGAATTAGCTTGCTAACCCCATCATTACTTAGTTTGCATCCCCAAATCTCTAATTTCCTCAGAGAGATTAAATTGTTGTTGCATGCCATGTTAACAAACAAGCTGCTTTCCTCTATTCTATCTAAATATAGCTCTTCAAGAGCCCAAGATCATGACTTGGTATGGCCTTCAATTTTGGAGTAGACTTAATCTCTAATGATTTTAAAAGAGAAAACCTGGGACTTTAGAAGCGTTGTACTGCTTGATGTTGTTGAAATCTGTGCAGTTGGTGCAACCCACTCAACCAAATTGGGCATGCTAAACATAGTGAATATTTCAAGTGCCCGGAATGGTTGGGAACTTGTGCTACTCTTGCCCCTGTTTTCACAATCATGATGATGATTGTAAAATGAAGGACCAATTGATTTCACATTTGGCAGTTCCCACAGAGACAAGTCCTTGAGGAATGGTAGATGACCCATCGTGGGAATTTCTTCACATTTCAAACAACCCCTCAGCTCTATTTTGACCAGTTTGTCTAGGCTCATTCCATCACTAATCTTCATGTCGCGGCCCACGCTGGAAACTTATCTCCCTGAAATTTTTTATTTGTAAGCTCTTTATATTACGATGAGGTTTAAGGCCTTCCAAAACTCCTTCGTGATTGTTTCCTTTGCCATCAACTTCCATTTCACTGTTGCTAGCATCATCTTCTGCCCACTCCAAACACAGTTGTTGTAAGTTTGTTTTTCCAATTAAATCCGATCTCATAGCTTCTTCCTTGTCTTTAACATTCTCAAGTCCCCTTATGACAACTACACCTTTTAGATTTTTCAAAGGTCCCAACTCTGCAATCGACGACCGTCCCCCAACCCCACACTAAAAGCACGTAACGTGCGAAGACAAGTCAACTTTCCAATATGAGATGGTGTCTCAATTTCAGCATCATAAGCAAATACGAGATGCCTCATATTCAATTGAGATGTGACTTGTCAGGAAATCTTCTAAGATTTTCACACTTGTAGATATTTAGGTCTGCAAGTTGTAAAGCTTACAAATAGAATCCGGTAAAGTGGAAAGTTTTGTCTCTGAAACATCAAGCAACCGCAGATGGATCAGCTCTCCAACCGAGCTGCTCAATTCTTCAATTCTTGATCCACTCAGATTTAGAACATGCAACCTTTTGAGATCCCTGAATAGATCATCAGCTAGAGAGCTTCCATATCCCAAACACAAACTACGCAAATATATTGCATTCTCCTTCATGATCTTGAGTGATTCTCCACAAGTGATTTGACTGCAAGATATCTGACATGGGAAGCCATGTCCCTATAATCACTCTCATCATTAAAGCAATCTTCTTTTGAAACCGAGATTGCCAGGTCGTGCACAAGATCATGCATCTTAGAGTACTGAATGTTGCCAAACTCATCGTGCACAACCTCTTGCAAGAAAGAATTCTTCAGTAACGTATCATAGACATCACTGCCTAGACTCTCCATGTCATTTCCCGAAAGAAAGCCTTCCGCCATCCAAAGTTGGATTAGTCTCTCTTTCTCTATTTCGTTGTCCTTGCGAAAAATGGCACAATATGCAAAGCATTTTTTAAGTAATAGAGATGGCAAACGATCATAGCTGACCTTCAATATCTGCTGCACACCGGGTTCTGAATCGGAAAGCTGACGTTGTTGAACTGATGTCCAATCATCTATCTGCTTCCCTTGTAAAGACGCACCTATAAGGTTGCTGCCAGTGGTAAACCTTTACACTTACGAGCAACCTCATATCCGATGGTCTCAAATTCTCTGGCACTTCTCCTGTTGGAAAAGCTTTTCTCTTAATCAGAGACCAACACACATCGTCAGATAGCTTATCTAACTGATGAAATGATTGTGGGTTCACCATGGACGCCACAGTTTGAAGACGAGTAGTTGTGATAATAACATTTCCCTTTCTTGAGCTGAACCCAAGAAGAGTATTTTAAAACCTTCCCAATCATGGCGTTCTCATGCCACAAGTCGTCAAGAACGAGCAAGTACCTTTTATCCTCAACAACCTTTGGAGGTTTCCCGTGATTGTTGCCAAGCTGCCTTGTTGATCAGTAGTTTTTCCCAATGACCCAAGGATTTGGATGAAGAGGCTTTTGGTGTCAAAATTAGTGGACACACAAACCCATATTCTATCATCAAAATGTTTGATGGCCTTTGGGTCATTGAAGACTAATCGAGCTAAAGTTGTCTTCCCTAGTCCACCCATACCAACGATGGGAAGGAAAAAGATATCATCTTTGTTACTCGAGGTAACCACCATATCTAATATTTTAGAAGCGTGTGCTTCTCTACCGACAACTAGTTCACCACTCACGGGAGTAGTCTCCTTGGTAACAGGATTAATATAAAGGGAATTGGAAATCCTACTCTGAATGCTAAGCTTATTGGCCTTTGCATTCAGACGGTTGAACTTAGCATTCAAATCCCTAATAGCATGACCCATCTTCGAACGGAAACATATAGGGTTTGAGAAACAGAAGGAGAAGCATACCTTGCTCTTCTTCTGGTCCTTGATCTGCACACCCCCCTCAACAGTACGACGGTAAGTTTCGTATTGATACTCATCAAGCAAGTTGTCAGCATCATAGATAAAGTTCTCAACTTTCTTGAGCCACAACTTCACGTCAGGATCTTCAAGTTGCCGCCTCGCAGCATGCTCCAAGTATCCCCGAGTCAGGCCAAGTTTCCTTGAGGTCCTCCAGATCTTCCTTGACACCCAATATGAGACCAATTCATCAGTAGCAATTGCAAGCAGCTTCTCAATCAGGATTCGAACCGAAGCTTCAATCACCTGTTCGCCCATTTTTTTTTCTTTTTCCTTTTTTCTACAAGTGTATTTTTTTGGTTTGAGTATTGTGCAAAATGCAAAGAGAGATTTGGTACTATGTTTTTCTGTTTTTAGCCTTGTTAGTGATTCAGATTGGAGCATTTGATGATTGTAGTATTATTCTTGTCTTGACAATAAAGAAAAGTAAAGCATTAAGTGAACAGACAAGCATGCCATGGCAAGCAACTTGCCCTGTTTCTTCTCGTAACTTGATTAATCCGATGCAAAACGAAAAGTTTTGCCAATTTCTTAACTCTGTATTGTTTGAGACTTTTACACTTTCAAGTACAAGACCGTTTAAATAACTTGAGAAGATGCATTATGCATAAACCGAAAGAAGAGAAGCACTCTCACCAAATAACCAAGACACTTACAACTTCATGCTAAGTGTACAAGAACATTTATTATGCTTGATTTTAGTTTCATTCAAGAATAAGTTGATATTGGACTCGAAATGAAAATGTTATGGAATACGAGTATCAGTTACATTAAAAGTGGCATGTGATTAGCAAGTAATGATGTGGATGATGGTGAAGGGAAGAAACCAAATCAATGGGTTCTGAATGTGTGCTCATTTCAGAGTTTGTGTATGGCATTTGGACAGAAGGAACACGCATATTTTTCAAGACAAACAAAAATATTTGAAGTAGTTTTGAGGGAGGTAATTAGGAAGTCTATTCCTCGATGCTCAAATGATAAGAAACTGGTGAACTTCTGTAACAGTCTGCTAATTTTGATTCTCTGCTAATTCAGTTGTGAGTGTGTGTTATCTCTGAAATAGAGACTGTTTGTTTTGAGTGGACTGTACTTAATTGTCTACTGGAATAAAAGCTATCTTTTGTTCCCCAACAAAAAAATTAAAAACAAAAAGGAACATACCCGTCATCAATGGGCATCAGTATTAGGCCTTCGTCAGATGCAACGATGCTCCAGTCTCGATCTGTCATGCATGTAAAGTGTGAATCTGCATTTACGTTGACCTGTTATTACCAAAAAAACAAAAGTATCATATCATTAACTAGATACAACACAACAGACTGCCATGGAAAGTATCTAAACCACAACACATCAAACTGAATTCTCATATCATCCACATGCACATCTAAGCAGTGATTGTATCCTGTATATATATAAACATTTGTTATGTGTCAACAAGCTATAGCCAAACTTCATCTGCTGCCTACTTTCACAAGCAATAAAAACATTTAATAAAATGCAGATGATTCCAATCACACATAATTAAAACTAGACTGAACTTGAAATTTACCTTCATCCTACTACAATGAGGGTAAACCAATAAAGTCACAACTTGTGTACATAATTGACCTTTTGTTTAACATAGACAGTAACTATAAACTGGATCCTTGGTTTAATGGTAGTGTACCATGTAACATTTAGTCTAACAATAATAGTACAATTCGAGCTAATTAAGCAACAGTGAAACTGGATACTTGGAACAATTCATAAAATGCAGTAGCATTCAATTAAAAACAGAAGTAAAATGCAAATTTCGACATTCCATCAAACAGCTGCTAATATAAATAAATTTCAAGTACAAGAGCGTTTCAATAATTACTTAAAGATGCTGCTAATATAATATAAAGAAGCACTCACTAATAATTCGAATATGAATCAAGCTTCCATAGTTTCCGAGTAGAAATCTTCTTCGATTGGGGATCAGAAAACAGGAACGTTCTATTTGGGGATTCATCAATGCAGCAAATTTGTTATTTTCATTAGCTTCCAAATGAAAACTGGGCAATTTGCTCCATGTAGGTTGAGGTTTGAAATTTCCACCTATGGACCCTGTTTCTTTTCCCGCAAACATATTGATAAATCACAAATAAGCCCCTTAACTTTATACTAATTAAATTTAACTCCTCTAGTTACAAATAATTACAATTAAATCATTTATATTCCAAATATAAATTAAATCCTCAAAATTTTCAAATTCGATTTTGGGTCCAACCCGGAAAAAATATATATATATTAAAACCTTCCCAATCATGGCGTTCCTCATGCCACAAGTCGTCAAGAACGAGCAAGTACCTTTTATCCCTCAACAACCTTTGGAGGTTTCCCGTGATTGTTGCCAAGCTGCCTTGTTGATCAGCAGTTTTTCCCAATGACCCAAGGATTTGGATGAAGAGGCTTTTGGTGTCAAAATTAGTGGAAACACAAACCCATATTCTATCATCAAAATGTTTGATGGCCTTTGGGTCATTGAAGACTAATCGAGCTAAAGTTGTCTTCCCTAGTCCACCCATACCAACGATGGGAAGGAAAAAGATATCATCTTTGTCACTCGAGTTAACCACCATATCTAATATTTTAGAAGCGTGTTCTTCTCTACCAAAACTATTCACCACTCACGGGAGTAGTCTCCTTGGTAACAGGATTAATATAAAGGGAATTGGAAATCCTACTCTATATGCTAAGCTTATTGGCCTTTGCATTCAGACGGTTGAACTTAGCGTTCAAATCCCTAATAGCATGACCCATCTTCGAACGGAAACATATAGGATTTGAGAAACAGAAGGAGAAGCATACCTTGCCTTCTTCTGGTCCTTGTCTCCACACCCCCCCTCAACAGTACGACGGTAAGTTTCATATTGATACTCATCAAGCAAGTTGTCAGCATCATAGATAAAGTTCTCAACTTTCTTGAGCCACAGCTTCACGTCAGGATCTTCAAGTTGCCGCCTCGCAGCATGCTCAAGTATCCCCGAGTCAGGCCAAGTGTTTCCTTGAGGTCCTCCAGATATCCTTTTGATACTTGGACTCATTTATTTATTTCATTCTTATGTTGATTCATACTCTTTCGATGAAATTTTCTCCACCATATAAATTATCTCTATTCACCGTTGAGTTTTTAAACTATTTCTTCACCTTTTGTTTTTTAAGATATTATTACAACGGTCTTCGGCGCATAATTGATGCGCTTGCCTTAATTATAAATTATAGATTTTAACTTAGAAGCCTAATTTGTTGCAAAAGATTTTAACTTAGCAGACTAATTTAGTGCAAAAATATATTGAACTTTGAGATTTGGAAATTGGAATAAATTACTCCACTCTTACAGATTTGTTTTTCCATTTACATTGTCAATCACCACTATTTAGAGATTACTTTCCTTTCATACTATGTTAAATTCCCTGTTGTGGACTTATATATACTCATTGTATCTTGGTAGCCCTAATACTTCTGTGTCCAGCCTCTCCCCATTGTAACCGAGGTATTTCTATCTCATCTCTCTCAACTTGTCCTTTCGTGTTAATGTTAATGTGATTATTCGAGTTAATGTTTATGTCATTATGACACGGCTCATCTATTTTTATGCAGCGGTAGATATCACATATACTCTCCTTAAGCGTCACAGGTCAGATTCTTATTTAATTATGACCCTATTTTTCATAAAGTTATGTACTTTTCTGATGATTTACAATCTATTGCATTTGAATGATGCTAAATTGATTTTGGATTGTTATTAAATCTTTATTTATGAGTGGTCGTCTGTTTTTGAAATTTACTATGATTATTATGTTCTTCACTTCTTGCAATAATGCTTCTGGTTATTGAATCTACATACCTGCTAAGTTAAAGTCACTTATCGGTTGTCGGTTATTGAATCTGCATAACTGGTTAGGCTAGCTTATTATTTAGTACACATTCATTTGAGTTTCTCCACTTGGATTGTTACTTCTAAGATTGTGTCTCCGTTGTTATTAAATTATTTGTTCTATCAAGTTCTTTGATTCTGTAACAGAGTTGTATTTTCTTGGATAGATGCTACCTTAATAAGCTTTCTCTCTATCGGTACATACTTTATATGATCTAATTGTAGTTGAGACTTAACATACAAGTGTATGTTCTGCCATGACTGGTTATTGTGTATGTACTGATTTGGTTCAAACATGTTTCTGTTGTTCACAGCAGTTAGTCAATGTAAATTAAGTATTCAAATTTAAATTGTTAGGTTTCTGTAATGATCATAAGAACATTATGTGCATGCCAATATTAGATTCCCCTCTCACATCAGCCTGTATTTTTATTTTTCTGTTAGCATCGACTTGACAACCACTTATGCTCTTATATGTCTTTATATTTCAGACCATGTCGAGGATGTCTCATCTCATTCCGCTATCAGCTGTAGACAAGTCTCCTAGGTTTCGTAGCATCAAGGTTCGTGTAATGAGTGTTTGGGTACAAAAGGGTATTACTGGCAGAGAAACACTTGAGATGTATCTCATGGACAGAGAGGTCGGTGAAATATAATTATATATATTGTTAGTTATATATTGTCATTGAAATATTATTAAATTATTATATATATTACAGTGTATAAGAGTCGAGACTAATACTCAAATTTTCAATGGTTATAGAAAGAGATGATCGCGTTTTCTGTTCCCCACGGTTGGCTGAAGAAGTTAAAATCAGAGTTCAATGATGGTCATATTGTCAATATTGATAATTTCACTATGATCGACAATTGTCAACTAAATGGCAAATCAGCCATGATCAACATGACTTGAAATTATCTGTTGGGAGCTTAACAAAAATAGAGCAGCTGAGAGATTGGGGGGATTTCCCAGTCAATTCTTTTTCATTTGTTCCTTTCACGGAATTTCTTCCTGATCCAGATTCAGAGAAGGGTTACCCAAGAACATTGATCCGCGCTTTGTCTTCGGTAAGCATTAGCGTTTTCAATGACATAATTTCAATTATGCAACTACATTTTGTGCGATGTATCTTAACTCTAAACAATTTTGGATTTTCTTTAGATGTCATCGGCATAGTGAGTACGCCATTGAAGGATATTGAGTATGTTCCCGCAGCGAAGGCCAGGAAATTGGATGTCACATTACTTGAGTATGACGCTATTTATATTGGAAACTTCCAGTCTAGACCATACTAACATCATATTCAGTTTGTTTTTATGTATATATGATACCTTTCTTTGAAACTTGCGACAGTGGTACCTCCAGCCTCCAGTGCATTCTCTGGGAGTCCTTTGCAGATGAACTCAAAAGTTTGTTCATGAGAGGGGCGAAAATGATAAAGATCCCATTGTGATCATCATACAGTTTGCCTGTCTTTCAACTTATAAAAGTAAGTAAAAATATGTTATGCTTCTCTTCCTTATTACTGTCAATTTAGTAATTGACGCGGTTTATTATGCATATTAACAATTTGGTGCATTGTAGCTGTCCAACCGTGCCCAGACTCAAAAGAATGGATCCAAAATGTTCATAAATTTGGATTGCGCTGATGCTAAGGCTTTAATCAATCGGTATGATTTTTTTTTTTTTAATATTCTGATATTGATCTCAGTCGCCATGACCATTAATATGAGAAACCTTGCCCACCACATGTATTTTATTGCAAAGTTATCTAAATATTTTCTAAGTGTGATTAATGTTTGTACTATCTTATCTGCTCAAGGCGGGAATGGACAAGCGACTCAGCTACATGGAGTTTGACCACACAGAACAACAGTTCACATCCCGATAGGTGGTTGAAACCTTCGATGATACGGACCGTGGCTGAGCTTGACTCTTGCAAAGAGGTATGACAATCTTCGATAATTACAGTTTGCTGGGGTAGAACATGATTTTAACCACTTATGTTTTGTTTATACAGGTTGGTGTTTACCTGACCCGTGCCATGACTTGGACAATTGATCCAACTGCAACCTGGAACTATTCTGGATGTGGAAATAAGGACTGCACCAAAGGCGTCCCTCGGTGTTGGGAAATAGGTGATGTGTGTTCAAAATGCAAGAATCGCATTGAGGCCATACTCCCTAGGTAAAAACCTATATAATATAAAGTTAACTTAATCTATTTTGCAATAAAAATATTCTATACGATGGAAGGTTATTTATGCTGACTGATTCTATACCTGCTTCATTGGAAACTTTCTAGGTTCAAGGTCAGGGTACAAGTTGTTGATCAATCTGACAACGCTGTTTACTTCACTTTGTTTGACAAGACTGTTGCATCTATTATTGAAAAGTCAGCGGCAAAGGTTTTGAATGACAACAACTTAGAGGTACCACAACTGTGTTTTTCTATTCTACATATACTACAATCTCGAATTTGCATATAAAGCCACAAATTTTATGTTCTAAACTTAATGCTTCTGCTACAACATTAGATTGGTGTCATTGGGGAAGTGCCTGATGAGATTGATGCGTTGTGTGGGCGAGAGTTTCTATTCAGGGTTGAGGTCGACAATCAATCAATTGATGAAAAGGATGAAAAGAAGAAGAGCTTTGCTGTCAAAGAACTGACAGATGACAACAACATACTTGATAAATTCATAAAACTTGAAAGATCAGATGTATGGGTAACATTATAAATCAGTAATATTGTCCAGCCAACAATTATTCTTTCATACTTACCAAGTAACAATGACTCGCATTTCAGGAGGTTGGATCCGCATTGAAGCTTCATGACAAAGATATTTCTCTTCCAACAGAAAAGAACCTTGCGGTAATTCATCTTTTTTTTTTCAAATCATTCAGCAAATACCTTTTTAATAATCATTTCAGCATTTTGACTTCAAATGTTGATTTGTATATTAGGAAAAGCAACCGGGCATAATTGAAATTGAAGGTGGTGATTCAACGGTTAGCCCTTCTGAGATCACTCCCGAGAAGAGCCAGCTTGCTGCCAAATCCAACACCTTCACTATTGATCAAGATGAGTTCCAGTTGTCTGTTGTCTCTAAGAAAATTAAGCTTGAGAAGTAGTTTACTTTGGATACAATTTTCTGAATTTCTTTCAGATGTTTTTTTGGATTATTATGCTTTTTGAACACATTTTTATGTGGGTGAGAGTACTTTCATAGACGAGAAGGGATACCACGTATACAGGAGAAGAGATACTGGAATTACCGTTGTTAAGAATGGTGTTATTCTTGATAACAGGTATGTTTTGCTTATCATATAAACGATTTATTTATATTCTTTCACACTATATATAATCATGTCTATTCATTTTACTGTATGCTTTACTTATTTGCTCATGTCAGTATATTTTTAATTTACCAATACTTTACTATTACCCTATCATGTATGTTAATACCTGTGAAATTCATGTGAACAGGTATGTAGTACCTTATAATGCAAAGTTACTCTTGAAATATCGTGCACACATCAACGTGGAGTACTGCAATCAGAGTAGGTCTATCAAGTACCTATTCAAGTATATAGCTAAGAGAAGCGATAGGACTGGAGTTAAGTTCGTTGGTGAGCGTGATGATGAAATAAAAAAGTATGAGAGTTGTAGGTATGTCTCTGCTTGCGAAGCCATTTGGAGGATATTCGCATTTGATCTACACTATAGGACACCTTCAGTTGAGCGCTTATCGTTTCATTTAGAGGATGAGCAGGGTATTTCATTCAAAGATGGTGATTACCTACCAGATTTGGTGAATAAGCCTACTGTGAAGCAATCTAAATTCTTGCAATGGATGGAAATAAACAAGATTGATCCAGAAGCTAGAAATTTAACTTATGCTGAATTCCCACGCCGCTATGTTTGGAAGGGTACAGATAAGATATGGTCTAAAAGGAAGAGAAAACATAAGGGAATTGGACGTTTGTACAATGTTCCCATAAAGTCGGGCAGACTGTACCATATGAGACTGTTGCTAAATCATGTAAGGGGACCAACATGTTTTGCTGACATAAGAACTGTGAATGGTGTTGTTTATGATACTTACAAAGCAGCATGCGAAAGTTTGGGCCTGTTATTCAACGATGGAGAATATGTGGTTGGGATAACTGAAGCAAGTGAATGGGCAATAGCAGGACACATGCGTCAAATGTTTGCGATGCTACTATTGTCTAATAGTATGTCGAAGCCCGAGGATGTATGGGCAAAGACTTGGCAGTTTCTTTTTGAAGATATATTGCACACTCGGCAAAAAGAATTCAACAATCCAGGTAAATTCATGTGTTAGTTAAAGTTTAGTTTCTTAATATGACAGTTTCTTAAAGTTCATAAAGGACAGAGACAGTGGTATACATACTAAACACTAAGCAGACTTAAAAAAAGTAGATTGTTGTAGTATCGTTTTCAGAAGGTATCTGAATACTCAGAACAAATAAACTAAAAATTTTACACACATCTAATTCCAGAAAGTAGAAAGGTTCATCACTACCTCCTTTTGAAAATAATTATGGTGTCACATCCACATCATGTTAAAGCTGGTAGTAAGAATATGTTTCCTTGGTAGACTTGGTAATTGTGATCGAAGGATGATATAGCTATTCTGAATTGTATAAATTTGACAGAGCTCAGGCCAAGGTTACTATAAATTATTGGGACTACATTACAAATTGTTCTCGCTTATTTAACTACCAGCAATGCTAAATACTTTTTTCGAGTATCCAACAACATAGCCCTGGTAGCCGTTCACGGGGGCTTCAGGAAGATAGGACATGTTGTAGAATCTATTTGTCGTGTTTTTTAGGAGTCAACTCTGCGCTCGGAATTTCGTACTTCAGTCGGATCGTCCCTATCTCCTGATCGAGCTTGTGTAGGTAGAGAATCCAAACTGGAAAGTGTGCGTTCAGCCTGTGGGAAAACCACTATGATTTTGAAGGGAGGGTGCCATCACGCCGCAGAACGGGAGCCCCCATTTATAGAGTGGTAGAATAATATCGCCATGCAGTACGAATTGCATGGCTCTTTTTCTTCTAAATAAAGTCTACCAAACCTTGGGAAAGAACATAGAAGTTCGCAAGTGAAGTTGTAATTACACCATGACCTCTTAAAAGGAAGAAATGGATTCATCTGAGTAGCCACCTATTTATCTCCTACTGAAAATGGAACAAACAAGGCACGCCCTTGAAATTTTGGACTGGCTTTACTTGACTTTCGCAGGATAAAAAGTTCTTAAAGTGCTTTTCTAGTCCAAGCCCGATCTAGTCAAAATGGACTCTCTAAGACACAATCAGCAGGTAACCAACGACATCCAAGCAGTCTTTCTATTCGTTGCGGAAAAGCGGAACCAAGAGAAAGGCAAGAAAAGCTAGCTTTTTTACCATCTAAAATCCCCCCTTTTCGAACCGGGCCCATCCAAATTTCCTAAAAGAGTCTCTGTAAAAGTTTGTATCTACCCCCAAAACCAAATCAAATACAATTAAAATCGAAGGTCGATATTCGAGAAGCGTTGATCGCAACTAATTGTTTGATTTGCGGATGATTCCATAAGTAAGAATAGGCACGTTCCACCCGGGTTTTGGTAACTTTTTGGAGTCAAAAAAGAACGAGACCTAGCTTCGACTCAGATAGGTTCTGAAATAGACTCTTTTTTGATTCGACTCTGCTTCGAGAAAGGACAAGAAAAAAGGTGGTAGGACGAAAAACAACCCAAAAGCTATTTCTAAGGGGTTTCGGAAGCAGCAAGCTGTTATCTTGTTCTAGCTTTGTCTTGACAGGCAGGAGAAATTGTAATCCAAAGGAGGCGGGGGAGCAAAAACCCTAGGTTCGAAAGAGATTCCCCCTTTTCGGCAAATTGAACTCTTTTTTCTCCTTTTGGTTGCAATGACAAAGCAAAGCGGTTCGGGGTTAGAGTACTAAAGATCCTCGGACTTCCAGGCGGTTTTCATTTGGGACAGCTGTTCCAGAAAGCCCACAGGGAGTGTACAGGGAAGGGAATTTCTTCTATCTACCTCGTCACAAGGGAATAATACCTATTAGTAGACTCCCCTCGAAAACATTGCTACTGCCACGAATGCTTTCTTTTCTTAGATACTCGACCTCTTATCTTTCCCTAAAATAATGAGTAAGGGAGACCTTCAACGGATAAAAGGAATAGGGGAAATCCGACTCGAAAAGAATCTACGATCGATTCCTAGCTCATTATAAAAGTAGCTAACTAATAAAGAAGGGCAGGTTGCTCCCATTTCGAAGTCTGGACCTGGTCTTGAGCTTTTCGTGAGGGTAAAAACCTTTTTGGAAGGAAGTCAGAAGAAGATATAACCACTTCTCGTCGATTGGAGGAGAAGGGCCTTGACGAAGCTGCCTACGGCAAAGAACAAGAGACTAAGAACCTTACGATAGGCCCCCGAATTCGCTTTGACTTCTTTCTAGATAGACTAATTTCCCATAATAATAAATAGAGTCAATGCGGACTCCGCCGTGGGAAGAGCCCTACCTAAACCAATCATCATATCGGTCCCTAAGCCCATTGCTGAAAGGCTCGGCTTCAAAACTAGCTCAGATTAGAGCAAGAATGCTTGAGAACTTGGAGTTCAATTGATCACTAGCGAAATGGGATGGTCGCTCAGACAAGACCGTGTTTAAATAAGTAGGTGTATCCAAGTCCTGGCCCAAGTCAAGATTTGACAACCCTATAAAGAGAGGTGAACAGAATCATTTCTAGAATCCTACCTCCTAGCGCCCAGCGAAAGTATCTGGCCGATAGTGCTATAGTTCATTTTGAACTCGAGCAGAAGTTTCCGTCGAAAGGCGTGATGAACCAAATATTATTTATTTTAGCTGAATAAAAGAGGAATTTTCGTGTTCCTATTCTTCCAACAGCTAAATCTCGCCTGGTTAGGTTCGAGCTTCGAGTGTCGCAGCTTCTAGCGAGTCCGGGGCTGGACTTTCGTCCGGGCCCGCACACTCAGAAAAAGTAATTATCCGAGTTACCTTTAGTAAGAATGTGACAATATGGGGTATAATGACGTAGGCCAATTTTTCAGCCGATAGATACAGCAACACACCAATCATTAGCCTCTTTAACAGCTCAGGGGATTGCGACTATGAGACAGGGCCTTGGCTCCGACGGAGGCAAGATCCAAAAATAGAAACCCAAGAAGATGACTCATCAAGGAAGAAAGCCTTTTAAGGAGCCTAAGCACGCGCAGCTCGTTCACTAGCGCGCATACTCTTCTTCTAAAATGAAGAAGATTCCCACCAAAAGATGAGAGCTGTGGGGTAAAGAATAGAATCCAAGAACTTACGAAAAAGTGCTCTCTGAACCGAACGTGAAAGTTGTCTCACTTTCTTCTCTCCTTATCCTTTATCAATCTCACCCCTCTTGCTACATCCAATCAAAAGATCGAGTGTTGAACTTCGTTTACAAAACGTAACACCTTTTTCCAGACTTGATAATATCACCTTATTTATTTATTTATTTATTTATTATTTATTATTATTATTATTATTATTATTATTATTATTATTATTATTATTATTATTATTATTATTATTATTATTATTATATTATTATTATTATTATTAGTGATGTTTAATCAGGCTAACTAATTTTTCAGGATTGACATTGAGTGATGACCAAATATAAAAATCTGGCCTTGGCGGAGATTGAAAAGCTACTCAAGGCCAATGGGAGTAGTCTCCATTATTTCGATGACATGCCAAAACCGAATGACTCTGTTATATCAGATGCCACGAACCAGCTGATATTGGATGAAAGCTGTTCTCTTAGCTAGCAAGTTTTTTAGTTAGTTAGAGTTTTGCTTGATCATCAAGCTACTATTACTAGATATTTTGCTAGTCTAGAATATAAGAGAGATCATGTGTATTTGCAGTGTGAGAGAGATTGATCAGTTATTCATAATTCACCAAAACAGAGAGGAAAAAGTGAGGAAACAGAGAGCTTGAGGATAGAGCTTGTAATCTGTACACTTCTCGTTGATTAGTGAATTGCTTCTTCTTCCCCGTGGACGTAGATTCATCTTGAATCGAACCACGTAAACTTGTGTGCATTGTTCTTCGTTCAATTTCTTATTATCAGGTTCAGTGTTTGATCAAATTAGGATTCACACGTTCCTTGATTGGGAGTTTTGATCGGAGAACGGTGTAGTTTCTGAGCTATTGGCACAACAATTGGCGCCGTCTGGGGGAAGGAGAAGTAGACGAAATTTGCTGATTGATTGTTACAGGTTTCACGATGAGTTCATCGGCTAAGTTTGAAGTGGAGAAACTCTCTGAGAAATGAATTTTCGTCTGTGGAAGATCAAAATGAAGGCGTTGTTGTCAAAGGAGGGTGCAGCAGAGGCATTGCTCTGAAGGATTTGCAGCAACTGCCACAGCGGCAGAGAGAAGGTAGCTGCAAAGGAGAAGGTCTACACCACCTTGATATTGTCTCTGTCTGATGAAACTCTTCATCATATTGAGGAAGAAACAACGGCCAAGGGAGTTTGGGATAAACTTGAGTCAATCTATAACAACAAAACAACCGCATCCAAGTTGTATCTTAAGCAAAAACTGTTCAAGTTTAAAATTGCTGCAGATAGGTTATTGAAGTTGGGCCAATAACACCTTAAAAGTCCTTAGTAAGGTCATAAGGTTATCCAACTTATATATGTGCTAATTATAGCTCTCACAAGTGATGTGGGATATTCTAACACGCCCCCTCACGAGTAGGCCGCTGTTAGTCGGCTCTACACGTGGAATCATAAATGCCATCATTGGGCAAGTCGGAATTAGCATCGGCTGGGGCACCCATCATCAACCTGGCTTTGATACCATGATAGAATTCCAAATCTCCCAAAAGCTTAAGCAGTTGGGGAGGTACTCTAACACTCCCCCGCACTCGTGGCCGGTTTCGACCTCTTTGGGGAGGCCATTCGAGTGGAAATTTAATATGAGGCGGAGTTTGTCTCCGGTGAGATTCGAACCCAAGTGGGCGTGATCCAGATGGCTCTGATACCATATTGAAGTTGGGCCAATAACACCTTAAAATTCCTTGTTAAGGTGATAAGGTTATCCAACTTATATATGTGCTAATTATAGCTCTCACAAGATTGATGTGGGATATTCTAACAGGTCGATTATGGAGCAGGTTGTAGAGTTTAAGAAGATTTGTTCTGAGTTGAAGGCTGTAGGAGTCAAGCTGGCTGAAGATGACAAGGCCTTAATGCTCTTAAACGCACTCCCAAAGCAATATAAAGGTTTCATTGATGCATTGGTTATAACAAAGAGTGAAGAAATCACTCTAGCTGATGTTGAGTCTGCTCTTAAGCAAAAGGAGTTGAAGAAAAATGGGAGCTCTAACTCTGGACAAACATCCGGTGAAGGACTCTATACCAATCATGGTGGAACCAAGTCAAATAAATTTGCAGCCAAGCAGAAGTTCATGCCAGATGCAAAGAAGCCTGTACAGTACAACTATGATCAGGAAGCTCAACAAAGGCCTGAGTCAAGGAAGTGCTACCACTGTAAACAAAGTCCTCTTTCTTTTTTGATTTAGTGTTTCTGGTTTTGGTTTTAGCTTGCTGAGATCTGGTTTATTTTGTGTGTGTTCGATCTTTCTTTCTCTTTTTGATTTAGTGTGTCTGGTTTTGGTTTTAGCTTGCTGAGATCTGGTTTATTTTGTGTGTGTTGGATCTTTCTTTCTCTTTTTGATTTAGTGGGTCTGGTTTTGGTTTTAGCTTGCTGAGATCTGGTTTATTTTGTGTGTGTTGGATCTTTTAGGGCATTTTGAGTAATCTTGTTTGAGGAGTTAATGAACCTGTAGTTAATTATGCTTGATTTTAGTTTCATTGAAGTTGAAATTGGACTGTAAATGAAATTGGTTTTCCTGTTTCCTGTTTTAGATTAGAAAGTATTCATGATGGAATTGTTGTATCTTTTAGTGAGTCTAACGTGTTTGTTACTTTCAGTACATGAACATGAAAGTTATTTTGACAAACATAATCTCTGTGACTGGTTTGAACTGCAATTCATACTGAGTGATTGAGAGTAGGAATGGCAACTTATGTTTTACAGATGCAATTCATACTGAGTGATTGAGTGTAGGAACTGCAATTCATCCTGAGTAATTTATAAAGATTGATTGCTGATTTAATGGTTGTGTTTCTTGTTTCAGACACCCTGCGGGCACAATTTCTGCCTAAAATGCTTCCAGAAAATAGTAAGCAGCAACGGGAAGAATGCCTGTGCTGCCGGGAAATCCAGCAAAGATTGATGGCGAGGGAGCCGAGAATTAACTCCACAATCGTCATGGCCAAAAGCCTTCTAGTGGTGTTCCAAAAATCAACCACTACATTTTGAGTAATGATGGTTGATTGCCATCTCTGTAAAGTGATATATAAATCAAATTAAATATGGTTTCTGTTATACCTGTTCTTGACTGAACTTAATATCAAAGTTTATCGAAAGTTCAAAACCTGCAGAGTTGAAGATTAAAACTGATTCAGTGAAAAAAGGGGCGAGCTGCTGTTTAGATCTTAATCAGTAATTGGCAAAGCAAGAAGAAAATTTGTAAATAAATTCGAATGAAAGGTTGGAGTTTCCAATGCAACAGAGGACAAATGCAATCATAGAAGTATCATAAACCACAAATCTCCAACAGACTGCCCTGGAAAGTATCATAAGCGACAACACATCAACTGAAACTGAGTTCTCTAATCCTCCAATCGTACTTCACAAAAATATCATTTCTTACCAAACAATCACTTCGTCCCAAACAACAATCAGATTAGCGAATTGCTCCAAATGAAGTCCTGAAAATGTTCTGACAAGAATGTTAACCAGAGCCTGAACTCCATGAGTGGAACATATAATATCTAGAGTAATACTTGAAATCAATAAATAAATGAAAAGAATAGCATACCCGAAAGAAAGATATCATCATCGATCAATGACATACAACCAGAGTTGGACAGTTCCCAGCCACCGATAGCCACTGCATGGTTAAACGAAGAAGAAATTTGTTGCGTCTTTCTATGATATCCTCACGAGTCACGCCTTCTTTCTTTCAATTAGGACAATTTTGAATCGATCGAGATGAAAGGTGGGAGTTTTCCAATGCGCCAAGAGGCAATTAGGGCAGTCGTGAACAATTCACATACTGGAGATAAAGGATGGGCGTGCACTTTCCGGTTCTACATTCCAATTGACTCCAGGCGAGAGCAATAACTCTATGAATAAAAGGCGTGAGCGGAGCGGTATCCTAGCGTATTCTGCTGTTCCCATCATCATCCGTAAACTCCAATGAGCTCACACTCATCGCATCTCGTGATACTCAAACTCTCAAGGTGGTGTTGACTAGATTGAATTAGCTTGCTAACCCATCATTACTTATTTGAAACTTCTAATCGCAATTCCCTCAAAGAGATTAAATTGTTGTTGCATGCCATGTTAACATCAAGCTGCTTTCCTCATTCCTCTTAGAGTCAGTCTTTCAAGCGACCCAAGATCATGACTTTGGTATGGACTTATATTTTGGAGTATCCTCAATCCTCACAGTATTAGCAGTCGTCAACAATGTCTTCTTTCCATTTGGGACAATCGCTAATGTTTGGCTTAAAAGGTTGG
>JAHHQI010000237.1:0-86053 GCA_028274465.1 Plantago ovata | reverse complement strand
AATAGAAAACCTTTTGGAAGCTATTCTCAGCCTCAGAACTTCGTTTCTTTTGATTATTTAGACTTGATTGCTAGGCTTTCATCTTGGTATTTGTAGATTCATATTCTATTTTTGTATCAATTTGTGACAATTGATATTATCAACTTGCATCTTTATTTTCTGCATATATGATGTTTTCCTCCATTGAAATCATGCATGTTCTTTATGTTTATGCTATGATTGATATGAGTAGCTAATCTCTACGTGTTGGTGGTCGGATGTAAATCTAAGGGTTAGGATTTATTCGTATGCTTAGATGGGTTTTGGCTTAAATGCTTGATTGTTGATTTTAACTACTTCCTCCGTCCAGAAACAAATGAAACACTTTATGTTGTTGACTTTTTTTAGGGTCAGTTTGACCTCGAATTAATCCCAAATCATACAAGAAAAATAATTAAAAATTATATATTATGAAAATAGAAACATTCTAGTTTGTAATATAATATTTTTAAGTATTTTTCCCGTATGATTTGAGAATAATTTAAGGTCGAACCGACCCTCAAAAAGTCAACAAAACAAAGTGTTTCATTTGTTTCTGGACGGAGGAATATGTTTTTTAAGTGTCCTGAGAACCAATCTTCGAAGGTAGTGACAGCCATGGTAAAGTTTAACTTCAACTTCATGTTTTAATTGAGATTAAGTAATGTTGTGTATTTTTACTTTAAGTATTAGTGTTAACGACGAACTTTATGATCACGTCGTAAATGATTAGAAATCTACGTGTTGATCTTCTAAGCATTGAGTAAATCCAACACCCGAAGATCCTACTGACTACCACCAACATCTCTTTAGTCCATTGTTTAACAAGTTTTCTGTTCTACGTTTGCTATCTGCATTTAATTCTAGTTTAAGTCTATTATTTGCTAAACTCGATCAATTAGTTTATTTCTGTTAATTTAGACTATTGCATTGATTTACATTTGTTCAAGCCTTATGTGTATTCTTAGAGACCGACACTCGGATCAACTTGATCTACGCTAGCATTTGGTAGATTATAGTTGATCAAGCATAAGCACAAACATTAATTTGGTGCACTGACAACGCATCAAAATTTGGAACCGTTGCGGGGATACAAGTCCTTAAACTAGTGTTTTTCTGTGTTCGATTCATCTTTAGTTTAGTTAGTTTAATTTCCAACATTTTTTTATTTTATTTCCTGATTCTTTGCACTTATCGGTTACATGTAAGTATGTATGCCAAATACTAGAACTTCTGATGAACCGTTGGCACCTGTGAGAAGGAAGTTGGTCGATTTTACCACAAGAGGAAGAGGATTCCAACCTTTCTGAATAAGGAAAGGAACATCTTCGGTTAGAAATATCTATACCGATTTTGGAGAGGAGCCGATTCCCACTACTAGCAAATCGACTAGCGATCCAGTCGAGATGGGTGATAATACTCTGTTGAAGAATCTGATGAAGGCATCTGTTGGCGCTACAGGCCCTGCTATTGTTCGGAACGCCGCCACAAGGAACTTGGAATTAAAAAACCACATGTTCTAGCAATTGCCAAAATTCTATGGCATGAACAATGATGATGTGATGGGCTACTTGAGAGAAATCGAAGGCTTCATTAAGCACATTTAACCAGCCCAAGAGTCACCGAAGATGACCTTAGGATGAGAATGGGATTGCAAGATAGAGCTAAGACTTGGCTAGGAACTCTAGAGGAAGGCTCTGTAACTACATGGGATGCTACCTTCGACAAGTTCATGGAGAAATACTACCCACATAGCAAGACCAATTCTCTTAAGGCACAAATCTCTGGATTCCGACAACTCTATGATGGACCATTCCACACCGCATGGGAGTGATTCAAGGACTTTCAAATAAAATGCCCTCACCATCGCTTAACTAAGGGTGAGTTAGCTCAATTTTTCTACAATGGATTGGAGTAACACTTCCAAGATAGGATTGACAATGCATGCCAAGGTGGCTTGATGGAGAAAATAGCCGCAGAAGCTTTTGATGTGTTTGAGAGGCTTGCTCGTACCTCTCAGCATAGGAATGTTAGAGCCATGCCACCTATCAAACCTCAAATTGATGCTAATGCTACCAACAATGAATCTTATGACATGTTTGATGGTTTTGTCAATGAAGTGAGGCAATCTCTTAAGCAAAGTGTGGTGCACCCCCAAAACGAAGTGTGTGGAATTCACAAGAATTGTGGGCATGGAGCTCATATGTGTCGATCTGATCTAGCTTTTGATTATGTTGCCATGCCACAGGGACAGGTTTATCAAGTCGATGGACAAGACAATGTAGCCGATGTCAACTACGACCAAAGTAAAGGGAGAGGTTATGGTAAGAACTTTCAGCCAAGAGGAAACAATTTCCAGCCAAGAAACAATGGGCAAAACTTTAATAGAGGTGGATATGGTCCTCGTGACACCACCGCCTACAGACCAAACCAAGATAGGAGTCGCCTAAGTTGGAGCAATTTTTATGAGAATGATCCACCCAAATATGACATGGTGATAGCACTAATGAGATTAGGGAGAGCTTGAATAGCATTGTCGAGGCCATGAATAAGTTAACTGAAAAAACTGAGAATTCATGTCGACCTTTGCTCAAACTGATGCTATCAATAACAAGAGGTCGGACGCTCTTGAGGCTACGACTAAGGATCTCTCGGACAAGATGAAGGAGCTCATCGGTAGAGGGGCAAGTAGGGAGCAAGTAAACTCCCTAACAACACCGAGAAGGCTATGTCGCTTACCATAGTCACATATATTCCGGTGGAATTACTTTTACTAAGGATGGAACTAGAGTGGAGGTTCCTAAATCTGTGTTAGGGTGTGGTAGATGTGTTTGTAGGTATAAATCCACCCAAACTGATGATAAGGTGGTTGATCCCCTTATATCCGAGCCTATTGTGAGTGAAGTGGCTCAAGTTGAAGAAGAATCATCGAGTGATGAAGAGGTTCTAGATGAAGTTAGTACCGTAACCCCCATTGAGAATTTTGATGTTGTAGTAGGTTTGGGGAACATGACCGGAATTGTAGCAACACTAGACAATGGAGCTAGTGTGAATGTGATACCTATGAACCTCTATGAGTCGAGTGGCTTAACTAGATTGGAGAAGAAGAGAGGGCTAGTTCATTTAGCCGATGGTTCAATGAAGAGGCCCGTAGGAGTCGTGAATGATGTTGCTGTGAAATTGGTGAAATCGTTGTCTAAACCCGATTTTTAGTGATGTCGGCTTCTACGTGTGGCTTGAAGGACGTGGTCCTGCTTGGAAGAACATTTATGGAGAAGGTTCATATGGTTACAGATTTTTACAAGCGAATTTGCACTATGGAGGTTGATGGACAGCGACATAAGCTGCACGCCATCAACAATAGCAATTCTAGCTTTGCTAATTCTAATGCTAAAGTGGGATTTATTGGTCCCATATTTATTCATTTCAATGTGTAGGAAAAAAATCGCATGAAAAGAAGACCCTTGGGGAAGTCTAGTACCCAGGATAAACATAAATGATGGAAACGACTCTAAATAAAGGCGCTTCTCGGGAGGCAACCCGGGGTTTACTTGCACTGCATGTAGTTTAATTGCATCCATTTTGTGTTTGTGCATGTTTTGTGGAAAATTTTTAATTATAATTAGGTTGCACAGGTTGTCGCTCCCGCTCAAATGAACCGTTGGGAGCGGCCACAAGCCGTTGGCAGCGACGGGAGGATCGCTGCCAGCGATTGAGGGTTCTGAAATTCTAGAACCCTTGGTCACTGGGAGCGAACCTCACGTCGCTCCCAGCGGGTGGATGCTGCTGGCAGCGACCATGTCGGCGCGACGTTTGGTAGGCTATAAATAAATCAAAATTTCTCTCTTTTCCGAAAATCTTACTTTTTCTACCTTGTGCGAATTTGGTCTCTCAAATTGCCTTCTCCCTCGGTTCTTAACCAAATCATGTGCTCTTTAGTTCGTTGCGAAGCTCTTTTCACCTTCTATAACTTAGTTGCTTCAATTTGTGCATTCATTCAACAACCATGAATACCCAAGATAAATTGTCATGAACCCTAACTTTGAAAGGTTTGGGGATATCTGTTGATTGGTCTTGGGTGATTCTAATTATGATTTGCATGAAACTTATATGATTATTGTTAGTTGAATTGGGTTAGGAATTGCATGATAATGATGATTTTGATTTGGTTGAAGGGTGTGAAGCATGTTGTAGTAGTCTGTCTTCTTTATTCAAGTTTTATATGACTAATTGCTTCTATTTTAGGTGAGACTCAAGGGGCTACTTTCATTGTGGAAAGACGAGTGGACATCGGGAACATGACCACCGGATTACCCAGAGTTGACATTGTGACAAGAGTGATTCGTGAGCTAAGGTGGGACTTCATGTATTTTGCACCCAACGCACCTTATGATGCCGATTTGGTGGACGAGTTCTATATGAGGTTGAATACTGTTGAGGATGATGATGAATGGGGTAATGGTCAGAGAACATGACCTTAACCTCACTGCATTTGAGATAAATTACCTTTACGGAACCATCCCGATTGAGGTCTCCAAGCACATGATTGCCTATACACACCCGGTTAGGAAGGATGTTTACTTTACTCATGAAGTTCTCGACGTATCCATCCTTTGGAAATCCGGCTATAGTGAAAGTTGCGGACTTGCGATTTGAAGCGAATGTGCTCTTCCAACTTATTTCAACAAATTTGATTCCCACTTCGAAATCTTCTTGCATAGTGCACTTATTGAGGGACACTGGATTACGGGGATATAGTGGTCAAGGAGATCCACCGCCGCAAGAGATCCAAAACCAATCGTGGGTTTCCCCATTTGATCACTATATATATTTTGAGCTAAATACATTGAGTCATTGACCATGGCAATAATGCAACTATTGATCCTGTATCTCCTTTCGATCGAGCTGCAACTATGGCTCCACTTTCATCAGTATTGTATTGGAAATTTTTCTCTCTAATTAACAACTCATGATGGTGCAAACTGCAATTGCTCCTCCACGTTCTTAGATACAGAACACATTATGGGATTAAAGATCCCTCAGACTATGTATAGTACTTCCTCTCCGGGCACGTAACACTTTGTTTTGTTAATTTTTTTTATAGTCGGGTTAACCTCATAATAATCACAAATCACATAATAAAAATAATTAAAAACTTTATATAATAAAAATATAAACATTCTAGTATCATAATAATGTTTTCAATTATTTTACCGTATGATTTAGCTATTATTTCAACCTGACGATTTAGCTGGTCTTTCTTGCCCGAAGAATTCACTTGCTACAGTTTGTGCATAAATAAGTGTGCACCATGTTGAGGTTGAAGTATTACAACTGTATGAGGGGCATGCGCATAAGAAGGCGACAACTCGAATGAATAACGCTGCAAAATCATTGCCAATGCCATTTTCGCTTCTAACATAGCGAAGTTCTGTCCGATACATACCCGAGGGCCTCCACCAAATGGGAAATACGTGAACTGACCTTTAGTTGCATTAGCAACTCCTTCGCTAAATCTCTCGGGATTGAACTCTGTTGCGTCCTCACCCCATATTTTAGGGTCATGATGCAGTAGAAGTGCCGGGAGAAAAAGCTGCACACCTGCAGGTACTTCCAACTTGCCTAGAGTACAGTTATCACCAGTCATACGACTCAATGCGATAGCAGGTGGATATAATCTTAGAACTTCATGAAGTATCATGGATACCTGCGCAAAAGGATATCAAAGCTAAGAACCATAGGCACAGGCAAACAAAACAGGAATCAGCTCAACAAAGTCTTGAAATTTTAATGAAATACAAATTACCAAAAAAAAAAAAACCAATCTCAGTACGCGAAAAGAAGCCCCTATTGTATTTCAAGAATGTAATAAATCTTCAGTATGTAACAAGGATCATCAATTATCAAATGAAATAAATCTGTAACACAAGGATGATCTTGCATTTCATCTAGCTAGGAAAAACCTTGAAGCTCTATACTCAACTCTCTTGTAAGGATATAAGTTGGTATTCACAGGCTAATATTATGTTCCCATTTACTAGAAAACACGTTCCTTCTAAATAAACATTCAACATTCCAAAATAAAGAAATGAAAAATGAATCATGGTTGGAGAAAAGTAAATTTTGCTTACAACTTTCAGGTGGTTTAACTCTTCAAACTCTGGCTTCTCCTTCCCGAAAGATTGTAGAACCTCCTCTCTAGCACGAGTCTGCCAGTCTAAATGTTTGCTCAATAAAATCATTGTCCACACGAGCAAAGATGAGGTAGTCTCCTGACCAGCAAAGTAGAAAAGTTTGCACTCTTCAATAACATCTCTAAAGGTCATTCCAGAACCATTCCCATTTTGCTGTATTTCTTTATAATTGGACTCCAGGAGTATACTTAACAAGTCATCATTGCTAGATTCCCCTGCCTCAATCTTCTTTATTCTTTTGTCGATGATATCGAGTATTACTGACTCTACTTCTTTCCGAATTTCTTTCATCCTCCTATTAGTTTTTGTTGGTAAAAACCTGTTTAAAAATTTGCATAAAGGTGTTAGTTTGGATATGAGATGTAAAGAACAGGACAAAAATGTAATAAATGACTTTACCTTCGACCTGGGATCTGAACTGAACGACTTGTCTGCATGACAAGCACGGATTGTTCTTTCTGAAGATCAAATATCTTTTTTCCTTCTCCATAGCTACTTCCGAATGCAGTACGTGAAATTACATCACACGTCAAGGTTTCAAGGTAAGGCCATATATCCAACTCACACGATCCATCCCTTGGGACAATCTCTTCCCATTTGTTCAACATGTCACAACAACTTGCGTGAAAAGATGGAAGCATGTTCTGCAGGAGAGGGGAACAAGAATCATTCTGTCACATAATATAATACGCCCATACTTCTGATATAATGCTCTTTTACTTAAATGACGAATTAACAATCAATTTGAACACCATCAGTTTCCATTTAAAGTCATTTCAAATGCAATAATCATCTAATGGACCAGCAGGAGTTGAAATAATGTGACAAAAAAATAAAAAAATAAAAAAAATACAAAGCAGCCTACCTTTAACTTATCAAGATGAAAAGAAGGATTAATGAGTCTTCTGTGCTTGGACCATTTGTCTCCTTCATATGCTACTAAACCTCGTATCAACAGTCTAAATACCGGAGAAACAGGTTTCTGAAATGTATAATTTTTTGAAAAAACCTCTCTTACAGTATCAGGATCAAGAATCGCAACTGCAGGTCTTGGGCCAAACCACACAAAGAAATTCTGACCTGTAAATTCAACATTAAACTCCAAGTTACTAATCAAAGTCTAAGAACAAGATATATAATCTATAGTTCTTTAGCATTTACTATAGAACTTACCTTCGCTCGTTAATATTAACCAGTACTTACACCACTCATCATGTATTCCTGAATTCTTATAGTATAATCCTGTTATTATGATCAAACTGAAAGGCACTAAACTCTTCAAAAGAACTTTCCTAGTTATTCAAGTTTTGGCAGAACACATTTGTGTAAAAGCATGCTGATGTCTGAAAGAGCTCTAGGGACAGCTCCAAAGATCTAGTATGACAGTGAATGTTTTATCAGAATGTCTTTCTAATCTACTTCCTTACATGTTCTTGGAGCTCCCCTAAACTTTCATAGTACATACCCATAATAAGACATGATCGTTATACGGTTGGTCTAATGGTTAGCCATATCCACCTGAGCATTGGCCTCATTCACATAATTTGCACACACTTAAAAAGTAGTAGTAATAGGCATAAGCATACCACTTGCAAGTACATAGCACGCAAATTTTCAGAAACAGAGATGGTCAAATGAATCAGCAAGCTAAAATACTACTACTAGTACTATTATACAAACTACAAGAAGCAAGATGTGATCATAATCAAGAAAAGATTGTAACAGAGTTGGACATTAGTAATTAATATTTACCATGGGTGGTGAGAGCTTTATGGAAGTAGGGCATAACTCTGGGCGCGATATCGCAGGAGAACTCCATGGGCTTGGATTTGGCTTCCATGGCCATCTTGAAAACTTCTGTGGAGTCCCCAAAGAAAAGCCTGTAAGGATTTCCACGAAAACCCAGTTCCCTGAGGCGTTTCTCGAGCATCTTAGGCCTGAACCAAACCAATTCAACACTTTCCATGTGTAAAAGGCAGTAGTAACAGCTAAGATGAACACTGCACAAGAAATTGCGAGTTGGTTTTGGGAAAATTCCATGGGTTTCACTGGTGCACTTTTTTTTTCTTTTTTTTTTTCTTTTTTCAGTACGTATCTCTGTGATTACAATCCAAGCTATACCATGTAAAATGTAAGGAAGAGTCAATAAATTATTGGAGCTCCAAATTCGACCACATCGTCATCATATCTGTACAGTACACTGTAGCCAATAATTGAAGGGTTCGTTTTCAAGTAAAAATAAAGGATATAAATTGCTTTTATTATCAAGTAAAAATAAATGCATACTTTGGTATGGGTATGAATGATTTTTTTTTTTTAAATTATTAAAAGTTTAAAAAATTTAAAACATGTTTGTGCCGGTCATAGAATTAAATTTCAAGTCATAATGCAATAAAATCATAGGCGATATTTCCAAAGCGAAAATTAATTCATTCAGAGCATTTGATTTTCATAAAATATATAATGCTGATTGTGTTCATAAATTAATTCTTTCTCAATTGCTAAAACTTATTAATATTTCTTAATAAAATTATTACATCATGAAATTATTTTAAATTTTAGATTAAAATGCAAAATTTATATATAAATGCTCATAAAAAAATTAAAATATGTAAAATTAAATAAAAATAAAAAAAATTCAACTTTAATAATGAAGCATACGAAATAATTTTTTCGCTATAACTTCCTATAAATGGTGTTAGAATATCTAAAGAATAATTATTTAAAAATTTTACTTTTTCAACTTTAATAAAAATGAAAAATTGGTAGTAAAAAATAAAGAAGTTGCTCTGAATGAATCATTTTTCACTACGAAAATATAGCTAGCCTAATCTAAGTTATCTACAAACCAACGGCAGCCTCAACTCTTAAGTGGTATGGGACTTGAGTTCATTTAATTAATCAAGGTTTCGGGTTCCAGTTTTGTGAATGTTGCCGCACCCTAAAAAAGGGTCCGACAATGTTCAGTTGGATTAGTCGCCAAAGTGGATACCAAATTACCAGTACAAAAATCGAAGAGAAAAATTTTAAACTCTTTTCCATTTTTTATTATTATTATTTTTTTAAAATTATTTTGACAATAGCAAAGGAAGAGCTTTAGAGGAAATATATACAAGAAAGTAATAAAGAATTCTCTGACATGAAACCAAGTTTCTCCAAATGGAATAGCAATTTTTATTTATAAATGATTGTAAAGTAATATTTTCGTCTTAAATTTTTATTTATAAATGATTGTGAAGTGCTATGACCAGAGCTAAAATTATTAATGTCAGATCAATTTACCTTTTATAAACCCTATTCATTCATAAAAGTTCATAAAAGTGCACAAATTGTTCTGACATTATTAATTTCTCCTCTGACTATATCACTAGCCTTTATTTTGTTATCTTTTTTAAGATCCGTTGAAGTTTAACTTATGACCTTAATTGTAACATAAGATCATTTAAAACTCTTATATTTGAAAAGTATAAACTTTATATTTTCATAATATAAAGTTTGTAAATATTTACTATACTGTATTTACATTTTCACAATGTTGAAATAAGTATCAACATGAAGTATGTAATAATGCAAGAAGGAAATACCATATGCATAAACTTTATTTGTTTATTTAGTCTTCCAACATTATATGCAGTTGAAAGGATACTGAGATACATTAGAAAAACCAAGAAGTCACTGAAATGGACATTGAGTTATACTTTCAATCAACCAACTGCAATTTTCTTTTCCTGCACAAGCCCAAGGAATTCACTCCTACAGTTTGTGCAGAAGCAAGTGTGTACCATGTTGAGGTTGAACTGTTATAACAACATGAGGGGCATGCGCATAAGAAGGCGACAGCTCAAACGAATAATGCTGCAAAATCATTGCCAACGCCATTTTCGCTTCTAACATGGCAAAGTTCTGCCCGATGCATACCCGAGGGCCTCCACCAAATGGGAAATAGGTGAACTGACCTTTAGTTGCATTAGCAACTCCTTCGCTAAATCTCTCGGGTTTGAACTCTGTTGCATCCTCACCCCATATTTTAGGGTCATGGTGTATTAGAAGTACCGGGATAGAAAGTTGCACGCCTGCAGGTAGTTCTAAGTTGCCTAGCGTACAGTTATCACTAGTCATTCGATGCAATTCGATAGCAGGTGGATATAATCTTAGAACCTCGTGAAGTATCATGGAGACCTGCGCAAAAGAAATCAACGCTAAAGAGCAGAGGCCAACTAAACAAGAATTGGCTACACAAAGTCCTGAAATATTAATGAAAATGAAAAAAAAAGAAAAACAAACAAAAAATAATTCCAGAAGGACCAGAACCATGGTTTGAGAAAAGTGAACTATGCTTACAACTTTCAGGTGGTTTAACTCTTCAAACTCTGGCTTCTCTTTCCCAAACGATTGTAGAACCTCCTCTCTAGCACGAGTCTGCCAGTCCAAATGCTTACCCAATAGAAGCATTGTCCACGCGAGCAAAGTTGAGGAAGTCTCCTGACCGGCAAAGTAGAAAACTTTGCACTCTTCAATAACATCCGGAACCATTCCCATTATGTTGTATTTCTTTATAATTGGACTCCAGGAGTGTACTTAACAAGTCATCATTGCAAGATTCCCCTGCTTCAATCTTCTTTATTCTTTTGTTGATGATATCGAGTACTACTGACTCCACTTGTTTCTGAATTTCTTTCATCCTCCTATTAGTTTTTGTTGGTAAATACCTGTTTTAAAAGAAGTTGCATAAAGCTGTTAGTTTGGATGTGAGAGTTAAAGAATAGGACAAAAGAGTTAACAAGTAACTATACCTTCGACCTGGGATCTTAACTGAACGACCTGCCTGTGATACAAAAGCCGATTGTTCTCTCAGAAGATCAAATATGTTTTTTCCTTCTCCATAGCTACTTCCAAATGCAGTACGTGAAATTCCATCACATGTCAAGGTTTCAAGATACGGCCATATATCCAACTCACAAGATCCATCCCTCGGGACAATCTCTTCCCATTTGCTCAACATGTCAGAACAACTTGCATGAAAAGATGGAAGCATGTTCTGTGGGAGAGGGAACAAGAGTCATGTTGTCTAATTATATAATACGCTCGTACATATTATATAGTACTCTTTTACTTAAATGACGAATTAACGGTCAATTTGAACACCATCAGGTTCCATGTAAAGTCATGTCAAATGCAATAATCATCTAATGAACTAGCAGGAGGTGTAATAATGTGACAAAAAGCAAGGTAGTGAATACAAAGCAGCCTACCTTTAACTTATCAACATGAAAACAAGGATTCATGAGTCTCCTTTGCGTGGCCCATTTTTCTCCTTCGTGCATTACTATACCTTGTAGCAACAGGTCAAGTTGAGGATAAACAGGCTTCTGAAAAGTATAGTTTTTTGACAAAATTTCTCTTGCGATATCAGGATCAAGCACCACAATAGCAGGTAGTGGACCAAGCCACACAAAGAATTTCGGACCTGCAGAAGTTCAAACATTAAACACCAAGCTACGGATCAAAGTCCCAGAACATGATAATCCTTGAGCATTTGTTTAAGTGTCATCATGTGCCTAGTATACAGACTAGTAGTACATCTTATCTTCATTCTTAAATTCTAGCCAGTACTTAAGCTAATCATCATGTGTTCCTCAATTCTTGTAGTATAATCGTTGTGCTATGATCAAATTGAAAGGCTCTAAAGCTGTCATGTGGCTGAGCACATTTGTATATAAGCATGTTAATATTTCTGCAAAGAGCTCCACGGACAGCTCAAAGGGGCATGTGAGACAGTGACTAGACCTCCGACCCAAGACTAGACAAGTCAGCATTATAAAAACAGAGAGCAGAAATGCAACAACTTGTAGGCTCTAAAATAAGAATGAAGAAGTATATATTTAAGGCTGCGTGCAATAGATTGAAAAACCTCTAATCTACTTCCTCATATTCTTGGAGCTCCTCTAAACTGACTAAGTAAATACCTACAACAAAGGATTAGACGGCCACATCCACCCAAGTGTTGGGCTAATACCAACAAAGCTCCATCACCAATTGTAAGAGTCATTGCTCTAAACTGCAGCCTTTTAGCACAAGTTCTTCTTTTCATTTTATAGCAAGCTAATGAACATGCTAAAATACTAGGAATATGACAACAAAAAAAATCCATTAAGTTTGTGTCACATGCACCACGTAAGCTTCTAGCCAAAGGTTCAAACTTGTGTTAGATATAGTCTAAAGTTTCACCTTGGAGCACTATCCAATTCCTATGAGCATCGGTCCACGTGACACTCTAATTCACGAATTAAGAAGAATTAGTCATTCGTTCACCGACATATCACTTTGATAATGTCATTATTTTACATTTTATTATTATTTTTTTTAATCTGGAAAAAAAAGGAAAAAAATGGCAAAAGACATGGGAAAAACCTGCCCAAGCCAAGTGTGGAGAGATTTGAAAACAAATGACTTCGAAAATATTTATGCCCTCCATGTATTAAATGAATTGAAAAATTATTTCTTTTATTTTTTGTCTTTTTACAGATTTCTTTATAACAATAACAAACAACAACAATAATAATAATTATTATTATAATGTTGAGGACATCATCAAAGTGACGAAAGTGACGTATCGACAAACAAAAGACTAATTTCTCTTAATTCACAAATTAGGACGCCACGTAGGATTAATTTGTGCTGACAAGGATTCAATAGTCCTCTAAACGTTTTTTTTTTTTTTTTAAGAACTAAACTTGTCAGAAGCTAAAAACTTTGCACAAAATTTACCATGGCCAATAAAAGTTATATTGCATATGCCATGGCTCAAACTAAACTTAAAAGGATGATTTGTTCCAATCAAGCAAAGATTGACAGAGTTAGAGATGAATTACCATGGGTGATGAGAGCCTTAAGGTAGTAGGGCATAAGTCTGGGCGATATATCACAGGAAAACTCCATGGGCTTGGATTTGGCTTCCATTAGCATCTTGACAATTTCTGTGGAGTCCCCAAAGAAGAGCCTGTAAGGATTTCCATTGAAACCCAGTTCCCTGAGGTGTCTCTCGAGCCTCTTAGGCCTGAACCAAACCCAATTCAACACTTTCCATGTGTAATAAGCAGAAGCTATTATGAAAACTGCACAAGAAATTGCCAGTTGGTTTTGCAAAAACTCCATCAATTTCACACTCTGGTGAACCTTTCTTTTAGTATATCTGTGTATCCTATCTCTACCATGTAATGAAGTCCATAAATTATCCTATTTATAAATGATTGTATTGTACAATTTAATATTACAACTTTAATATTGCATTTCTCAAAAGAAAAAAGAAGTAGCAAACATATATCAATATATATTCCAACCATCCCAATAAAGTTGTTTGAATTTTACACTTTCACAGTCTTGAAAAATCTATTAATTCAAAATGATTGTATTTATCAAAAGAAAGGGAAAAAAAAGTGCAAAATTATATTCCAACCATCCCAATAAAGTTTTTCTACTTTTACATTTTCACAATCTTGAAAAATGTACTCATGCAATACGTCTTCTCTATTTGTGTAATAACCACATGCCACCGGAGAGAGGAGTCGGTTTAATGCCACATATATATTAAGTTATTAACTAGAATCTGAACGCCGTATATATTAACTAGAATCAGAACGCCGCGCTAAGCATGGTGCTCGTGATTGTCAGCTCATTTGAGTTTATGTGTCGGACGTTGCATACAAGCATTTTCTACATGAAAATTAAGGTGTTTAATAATTGATGTTCTCCTCCTTTAAAATCAACTATATTATAGTTGTTGAAATCGGAAAACTAAAATGAAGATGCCTAATAAGGTCACCATGTGGAGCTTACCAAACAATTATGTTTACTTTATCCAGCATTCTGCGTCTGTTCTTAATCAAACAATTTTACGTATAATTTATCAAATGTTCTACTTAATACAAAGAAGAATGGCACTACCCCTACCAGAACAAATAACTTCTCTGCAACAAAATCAAGTGGACATATAGAACTTCTTTTGCACATCTTGACTTGACGTAAAATGGTAAGAAAGACCATGATTCAATCTGGAGTAGCAATTCCTTAGTCATTAACTCATTATTAGTACTCTTGCAAGAATTTCTTTTTCCTTTTTAAATGTAAGTTAGGAGATGATATATTGATAAAAGACTGACGGGGTTTATAAGAAGTTATAAGAACCCACAAGCGCGTAAAGGAGTACAATGAAGCATAAGTTAAATAACAACTTAAAGTTCAGGCTATAATTCCAACTCTTCCAAAAACTCGAACTGATGAGAAGAACGGAATCTAGTCTTATTTATATCAAACCCAGGTAGGTCTGAGCTAGTCAACTCTCTAAAGCTCGAACTGATGGGAACAATGGAATCTAGTTATTTATAATTCTCCAACACACGTTGCCATGAAGCACGGTAAATAAAGCAATTAAGCAATCAAACCATAAGCCACAAAAGAGAAATCTCTGAACATGCATGCATCTCTATTTAATTTCAAGTGCAGACGACACACTACGTACTAAAAATCTAAAATCACCAAGAAACAGGAATACTGCAGATTTGGAATTGATTGCAAACAAGATGAGGGGAAACTATAATACCTCACTCTGTCAATAATATAGTGAAATGATTGAAGTTGAATGCTCCAACAAATTAGACCATCTCAGTCTTCAGTCTTGCGGTGAAGACTCATCTTATAAGAAGGCCTTCATTTCATTTATTAATATAACATTATATAATAGTGTATTCTACAAAGTGTATTTCAGAAGTATTTTTTAAATATTACTATATTAATTATAAAAACAGCCTCAAAAGTCAAAACAGAATAATAAAAATTAAAAGAATAGAAAAATGGAAAAAGGAAAATAAAATGTAAGTTAAAAAAAGAAAAAGAAAAAAAAATAAACTAAGGAAAGTTGAGCCTAAGGTTGAGCTCAGTTCAGCCTCCATCGCAACTAGGGACCGCTTCTAATGGAGAACGCCTAATAAGATAGGTCTTATAGGTAAAGACTCATCTTGTGTCATTAATTGTTTATTATTATTATATATTTTTTCTGTTTTGTCATGCTATTTGCAGGCTCTTTTTCATGTATTGTAGGTACAATCGAACATCTCATAAGATCTAATATTCCTAAGTAGATAAATATAGAAAAGGATGATAAACTGCACTTGCTCTTTCAAGTTCTTAGATAATAGATACAGTACACATCATGGGATTATAGATCCCTCAAATAGTCAAATTCTGTATATAGTACTAGTATGATTTTACCAATCTATATTTGCGTTTTGGCTATAGTTTCAACTAGCTGGCCTTTCTTGCACAACCCGAAGGATTCACTTGATGCAGCTTGTGCATAATTAAGTGTGCACCATGTTGAGGTTGAAGTGTTATGACTATATGAGGGGCATGTGCATAAGAAGGTGACAGCTCGAATGAATAACGCTGCAAAATCATTGCCAATGCCATTTTTGCTTCCAACATAGCAAAGTTCTGCCCCATACATACCCGAGGGCCTCCGCCAAATGGGAAATAGGTGAACTGACCTTTAGCTGCACTAGCAACTCCTTCGCTAAATCTCTCGGGGTTGAACTCTGTTGCATCCTCACCCACATTTTACGGTCATGGTGCATTAGAAGCACTGGGAGAAAAAGCTGTACACCTGCGGGTAGTTCCAAATTGCCTATAGTACAGTTATCACTAGTCATACGACTAAATGCAAAAGCAGGTGGATATAATCTTAGAACCTCGTGAAGTATCATGGAGACCTGCGCAAAACATATCAAAGCTAAGGAGCAGTTGCAAACTAAACAGGAATTGGCTACACAAATTCCTGAAATTTTAATGAAACTGAAAGAAAAAAATAAATTCCTATCTCAGTACACGGAAAAGAAGACTATTGCGATTAGAACATATCGTACTAAACTCTGAATTAAATGAAATAAGGCAGTTTCGTAAAGATGATTAAAACTTTTTAGTCTAGTGAAGTCTGAACATCTAATTCCTAAAGCTGCAGACTGTAGTATGTAACACCTGACAGAAACATGTTCCTGTTAAATTGACTTTCATAGTTCCAAATTATAAGAAAAACAGAAATCATGGTTTGAGAAAAGTGAATTATGCTTACAACTTTCAGGTGGTTTAACTCTTCAAACTCTGGCTTCTCATTCCCAAAAGACTGTAGAACCTCCTCTCTAGCACGATTCTGCCAGTCTAAATGCTTACTCAATAAAATCATTGTCCACACCAGTAAAGTTGAGGTAGTCTCCTGACCAGCAAAGTAGAAAACTTTGCACTCTTCAATAACGTCTGTAAAGGTCATTCCTGAACCATTCCCATTTTGCTGTATTTCTTTATAATTGGACTCCAGGAGTGTACTTAACAAGTCATCATTGTTAGATTCCCGGCTTTGATTTTCTTTATTCTTTCGTGGATGATATCAAGTACTAATGACTCCACTTGTTTCCGAATTTCTTTCATCCTCCTATTGGTTTTTGTTGGTAAAAACCTGCTTTAAAAAGTTGCATAAATGTGTTAGCTTTGGATGTGAGAGCTCATGAACATGACAAAAGAGTTAACAAGTAACTATACCTTCCACCTGGGATCTGAATTGCACGACCTGCCTGAGAGATGAGAACAGATTGTTCTTTCTGAAGATCAAATATCTTTTTTCCTTCTCCATAACTACTTCCGAATGCAGTACGCGAAATTCCATCACACGTCAAGGTTACAAGATAAGGCCATATATCCAACTCACAAGATCCATCCCTTGGGACAATCTCTTCCCATTTGTTCAACATGTCACAACAACTTGCGTGAAAAGATGGAAGCATGTTCTATAGGAGAGGGAAACAAGAATCATTCTGTCAAATAATATAATACGCCCATAATTCTTATATAATGCTCTTTTACTTAAATGACGAATTAACAATAAATTTCAACACCAGCAGTTTCCATTTAATTAAAGTCATGTCTCAAATACAATAATCATCTAATGGACTAGCAGGAGGTGAAATAATGTGACAAAAAGCATACTAGTAAAGACAAAGCAGCCTACCTTCAACTTATCAAGATGAAAACAAGGATTAATGAGTCTTCTGTGCCTGGCCCATTTCTCTCCTTCGGACGCTAATATACCTTGTATCAACAGGTTAAGTTGAGGATAAACAGGCTTCTGAAAAGTATAATTTTTTGACAAAATTTCTCTTGCGATATCAGGATCAAACACCACAATTGCAGGTACTGGACCAAGCCACACAAAGAATTTCGGACCTGCGCAAGTTCAAACATCAAACTCCAAGCTACTGATCAAAGTCCCAGAACATGATAATCCTTGAGCATTTGTTTAAGTGTCATCATGTGCCTAGTATACAAACTACTAGTATATCTTATCATCATGTGTTCCTCAATTCTTGTAGTATAATCGCTGTGTTATGATCAAATGGAAAGGCACTAAAGCTGTAGAAATAACTTTTTGAGTCATTCAAAGTTTGGCTAAGCACATTTTTATAAAGCATGCTAATCTATGCAAAGAGCTTGTGAGAGAGTGATTGTATTACACGCAAGCTTACCTTGGCATCTTTACAAAGAATCTGTGTCTAGACCTCCCATCCAAGACCAGACAAGTCAGCAATACAAAAACAGATACCAGAACTACAACAACTTGTAGGCTCTAAAATAAGAATGAAGAAGTATATATTTAACGCTTGTTGCAATAGATTGAAGAGCTTCTAATCTACTTCTACTCTTGGAGCTTCTCTAAACTTACCAAGTAAATACCTACAACAAAGGATTAGACGGTCTAACGGTTAGCCTCATCCACCCAAGTGTTGGACTAATTTCTATAACTTCTGCACACCTAAATATCAGCAACTACCCCCTACCACCAACAAAACTCCATCACCAATTGTAAGACTCATTGCTCTAAACTGCAGCCATTTAACACAAGTTCTCTTTATTTTAGAGCAAGTTCATTAACATGCTAAAATACTAGGAAAATGACAAACGTTTTTACAAACTCCAGCAAACCATGGATGCACATGCATGGTCTAAAGACTAATTTGTCTTAATTCACAAATTAAGGAACCACGTAGATCGATTTGTGCTGACAAGGATTCAATAGTCCTCCAAAGTTTTAAAAAGGACTAAATTTGTCAGAAGTTTAAAACTTTGGAAAAACGTTACCACGGCCAATAAAGTTGTATTGCATGTGCCATAAGTCAAATTAAACTAAGGAAGATTTTTTCCAATCAAGAAAAGATTGACAGAGCTAGAGACATATTACCATGGGTGATGAGAGCTTTAAGGAAGTAGGGCATAACTCTGGGGGCTATATCACAGGAGAACTCCATGGGCTTGGATGTGGCTTCTATGGCCATCTTGACAATTTCTGTGGAGTCCCCAAAGAGAAGCCCGTAAGAATTTCCATGAAAACCCAGTTCCCTGAGGTGTCTCTCGAGCCTCTTAGGCCTGAACCAAACCCAATTCAACACTTTCCAAGTGTAATAAGCAGCAGCTATTATGAAAACTGCACAAGAAATTGCCAGTTGGCTTTGTGAAAACTCCATCAATTTCTCACTCTGGTGCACTTTGTTTATCGTATATCTCTGTTTCCAATCTCTACCATGTAATGAAATTCCAGAAATGGTTCGATTTATAAATGATTATATTGTACACTTTAATATTATATTACAACTTTAATATTGCATTTCTCAAAAGAAAAAAGAAGTAGCAAAACTATATTCCAACCATCCCAATAAAATTTTTGAATTTTACACTTTCACAATCTTGAAAAATGTATTAATTCAAAACGATTGTTGTTGTACACTTTAATATTACATTTCTGGAAAGGAAAAACAAAACGTGCAAAATTATATTCCAAGTTTCAATCTGGAGTAGCAATTCTGAAGTCATTATTGAACTCTGGTGGGATAGGCAGAGCGCTAAATAAACCAGCTACACCAGAGTTCACAATCTGGGACTGTATTCGTAATAATTAAAATGATTTAGGACCCAAAATGTTTCCATATAAGAAGTTAACGGAAAATTGCAGTTTTTGTCACCTATCTCTTGGTCCTCTGGGATTTTGGTCCTATACAATCGATATACATCATCTAATTTTATATGTAGGTGAATTAATCCTCTAGTCCAGCTGGTGCATGATGTGGCGAATTGAGGCGTGATGAAATGAGAAACAAACTTAAAGCGTGCGAATTGGGGGAAAATTGGGTGAATTGGCGTTAAAAAGAGGAGGAGAGTAAATGAGGTGGGAGATTACTTGTTAGGGAGAAAAGTTCGTGAGATTTGTCAATTTTCCCCTCAAAATTTCATCACCGTCCATCAATACACTGATTGGGGCTTGTATTTGATGAGTTGGAGTCGCTTACGACGCTATGGACCTCAAGGCAACGCTCTGTACATGGAAAGAGGATTGAATTCGCAAAATTCGACATAATCGAACCAAAATCGCAGGAGATCAAGAGGACAAAAATTACAATTTTCCTGAAGTGAAGTTAAGAACCACCAGTGCACAGTAAAGGAGTACAAATGAACCATAACTCAATGGGGACTAACCCCGTATCTATTGAAAGTTGAAACCCAAGTCTATTTGAGTACAAATATAAGTTATAACAACTTGAAGTGCAGGTTGCCATGAAGCACGGTAAATAAAGCATTGAAACCAACTATGACGGGTAATAGGGTACCATTATATTAAAAAAAATTAGGATTCAACCCTAAAGTTAGATGTAATTTTACATTTTGAAATCCCAGATTTCAGATCTTGGTTCTATCACAAATCCTAGGTAATAGTTAGGATACTAAAATTATTACAGCATACTACGTGTACTGTCACATGCTATTATTACATTTTTTTATTCATTATATTTTTCAAATTTATTCTTATTATCATTTAATAATATAATATTTTTATACTTTTAATATAATTTCGTTATTTATTTTTCATATATGATTTGAAATTTATTTATGGAACTTTAAAAAGTAAAATTAAAAAATACAAAGATAGATTGTTGATAAATGGGGAGAATTATTCGTTGCTGTGATATCATGCCAAATAAAATAATTGATCAACTAGTAATCCACCTATCAATTACCAACCTTTTACATGGCTAACTCATCCTTTGGCTGCGAATTTCAACAGCCTTATCAAGTAAATTTGCATAATATCAGGTAATGGGGACCAAAAGCATATAAGTCGAAAACTGCTTGAAACTCTACATTAAAGAAACATGTACTGCAGAACTACAAATCATCCTATCCAGATTCCAGATGCAGATGGAGTGTTGGACTATATAAAAGATTATCAGAAAAATAGATAAAACTGTCAAACTGGCATCAATTTTGGCATTGTCCACTCGAACAATAGATAAATAAATTATAGAAGTAGTGCACAAGACATGGCCTCACGATCTAAGTGCAATGAATATTATACGATTTAAGGAATTGTTAACTGTATTCATCTACAATACTAATACACAATAGAAACATATGGAGATGATCAACAATGCGACCAGGTCACAGAGAAAGCTCCAGAGCATGCAAGAATTGGTTTTAACCTGAACAAACTTTTGTATCCCGAACAACTAAAACCTGGGCTGTCAATATCCAAGTCATCAATGTATACAATAAAACCAACTGACACTAATGAAAACCGACACAGGAAATATTAAAACACGCAACGAAAATGGAAAACTCTTTTCTTTAAGCAGAACAGCAGCCGACTTTCTTCACTGCTGAAACATCATCCTTTCCGACACTAATGGTCTGGCCCTTGGGTAGAGCAGCTGGATCATCACCTACCTCCAGAGCTTTCCGGCTTACAACACCGTGTATTTGAGTAAGAACCTCTGTGAAGGCATTTTCCACGTTCATTGATTCCAGAGCTGAAGTTTCCATGAAAAACGTTTTCTCCCTTTCAGCAAAGGCCTTCGCGTCTTCTGTGGAAACAGCTCGCAAGTGACGCAAGTCAGCCTTATTTCCGACTAACATTATGACAATGTTGGAATCTGTATGGTCTCTGAGTTCCTTCAACCATCTCTCGACATTTTCAAATGTTACATGCCGTGTAACATCATAGACAAGCAGCGCACCTACAGCTCCTCGATAATAGGCACTTGTGATTGCACGATATCTTCATCAAAAGAGACAAATAAGACAGGGAATTCATTTGGTGATAACAGTAAAAGTTCATGAAACAAAGTTATGAGTACTTCAGGTGATAGATGGGCAACTGTATGATGGCCAAAAACAAAAGTCAAGGTAAAAAAAGTTCCACAGACCCTGCCTTTAGATACAAAAGCCTATGCATAAGATAGGTTAAAAAAGAAAAACAAGGTGACATTAATTACTTAGGAAATTCCTAGCCAGGCAGAAAATTCAAGAGGCCCATGAGATTTGTATTTTATGAGCTTTAAACATAAATGAAATGATACAAAAAAACCCAGTTACATAACATTTTTGTACAGGGCACTACTGCATCGTTACGTTATATCTGTGAACTACACAAGAAGCATGTGAAATCTATCCAATACAAATAAAATTAGCAAACTCTAATCTCAATATGAAACTGATACCGTTAACAATTATGAAGCATTAGAAATCGAATTTGGTGGTGCATATCTCAGTGTCTTAAGTATGACTAACACTACAATGATACATCATTTTCTGCATAAGAACGAAAAATGTTCTAGTCACATAGACTGACAGCAGTGTCTGAATGCATCTGGTTGCAACTGAGAACAAAGAAAATTACCCAAAGAGGCAACTGGCATACCAGCATGTCACTTTCACAAACTATGTACTCATTATTAAAAATTTAGCAGCAATAAGATGCCAAAAGTCTTGGGAAATATTTAGTAATAGTTTTTTTGTCATTCAGCTCACTAATTTTATCAGAAAACAATACACTGTCAATAAGATCATGTCCACATAACTTTTTCTTTCAAAAACAGTTAGAAATTACCAAACAAGGACAAAAGAATCGACTACTTGCACCAAGCAGGGACTAATGCTTCCTAACATATCCAATTTTTAGCTAGCCTTCCATAATGTGTAGAGCTATTTCAAAGGGGAAAATTAGTATACCATTTCTAGATTTTAGCCAGCCAGCACAAAACTACATTGAACTGAAATATTAAACCCTGCCCGAAAAATATAGCATTTGGACTGAAAATGCTAAAATCACACATCCTAAAGTTCCGAACTCTAGTTATCCATTTAGTCTTCTCAAATGACTCAAATCCGTAATCCGACCGTTCGGATCACAGATATGAACTCCACATCCTCCACCCTAATTTTGGTTTCGGTCTTTCTGAAATGTAACTTTTCTGCAACACAATACTCATTTTAATCACTAAACTTAAGCAGATCACCGTCGATACTCATTTTAATACCTAAATCTAAGGTGATCACAACCGGTTGTGTATCAAGTCTGCACAGGTCAATCGGCAATCCAATCAGCTAACAACAGATGGAATCACCAATGGAGTTTTGATAGATCCACTGTAGCAGAGTATATTGTGAGCCCTAATCTATACTATGATCAAATGAATAACATTCTCCAACCACCACCAGATCAGAGTTTAGAAAAAGCCAAATCACATTTCCCGAGAGATCTATCCAGGCAGATTTAAGAATTAAAAAATTTAAAAAAAAAAAAGTAAAACTACGAGATCTAATCAACCAGATCCTGCATCTAAGGAAGTAAGTATAGGATTGAATCAACAGTAAAACACAAATCTGAGAAACAATTACCGCTCCTGGCCAGCAGTATCCCAAATCTGAGCCTTAACGACTTTATCGTCGACGCGGATGCTGCGGGTGGCGAATTCGACGCCGATTGTGGACTTGGACTCCAAGCTGAACTCGTTGCGAGTGAATCTGGAGAGCAAATTGGATTTACCTACGCCAGAGTCGCCGATCAGCACCACCTTGAACAAGTAATCGTAGTCGTCGTCAGCTCGGTAAGCGCCCATTGCAGCAGAGGGGAGGGGAGAAAGTGAATTGAAAGAAGGAATGAGAAGATTTAGCTGGTGCGAGGGTTTTGGATTTGCGCGTAGAAATGTAAGTAGATGGGGTTTTGTTAAGAGTCCCCGCTTTGGAAAGAGGGACCTGGGAGAGAAGAGGGGGAGATCTCTACTGGAGGCGTTTTTATATTTGGACGATTTTTGAAATCACGATCTCGAGATAATTATGCCAAATATCTTGTGACTCAATCTTGTGTAAAACTTTTAATTATTATTTTTATCCTTGAAGAAAATTCCTCCAAATGACTACTAGTACTACAATCCTCCACATGGTCGACAAGAAGGTAAGGACTTGGTAAAGGAATACGGTTGTTAACGGGCCGAGCTGGGTTGTCAAGAAAGTTATTGAATTGTTTTTCTACTCTTTAGGAAATGATTCGAACTTGAACTTATTGGACATAAAAATTAGGCCCGTAAATGGATGTCAGTATGCCACCCAACTCGTCTCTACCCGATCTGGCACCCAACGGAAAGACAACCATTACGAACAAGCGGGGTGATACCATGATAGCACCCTACCCGCACTCCTCTCTCCCAACAAAAAACATTTTAGTTTTTATTTGTATTGACATTATTTTCATTATTTTCTAAAGATAAAATTTTGTTTCACCCGAGATGGAATGAGATTTTTACGTTTGGACCTCCCACTAGATGCACACTTTTCACCTAAGGGACCATCGTATTTTTAAATACATCTGAGTCCATTTTCCCACATTCTTGTTGACTAAAAACATGTCCTCGTTCTCTCTCCTCAATCCAATCAGGCCTTAACAATTTTCCTTTTTCTTTTTTCATTTTCCTTTCTTCTTTTCCCTTTTTCCTTTTTTTTTTTACCTTCTCTTTGTTCTTCCAATAATCCGGTATCAGAACGGAGTTGCAAATGCAGGAAACTACAAAGCTCCTTTACTCCGACCAGGGAGTTGCAAAGTGTAGGAATATAAGGTCGTTTTTGCTCTATGCATACGCAGTGGAATTTCAAAAAAAAATTACGACCAATCTTGATAACAGTTATTTAACATGGATTACGTGAAAGAGATTTATCTTACAGATTAAGCAATTCCAAATCCTCGTCTGTTTGTTCAGCAAATCCCAGTTGCTGCTCCTCGATCTCCTCCTCAACAAACTCTTTGTTGTAGGCTTCGTAATCCTTTTCAGTGAGCTCCAAGTCTTCAAGCTCTGCTCCAAGCAAATCTCAATCCTCCGTATTCTCTAGCTTGAATTCTTTAACCTCGGTATCCACAGATTTTCCTCTACCGCATAGTGCTAGGAACTCTTTTAAAGAATCAGGATATATATAAGAAGTGTATTGTATTTATTTTGTCACTTTCAGAAAGAGGCAAATAGATGATGTGTGTTTTTGTTTCTTATGCTTTGTGTAGAGAGAAGAGGATATAATATGCATGTGAATGTTACGTACAAATGAATCCCTCTTCTCTTGCTATTTAATGCATAAAATAAAACCACCTCATACAAAATGCTAAGTGGGCCCGTGTCAAACTTCTCGGGCGCGTGTACATCACGCGCCCGAGTGGCTTGTACTGCTGGGCCTTTTGGCCCAGCTTCTCTTCCCCTTCTCTTCTTTCAATTAAGCCCAATTGTATTTCAAGTCCAAATCAAATTTTGTCCAATTCATACACTCCATTTTAATTGTTCAAATCCAATTTGACCCAATTAAATTATTCACACTTAATAATAATTAATGTTAATCTAATTAACATCTATTCGTTTAATAATAAATAATATTAATCTAATTAATATCTATTTATTAGCAATCCCGATTTGTTAGAGTACTAATCATGTAGTGTGACCCGTAGGGCCTTATATATTAACCACTAATTTAATTAGGTTCACGGTGAAACTCCTAGACGGTTTACAAGACAACATTAATATATAAGGACGTTTGTAAGGATATACAAATCACCTTTAGTGTAGGGTTAATATAGCCTTTTCATTCTCGAATACTCGAATAAGTCTAGAACTTGATATCGTGTCTGTTCTAATAACTTATTCATTTCTTTCTCAATCTTGTTAGTTGATCTTTGATCTTATTCAAACACCATTTTGAATATATCGTAATGCATTGGCCAATGACTAACGATCAACCCAACTACGAGATGTAAAGTATTCTCTCCAACGTCTATTGTGATGAATGAATTCTATCTTGGTTCAACTACTACTCCCATGTGCTTCATAATATATCTAACGCATGTCGTATCTACCCCAAGTGGAGTGCAAGCATTGGTCATGGTCAAGATATATTATTCCACACATGTAGTCAGTATTGACCTCAAGTCAAAGGACTGTTAAATCACGTTACACACCGATACTTCCGTAAACACGTTAATAGAATTAATCAAACGGTTTCTCGGTGGGTCAGTCAACACCCTCTAAGGTGTACCATGCATCCATCATGAATCACCAAGTCATTCGTAGTTGTGAGAGCCACTACATTTCTCTAAGAATATGATGCAGATCGCATGCCAATCTTTAACGTGCGTCATTGATATCTCAAATCTCAATGACCTCGATTGGGACTATTTTAGGACTTACGTTCTGTCATCCAAGTTCTCACACACTTGGTGATAACGTATAGTCCATGGGAACATCTTATAAATTTATCTTAAAACAACCAAATAAATAATCCAAAGATGTAAAGCCAATTAATATGCAATATAAATAATAATAAACTGATTATGATCCAAGTAACATATCATCCCGTAAATGGTTGTCTCTAGGACATACATACTTTCACAAAGCTCCCAGATCGGAGTTTTTTTGCTCCGGACAGGGAGATTCAACTCCCTGATCAGAGCTGTTTTTCAGCTCCGATCAGGGAGCTGTTAAGCACGATCCTTGATCGGAGATAGACTCCGGTGCCGGAATCCAGTACCATAGTCTTTAGGAAGAAGATGAATGACTTTTTTTTAAAGGAAAAAATGTTGATTAATTTAAAAAAAGCCATCTTGTTGGGATAGATTTGCAATAAGTTTTTGGATCCATTTGAACATTTTAGAAGTTTTTAGTGTCATTTCATAAAATAGAAAATGTTGGGGGTCAATGTATAATAAACATAAATTATATTGTTTGGTCAATGCAAAATTCTGAATTATGACCAGAGGCAAAAATGTAATTTTCACGTTTTAATTCGTTAAAAGTCAAATTCGTGGACCTGAATGTAATTAAAACTATCTAATGGGTCTTTGAACGTAATAGAAAACACGATGGTCACTTACATGTAATTTTGTAATTTAACAAGGGGTCTAGAAGTAATGAACCTTTTTTTTTATTTGCATTGACACTATTTACTTCCTTTTTATGGTGAATTACATATGAGCCCCCTCTTAGATTCGTTTATTACATCTAAGGGACCATAACTTCATCAATTACATTCAGCGCTCCAACTAGATGCATTTTAATTACATCCAGGTCCACGATTTGAATTTCGGCGAACTAAAACGTGGAAAAGATAATTTTACTCTTTCCAAAAAATCTGATTATTCTCTTATCCAAATAAATTCATTTTATGTTTATTTCACAATAATCCTTAAGAAAAATTATTTTACAAAAATGGCACTAAGTAATTCAAAATTAAGCCAAATAATTTATGCAAATTTCAAAATACACATACAAAATTATTATAAAACAATCCAAATAAAATTTGTATTTACAATATAACCCAAATTTATTTTAACAAAAATCATATTCCTTTTTTAATTTTTCTCCCTTTCTTCTTCACAGCTCCGGTCACCGGCATTATCACCGGTGACTGGAGCTGTCTCCCATCGGGAGTCTGCAAGCTCCAATCGGAGCTTGCAGCTCCCGATCTGGGAGCCACAGCTCCGATCGGGAGCTGTAAGCTCCCAGATCGGAGCTTGTAAGCTCTGATCTAGGAGAGCTTCTATAAGCTCCGATCGGGAACTTTCGTTATCTCCCAGATCAGATCTTACAAGCTCCAATCTGGGAGCTTACAACTTCAAGTCCGGTCCCGGCTTCCAGTACCGGATCCGGTAGTGGACTTGAAGAAGAAGAAGAGAAGGAAAATAGAAAAAGAAAAAGGAAGAAGAAAAAAAAAGTGAAAAAGAATAAGTAAAATATAAGTCCATGTTTGGTTGTATGAGAGAGAAAATCTAAAAATTGGGTGGTTAACGCTGGAACAGCCAAATGGACTTGGATGTAATAAAAAGTAAGATGGTTCTTCACATGAAAAGAGGCCATTTAGTGGGGGTCAGGCGTAATATTTCCTAGATTTTTTCACTTGAGGGTAGGGTGGGTACCCTTAAACACCCTCCAACACACACAAACGAGGTGTGTAGATAGGGTACCTCACTCCCCGAGATAAATTAGTTTCATATTCAATTGAAAACGAAACACGTGTAAAAATCAATCTAGGAAAAATAATTATTCGTGGTGGGAGGGGCGGGGGGAGTAGTGGGGGTGTCCGGGTGGGTGGCATGGGGTAAGTATGGTACCCTCCCGGGCAAAAAATATAACTATGTTCAATCGAATCAAAACATATTAAAATGGCAGTAATTTGTTTTTGTTGGGGGTACACTCGCCCTATTCACGAGTAAAAAACTTTTATCCCTAAAAAAAGATGGAAACAATGACAATGTAAATACAAACAAAAAAATAAAGTTCTTTTCAGGGGCGGGGGCGGTGTGTACCCACCTGATGAACGTATTTTTGACACGTTCATCCGGTCTTTTTGCCTCCTTTTGCTATCCTTGAGTTTAGTTTTGTTGTTAGTTTTCTAGAATATTGTCACGTTTTGTTTGTTTTGAATTTCTCTGGTAGTTAGGTACAAAGTGGCGGGTTTGAGCTCAAACGCAGCATTTTGGATGCATTTGGACCATGTTTGAGTGCTACGATTTCCATGGAAGTGCTCACTAGTGCCCGAGGCCGAATAAGTGACTGAAGACCGTGTTTCCAAGGGAATAGGGGGCTATTCGAAGGCTTAGAGCTGAAGAAAAACAGCCGGAGCTGCACTCAGATCCTAGGTGAAGCGCCCAACTCTACTGGGTGCTTCACCCAGGCCAGCTGCAGTTTTGATGTCTTGTTGCTGGGCGAAGCGCCCTGCAGACTTGTTGCTGGGCGAAGCGCCCAGCTCTGCAGGGCGCTTCACCCAGTTCAAAAACCTGCAGCAAATTTCCACATTTAATACACATTTTCAGTTACATTTTTATACACTCAACCAATTCTCTACATTTTGGGAGCTCTCTACAGCCCTAGTTCTCAGATTTGAGATTTTTCACCATTGTAATACATTAGAGGTTGGATTTTCGGCAAGATTACATTCTACATTCATCTACAGAGAGGATTCTAGAGCAAACCATCAAATAGTTGTTAGGAAATAAGCAACAAATATATCTAGGATAACGAATGAATAAGAAAACCAGGGAAGAGAAAGACACACACAATTGGTTACCCAGTTCGCCAATAACTTTGACTACGTCTGGAGGCACTACCAAACCAGGATTCCACTAAACAATAATAGAATTGTAGGGATACAACTTCGACCCACAATACCTGACTAATTGTCTCACCTATCAATGTCTAGGAATAAATCGCTAACTGCTAATAGCTCTCTCCCGACAATCTGCTAATAAGCTATTTTGTTCTCACTCGTTACATGGCTCATATATATATACTAGGAACCGCGTCACACGCTACGTGTGTGAAGCGTAATCTTGTAAAATATTATTGTTTTATTAAATAATATATTGAAATAAATGGAGTGAATATATAATCTTCACATAATGACTTCAAACGTAATCAAAAAATAACTAATTGAGTAATTAAACTTAACATAAATTGTGTGCTATAAGTGTATATAGTTTTTGTAGTTATGCAATTAATAGTTTTGAATTGAACTATATTAGACATACGAAAAATATTCTTACGATTAGTTAAGAACCATCAGATACATCTCTAGACTTTGGAAACATTCAACTTCAAAATCTGCAATGCATCTTTTTCGCATGTTAATTGGTGTTCTTCACCGGTTGAATATATTGTCAAGTGCGTCATATAAACATTCTAGTTTCATAATATGAGGTTTTTAGTTATTTTTATCGTATGATTTGAGAATAATTTAAGGCCAAAATGACCATTGAAAAAGTCAACAAAATCAAGTGTTATATTTATTATTGGACAACGGAAGTATGTCTTTTTTTATAAGAACATATCATGCTTATTTTTAAATTAATTAAATATAATACGTCATACAATTTTATGTAAAAAAATAAAAATTTAAGAAGAGAATAAATAAAAAAGAAAAAAAAAATTACGTCAATAAGATTTGAATCCAACACTTTCAACTAAAATAATAGAGATAAATCACGCTAACAAAATTCGAACCAAACACCTTTAATAAAAATAATGGAGAAAAATCACGTCAACATGATTCGAACCCTACATCTTTTAATTAAAACTAATGATACATGTACGCACTAGATTGAAACTGAATAAATAAGATCAACGGTTTAAAATTGATTGGTAGGTCAATCAATTGATTGAATCAACCGACTTATTATATTATTTTAATATATATATAGAGAGAGAGGAGGAGTTGATCTTAATCTCAAGTCCTAATTGGTTTCGACAACATGAAACCAAATAGGAATCTAAATTAGTTGTATAGTTTAATTAGGCTACTAATATGATAATGCAACTTTGGTTATCGTGACTAGCAAGCTTGCTCTCTGCCAATTTTACCAAACAAGCTATTCCCTTAATTAGTTTCGTTCTCCTAATTAATTTTGTTATCCACTCCTAACATTCTCCCAGGAGACGAAACCCGTATACATCTCAACAATCTCCCACCTGGAGACGAATCTCATATACACCTCTGCCGCTTGTAACTCGTAGACTCTTGAACATCTCAAAGTAACTGGTAGTGACGATCTTCATCTCGTTCAAGATGTAGAGCAAGTTAAAGCAGAGCACAACTTCAACTTCTCTTTGAGCATATCTGCAAAATTCTTTCCTCTAATCTGCTTGCTTCCATCTGCCCTCTCTTTGACTCTCCAAATCCATTTGTTACGATTTATCGTTTTCTCTGCATAACATCTTGGTTCACCTCCATTAGTCAACGACAAACTGTTATATTCTGAGGACGAAATATTTAGGCTTTTCAATGGGTTGGGTTCAACCCAAACCAACCCTAACCCGATTAAGACTCGTTCCTCATTTATAAGTGACGGGTACGGGTTGGGTTAAAACCCGAACCCATATTATACCCGTAATTATAAGACCCGAACCCTAACCCAACCCGATAAATTGGCATGAACCCAACCTGGACAAAACCTAGACACCGGTGCACCCGTTTCCCGACCCGGCCCATCCGACCCAGTCAGAAAACCGCCCCAACCGGGTTTTTGACATGACCCGCTGCCTGACCCGACCCGTGTGCACATGACCCATTCTTCTTCACCATGGCCAAATTTCAAAATGTCATTACGACTTCATTTCTTAACGAAATTGCATGATTCTAACGGCATTGGATTCGTATTGACGTCTTCTACATGTACAATGTGTTGGATAGGAGTATGTTTTTCTGTATCTTTTTGGTCTGAATCGACCGTGTCGGTGTCTCAGAAACTTTGTCCAATAATAAAGAGAAAATAACAAAAAGAAACTCATTATCATTATGAGGGTAGCATAACACATTAGTCTTTTTCAAATAAAAAATTACATATTAGTTTATATCTCTAACAACATATCATATTAGTCCATTCTATTTTATTTCAATGCATGGCTAAACTCCAAATTTATCTTCAGCTCGTCCAACCTTTCTCTCTGTTGAAACACACAGTAGAGACCATTTTGTCCAAACACAAAGCTTGAGAAGTCGAGCTAATATGTACTCGACTGGGACAACAACCACATTAGCAACCATCACGATGTGGATTAGGAGTCTAGTGTAGAGGCGGATCGGGGCAGGTAAATACGGGTGGATATGTTAGTTTTAGATGAGAGGACGATATCTTCGGATCGGACGCCGATTTGTAGATCTGTTTTTGTTCAATTAACTCTGTGGTTAATAGCCATTTGATGTGGCTGTATACGATATGTGGAGTGAAATCTAAGAAGACTTGGCTTGATTGTGATGAACATTGAACCAGACATTGTGGCGTAGGATTGGTTGAGATCGTAAGTGTCGCTGTTTCTAGGGTGTTGACATAGGGATTCACCTATAGGTTATTCAACCCCCAAGTTCTGGAAACAGAGCACTTAGCCGCTTTTATATAGTTTCACCTATTCTAACACAATAACTATTTCATATCTGTAGTTGGTTGTCGTGTGCAGGAAGTTGATTTATACACGGGAATTGTCGAATTACAAGAAGGCTAAAGATGGAAGAAGACTTAGTCGAAAAGGACTCATAAAGGAATTCTTGTCATAGAAGGAGAAGGAGTCTTAGAAGAGTAAGTCGATTCCTATCAGAAGACTATTACCGTGAAATGTCCAGATTCACTCATACGCGTTTCCTTATCAAAGTCGATCAAGGTTTTCATCCTTATATAAAGCATGGCATCGACGAACAGAAGGGTACGAGACAGAGAGCAAAGGCGATCGAGTTTCAGAGTTATATAGTTTTACTGTTTTAGTTCGTTGTGTCTTTTACACTAGTTTATATTCTAGACTTCTCTAACAACGTATTGAAGGTAGAATAGATAGATTGGTTTCTATATCATCTTATAGGTGACTAGTGTTGTTTTTCTAGGATAGATATTGAGAGTATACAGCGTTGTACGAACAAGATCTTTTCTAGTTGATTTTCTGCCTTGACTGGGCATTCAAGCAAGCTTACAAAAGCTGCTTGAAAAGTTTCAAACACAGGTTCTTCTTTACATTCCGTTGCGCTTTATTTTATATATATTATCTGTGTTTGTTAATCTGCAGGTTGACGTAGGTGTTCACTGAACCTCGTAGTCAATCTACGTTATTGGCTGAGGTAATTTGTATCTAAAGCAAGTTATACCGATCCTACATTTTTTTCAATTGGCATCTAGAGCTTGTTACTTTTCTTAAAGTAATTGTTTTAGGTATATATGATGGATCCAGCCAAAGAAGGAAGACTTCAAGATGGTTTATTTTATATTTTTTGGAAGAGGAATACTTCCATGAACGTTTTTACTTTCAAAAGACCATCCAAAAATATTTTACAAAAGAAGTCTGTCCTAAATTTTTCTCTTCGAAATTTATTATCTAAACCCTAGGCTATTGATTATGCTAACAACTTGCGGAAGCGAGTCAATTTTTGTTTCTTATCTAGAATTGAAGGTATAGATCCAGAAGAAGAGAAAAGAACAACAGAAACAAAGGATGCAACTGCTCTGTTTATCTCAATAGGAGATGTTGATGATTTTGGTGATGGAGTTGACCAGCGATGCTGCACAACCCCTACCTCAACACTAGAGAAGATATTTAATTTTGATTATTCTGACATCCATTGTTTCTAGAATGTTGTTTATGCAGGACACCCCCTAGAAAGTGCAAAACCCTTGAAAACTCCAACAGGTTCCACTGTGAAAATCAGTAGAGATGGGGTTGAGGAGAGTGATGACCCAACCCTCTACAGATCCATGATTGGTAGCCTCCTATATCTTTCAGCCTCTCGCCCAGATATCATATATGCAGTATGTGTGTGTGCTAGGTATCAGTCTGATCCCAAAATCACCCACTTGAATGCTGTCAAGAGAATCCTAAGATATGTTTCTGGAACCATTGAACTTGGTATATGGTATACTAGAGATACTACTTTAAATCTTTGTGGTTTTTCTGATTCTGATTGGGCTTGTAATTTAGATGATAGGAAGTCTACTAGTGGAGGATGTTTCTATCTAGGGAATAATTTAGTTTCTTGGTTTAGCAAAAAACAAAACTGTGTTTCTTTGTCAACAGTTGAAGCAGAATATGTTGCGGCTTGTAGTGGGGCTACTCAACTTTTATGGTTAAAGTCTATGTTACCAGACTATGGTCTTAAGTGTGATTCAATGTTACTTTTATGTGATAATTTGAGTGCTATTCATTTGTCGAATAACCCTGTACAATTTAGATATTAGACACCATTTTCTGAGAGAACTTGTTGAGGCTCATGTTTTAGATATTACTTTTATGTGACACCATTGGATACTGAGAGATTTCTTAGTCTTAGGAGGTCTCTTGGTCTCTGCACTGTCTGAAAAATAGGATTGTCCCAGGGGTTGAGTCAACACATGTAGTATGCATGTGGTGCGTGTGTCTGCATTTTCAATTTTGTGTGTCTGTGATAGCACTTACTTGCTATGTGTATATTTCGCGTCAGTCTACGTACTATGTTGCAAGTAAGTTTGTTTGTAAGCTTTCTTGGAATGCATGAGAAAGAGGAACTCTTTAAAAATTACTAGTCCCTGTTGACCCTTGTTTTACTCACTTATTGGAAGCCCTCTCCTGGAGCTTGAGAAGCTCAAACTTCTGTGATTGACAAAATTAGTCTTTCATATCTAGGAACCTTGAATTTCCTATGAGCATATCTATGCCTTATTAACAGGAGAAAGAGCACATTAGGGGCCTTGAATTCTCTAATTGTAGCTACACAAGTGCCGCAAAGGCCCGAAAGGCAAGGAAGGTAAAACTTGTCTCCGGTTTTCTAGCAATCTTTGGGTCTCAAGTCTATGAAGGTTTGGAAAGAACAAAAATGCAAAAAGCTGCATTAAAATTAATGAACAGCATTTAAAAATATATTTTTTGCAAAATCGCCCATGGACATTGCACTGAGATTTAAACAAAAACCAGAGAACATCTTGTTTCAAACGTCTTCAAAAATTGAAACGGTAAAAATACAGGTGAGGCTTTTGATGATTACTGAGTTTCTTGATCAAGTGTTGCCCCGGAGGTTGAACAACACCTTACCCAACACCTCTGGATTGTCTTGCGAAATTATGTGTTTTTTTCAATTTTTTTAATGTGTTTCTTTTTATTTTTTGAGTCTAGGTGGTGGTGTACTAGTAGGTCTGCATTAAGGGAAAGTGCACATATGCATTGGGGATTATAAAGGATCGTATTTTTGTCTTTCGTTAAAGTGACTAATTAAGTTATTTTCTCTATAGACAGATCCTCCATTAGTTTAATTCCTAACGTTTACTTTGCTATCTTAATCTTGAATCTCTTATAAAATTGTTTTTCATATTTTTGGTATACCATATATCTTGTGCCTTGGTTCTAACCTTTTTATAGATATAAAATTTTGAGCATACCAAACCAATTTTTTTGGAGGATCTTGACAGTTATGCAAGTGTGCCCTTACCTTTACCACAGTCCAAACAATCCCTTAACGGTTAGTTTAATTTTTTAAACAAACCCCTTCCACCTTCACCACAACTCCATAACTCGCTCTCTCTCTCTCTCTCTCACACACAATTCCGTTCGTTTGCACTCAACCCGTACCTCAACCTTGAAATCTCCATAGCCAAATTGTCCTTTCTCGTCCCCGTTTACCATGGATTCCTCTCCGTCAACGTCGCATGTCCCCGTCTCCACTGCCGACACTATTGCGCCGCCCAATTCGGCGTCCCAACCGGCCGCTACCCCAATTGAGCCACGGGTTGCTCAATCGCCACCAATGGAGGGCGTTCCGGCTTCCCAAGCTCCCAATTCTTCTCTACGGATCGCAATTGACTTGGATGATGTGCCTCCAACAGGTTCCAGCCCATCCGCGGCTAGGGTTTCTCCGAATTCGTCTTCGTCAAAGGTAACTGCTACCTCTGTTATTGATGTTGATGCTATTTCTGTGCCTGTTGCTGCTTCTTCACATCGTGTGTCCGGAAGTAATCTTTGTGATGCTACACTTAAATTATTTCCGGGTTCCAAGTCTATTGATGATACTGTTGTGCATGAGTCTTCTTTTGATAGTGATAGTGACTCTGAAGAATTACTATGTAATATACTTACACGTCTTAAAAAGCATTTGGGTAGTTCGGCTCCAACTGGTGAGCCGTTTGGTTTAGGTGATAAGGATGTTGGTGATGAGGATTCTGATAGTTCGGATGGATCCACTTCCAGTGATGATAGTAGGGATTCTCCTGCTAAAGTCACTCGGCATGATGAAGAGGCTGCTAGACAAGATAGTCTAGATGATTTGATTGATGAGGTTGCTAATGGGGTTGATGAGGAGGTTGAGGTAAACCCTCCTGCTGAAGAATCTGGCTATTTGTCTGATTTTGGGCCGCCTACGTATAAGGTTGAGTTCTATGCTGTGAAACATGAGGAGGACTGGCCTTGGTTTGAGAAACGATCTGTGATTCCGGAACATGTAATTGATGAGGCTACTTTCAAGAAGCAGAATGTGTATGGTTTTCTTGAGAAGCTCTAGTGGTTGGGAAGTGTTTCAAACTTGCATGGTTTTAGCCTTACGGCTGTGAGGCAGTTCTACTGTTCTTTATCAAAGAACATCTCTGATACTGACCATCCAAAGTATGCACTGGCCTATTTTAGGGATGCTTTATATGATTTTACACCAAAGCTCATCAATGAGTTTCTTGGTGTTCCTGATGTTGAGGATCATGTTGTCTATGGCCATCAAATGGACGAGGTTATCTCCACTATCACTGGTGGACAGGTCACTACTTGGCCAATAAAGAATAAGCCTGACGTGTCCAAATTGACTCCTTTTATGACAGTCTTGCATACTGTGGCCATCAAGAATTGGCTTCCAACTACCAACCGGCCGCAACTCTCCAAGCCATTGGCTTGCTTTCTGTACAAGCTTAAGAAAGGCCTGCCTATCAATCTGGGCCTTCAAATCTTGAGGCATATGGCTGCTGTGAAGACTAAGGGTTCTCTAAATACCCTTCCTTACCCACGGCTTATTTGCGGGATGCTTGCTGCGGATAACTACAAATTTGTGGCAAGGGATAAACTTGTGAAGTCCACTGAGTCTATCAAGATTCTGGACTCTTATCTTTCCAAGCCTGGCAATGATCTTCCGTGTGTTCTTGAAGGGGTTCAGCCTGAGGTTCAGGAGGAGGTTAACCCAACACCGTCCCAGCCTTCCACTTTTGTTGTTCCTGGTTCTTCCGCTGCTCGTCCAATCTATATTGATTATAGTACTGTGTATGGTGGTTTGCTCTCTGGCTCTGCCATCACTCAACTAGAGCATTATGATCAGTTGATTGCTATTAAGCAAGCGGAGTTGGATGCTTTGAAGACTATTCGCCGAGAGTATCTTTTTTCCAACACTACACCTCAAGGGGGAGAAGAGCACAGGAGTTCAAGGAAACGCAAAAGGGATGCGGATCAAGGGGGAGACAGTTCACAGCCGGCCAAGTCCTTTTGAAGGATTATGATGAATTCTGATTTTTTTGATTACCTTTAAAACTAAACAATCTTTCTATTTGTCAAGGAGTATGTTCCTTGAAGTCTTCTTATTGCTTGTAATATTCTGACAATTAGTTCTAATCCTAAGTCTAAGTAGTTTTCTGCATGTGTTTTAAGACTTAAGCTATAGATAGATGTGTTGCATATTTTATGTTTCATTGATCTAACTGTGCAGGTTTAGTGATGTGTAGAATAGGCAAAAAAGGGGAGATTGTACGTGTCACTGTTTCTAGGGAGTTTACATAGGGGTTTACCTATAGGTTACTCAACCGCTAAGTTCTGGAAACAGAGCACTTAGCCGCTTTTATATAGTTTCACCTATTCTAACACAATAACTATTGCATATCTGTAGTTGGTTGTCTTGTGCAGGAAGTTGATTTATACACGGGAATTGTCGAATTACAAGAGGAAGTCGATCCCTATCAGAAGACTATTACCGTGACATGTCCATTCACTCATACGCGCTTCATTATCAAAGTCGATCAAGGCTTTCATCCTTATATAAAGCATGGCATCGACGAACAGAAGGGTACGACACAAATAGCAAAGGCGATCGAGTTTCAGAGTTATATAGTTTTATTGTTTTAGTTCGTTGTGTCTTTTACACTAGTTTATATTCTAGACTTCTCTAACAACGTATTGAAGGTAGAATAGATAGATTAGTTTCTATATCATCTTATAGGTGACTAGTGTTGTTTTTCTAGGATAGATATTGAGAGTACACAACGTTGTACGAACAAGATCTTTTCTAGTTGATTTTCTGCCTTGACTGGGCATTCAAGCAAGCTTACAAAAGTTGCTTGAAAAGTTTCAAACACAGGTTCTTCTTTACATTCCGATGTGCTTTATTTTATATATATTATCTGTGTTTGTTAATCTGCAGGTTGACGTAGGTGTTCACTGAACCCCGTAGTCAATCTACGTTATTGGCTGAGGTAATTTGTATCTAAAGCAAGTTATACCGATCCTACAATTTTTTTTTAGAGATGCATGGAGTATTGAGGTGTCGAAAGGATTGGGTTTTGATGGATGATGGTCGTGAATTATCTGTAAGAATATTGGGATAAAAATGGTTGTTGGTGATTGGTGAAGATGATAATGATCAAGGCTACATAGGAAAAGCATAGGCATGAATAAAATAGGAGGCTTATGTATTTCATTTTTGTGCGGCACTTATGAAGAACAATGATCCTTATTATGTTAATATTAGTAAATTGGACATGATGAAACTAATCAGACTAAAATTGTTAGTGTTACGTAAAACTAATATTTTTTAATAATTAAACTACTACTATTAGTGATTAAATTAATGTAATTAACACAACTTTTGTCTGGTTTTTTTTTTTTTTAAATCAACTCGTATAACACTTTTTTCATGATGAGGTTGATATGATACTACTAGTGAAATACATTTAGTGCAAAAATAAATGAAACTAACAAATTTGACTATGAATTGTTGGTATGTAATTGAGCTTACATAGTCTTACTTCGGTAGATGTTATGTGAAAAGTTGGGTATGGATACCTGAAACTATATCCATTCGCTATTATAATATGTGAAACTAACTCCTTTTAAGCGTCAAACCAAGTTGTTAGCCCTAACATCAACTTTTTTAGTGGTGAAACCAACTTTTTTCTCCTGAAACCAACTATTTTAGGCGTGAAACTATCTTGTGAAATCAACTTTTATTCCCTGAAATCAACTCTTTTAGGCGTGAAACTATCTTGTGAAACCAACTTTTATTCCCTGAAACCAACTCTTTTAGACGTGAAACTAACTTTTTTCTAAACTACAATAACTATTAAACTTAACTTTTTTATCAAATTAATTTGTGAAACTAACTTTTTCTTGAAACAAATTTGTGAAACTAATTTTTTTTTTTAAATTAAATTGTAAAATCAACTCGTGAAACTAACTTTTTTTTCTGAAACTAAGTTGTGAAACTAACTTTTCTTGTGAAATTAACTTTTTGTGAAACTAAATTCCGAAAAATAGTATGCACTAAACTGTAATACTGTTGGAGAGGTGGATCTATTTGTACTTCTGTATGCGAAAAAGACTTATTATTTGTAATGGATGAATGTTTTTTACACTTATATTTAATTTTTCCTTTCCTTTTTCTCGAGTGTTTGTTGCCATTTTATCTAGCAGGCTTGCTTTTCGGGAAAAAATATATGTGAAACTATGATTGAAGCTCACCAAACTATCTTTAGTGGTCCTGAAATCAACTTGTTGTCCATAAAACCAATTATTTTATGCGTGAAATAAACTCTTTTAGACGTGCAACTAAATTATTGTCCATAAAACCAACTCTTTTAGGCGTGAACCAATTTATTTTCCCTGAAAGCAACTCCTTTTAGTTATGAAATTAATTGTGAAACTAAGTTTTATTCTGAAACTAGCATTTTTCATGAAATTTTTTTTTTCTGTGAAACTAATTTTTTCTTCTCAAACTAACATGTGAAACTAATTTTTTTCTGTGAAACTATTTTTTTTTCTTTTCTGAAACTAATATTTTGTGTGAAACTAATTTTTTTCTGAAACTAAACTGTGAAACTAGTTTTTAAAACTTTTTTTTCTTCTTTTGAAATTAACTTGTTAAACTAATTTTATTTTGTAAAACTGAAATTAACTTCTTTTTTTAAACTAATTACTGAAACTAACTTTTTTTTTTTTCTGAAACTAACTTAAAAAACCAACTCGTGAAACTAATTTTGTTTTGTGAAATTAAGTTGTCCTTGAAACCAACTGTTTTATGCGAGAAACCAACTCACTCTTTTAGGCGTGAAACCAACTTGTTGTCCCTGAAACCAACTATTTTTAGGCGTGTAACCAACTCTTTTAGGCGTGAAACTAACTTTTTTTCTAAAATTAACTTCTGAAACTAACTTTTTATGTAATTAAGTTGTGAAACTAATTTTTTTTTCTTAAACTAACTTATAAATCCAACTCGTGAAACTAATTTTTTTCTGAAACTAAGTTGTCCCTGAAACCAACTCTTTTAAGCGTGAAACCAAGTTTTAAGGCGTGAAACTAACTTGTTGTCCATGAAACCAACTCTTTTAGATGTGAAACCAACTATTTTAGGGTTGAAACTAACTTTTTTGTAAAATTAACTTGTGAAACTAACTTTTTATAAAATTAAATTGTAAAATTATTTTTTTTTCTGAAATTAAATTGTAAAATCAACTTGTTTTCTTATGAAAATAAATTGTAAAACCAATCTTTTTATCAAACTAACTTGTAAAAAGATAGTTCCCACAAAATTACAAATTACTACTACGTAAAATTCACACAAGCCGAAAAGTTAGTTTCACACGTTAATTTCAATAAAAAAAAAAGTTTTGGAAAAAATTTCGTTTCATAAAGTTGGTTTCACACCTAAAATAGTTGATTTCACACCTAAAATAATTGATTTCACGTCTAAAAAAATTGATTTCAGGGACAACAACTTAATTTCACGCCTAAAAATAATTGGTCTCATATGAACACAGAACACACTAAAGTTAGTTTCACACGTTAATTTCAATAAAAAAAAAAAATTTTGGAAAAAATTTCGTTTCATAAAGTTGATTTCACACCTAAAATAGTTGATTTCACACCTAAAATAATTAATTTCACGTCTAAAAAAATTGATTTCAGGGACAACAACTTAATTTCACGCCTAAAAATAATTGGTCTCATATGAACATAGAACAGACTAAAGTTGGTTTTCCGAACCTCAACAATTGTTCATGGATCTTTTTTCCTAAAAATAAGCCTACTGCACTCTACATCATCGACACTGCCAACACCACAATCACTTAAAAAATGTTTACAACACCACCATTACTTTCACAAGATAATTTTATATAGAGATATTTTATATAAAAAGGTTGGTTAATGAAAAAAAATTAATTCAAAATCCTGGAATTATAAGCCACCTACCAGATACCCCCACGGCCCACCTCGATACCACACCACCCATCTTCATCAAATCAAATCCTCGTCCCCTTCCCTTTACAAATATGCATCAAAATTCACATAAAAGTGAACCAAGCAAAATAGACAATTTCAAATTTGCAAAATCAGAAGCGGTATCACAGTCGTACATGGTACACAGATCCATGGCACTCGTCGGTGCCATACCTGTTCGGCGAATTGGCTGCCATGCTAATCCTCGCCTTCTCCTACGGGAAACTCCTCGGAAAAAACAACGATGCAGAGAGAGATCTAGAAGTAGGTGAGGGGTACGACGGCGAGAAGGTGGCGCCACATGTTTTGGAGAAGTACCGGTGAGGTGAAGAGGTAGTTTATTTGGGAGAAAGACCAGTAGTACCGGCACGATCTGGGATGGGCGAAGAAGAAGATGAGAGATCTGGAGAAGGTAGTAAATAATAGATTGGACTAATTAGTAATGAAAACATCGAGGTGGGCCTAAGTGTAATGAAGTCAGCGAAAAAGACCAATTTGTAATGCATTATTATTTTTGGCATCTATATATAATTTTCCCAATAATAAACATCTTCACCGGTAGAATAGTTGCTGGACGGATATCTCATTCCCTGATGATTTGTTATTATCAAATAGAATTTTTTTTTTAAACGGCTAAAATTTTTATTAAACAACGAGCATAAAAAATGCTCTAACAACGAAATATAACTGAATACACGGAACATGCTCCGGAAATAAAATAAAAAGTCAAGTCTTAACAAAGTGACAAAGACAAAAAGAAAGAAAGAAAGAAAAAACAAGGGAGCTAGAAGGCTAGAAAGCTAAGACCATAAATATCAGCCACCACCCACCCCACTATCCAATTTCAAATAAAAAATTAATTTCCCTCTCATACACATACCCCATCCTTCAACCAACCCACCACAACACCAAAAATCACATTTATCCATGACCACCCACCATCCAATCAATTCAATTTATTTGTTTTTTTATTTTCTTATTATCATTTAATAATTATAATATAATAATTGTATATTATTATAAAATTACTGTATTAATCTAGAAAAGTTCTCTAATTTTCCGAAATAACAAATTAAGCATTATTATATTAATAAAGTACAACCATTACTAAAATTACTAAAGGAAAAAAATTAATATTACAATATTTTTATAAATTGATTACAACGAAAAACATGAAATGCAGAATTATGAAAAAACAAAATAAAAATACATATTTAGTCCTCCTCATCATTGAAATTCTCCCATATGTGCTCAATCAAGTCGTTCATAAGTTCCTTGTGCGCCTCTCTGTTCCGAAGTTGATCCCTGTTAGTCATATATTGGGCAACACTTGCAATTCGTTCCGTGGAGAAGTTGAATTGACTAAAGAGGAAGAAGCATGTGAACTTTCTTGAAAAAAACGAAAGTAGAATAGGCTATAGACTGATAAAAGCTCATAGATTTAAATATAGCAGTACATATCAATAAGAAACAACACACCTTACATTTGAAAATAGCAAATACACCCGATTACAAACATAATTATACATAATGGAGCGAAATCAAACATAATTGAAATAATACGAAGACATAGTAATGCATTACGACAATAAAAAGACATAGCGATAATTAAAGGTACTCCGCCAACAAGCGATTCTTGACCTGTTCTTCTTGCTCAGTTAGATTCGGTTTAGCCAACAAAGCATTCAACAATTGGCATTTAGCTTCTTTTTCTCAAATTCGACCTTCACCTCAAGTTCTTTCTCACGCGTGATCCTCATTGCACGCAGCTCACTAGTAAATTCATCCGAAATCACAGTAGTTGATGAAGATACAACACCCTTGCCCTTCCTTCTAGCTTTTGCCGCATTTCGGCCGGTAGGATGGTTTATTGTTGAAGCACCACTCACTGGAGTATCTGGTGTACCATCATCATCATCATCGGTTCTTGATTTTTTTGAACTACCATGACCTTCTTGCTCGGATTCCATTGCATCTGGATGACGCCTTCTTTGTCCTCCACCATAACTCAACTCCCACTTGGGTGCGTGGCGCATAACTGTTTCAAACACAAGTTTATGCGGAAATCCAGCCTTCTTGCCCTTAGTACCCTTACTTTATAGCTTGTTAGCTATAGCGTCAACATCTGCATCACTCATTCCGCTCGTTTTCTGGGCATTGGCTTCCTTGCAACAACCGATCCACTCAGTGACATTTTTGTTGAGCCGCTGATAACGAGCTCTCATTGACTATGCGGAACGTTGATTGATTTTTCCGGGGTTCTCTTTTCGCGCTTGCTCATATAACTTATAAACCTCACCCCAAAAGGTTTCTTGTTCTGACCAGTGCCCTTTATCGCATTTTGACTGACGTAAATCCATGCTGACATTAGGGTGCAATCTTCAACGGCATCCCAAGACACCGCCGCTTGATTGTTCGAGTTCGTAATATTTTGAGGCTCGGGGCTATTTTGAGTGGATTCGGTGGAAACTGAGTGTATGTTTCATAACTTGGGAAACCTGAAGAGTTTTGGGTACTTTGATAAGTAAAATAAAACTCTGGAAAGAAATCTTCATTTGGATCCATTTGGCTAGGAGAGAATGAGAGAGAGATTGAGAGTAATTTATGGTTTTTAGAAGTGTGTGAAATATAATGAAGTTAGGTTATATTTATAGATGGAAAAAAATTATGAATTTTAATATATATATATATATATATATATATATATATATATATATATATATATATATATATATATATATATATATATATATATATATATATTTTAAATAATAAAAATATCAGATAATATAAAAGATAATAATAAAATCTAAAAAGATAATTAAAAAGATAAATAGAAAATAAAAAAAATGGACAAATAGGAGGGGGACAAGTGTCCCCCTCCATATATGCCACCAGCTGGTGGCTGGTGGCATCATGGGCGTGCGCCCATGCCATCATCTTTTTTTTTTTTATTTTGTTGGGCACAGTGGGGCCCACTAAACAGTGGCCACCACTTGTGACCCAACAGACCGATATTTTCGGTCTAACTAAAGCAGACCAACCAAAGCCTCAGAGAAACATCTCTCGTAAGCCACCCAACCCGACAGTGCTTGCAACTAGTACCAAACTGTCAATTCATGAGAAAGCTACCCCTAGCCAACCTCCTACACCATATGTCCTTACGGACAAGTGGTAAGCAATTTAAAGATGTGGTCCGGGGTAACGACCTAGCCAACCTCCTACACCCTATGCCCTAACGAACAAGTGGAAAGGAATTTAAAGATGTAGTCCGGGCAAGTGGCAAAGTTAGCGAAATATACCTTGGGTCGAGGTCCCGAAACAAGAAAAAGAGAAAGCTCCCCGAAGCAAGCCATCACCTACAACCGAAGGAAACAACCTCCCTCGGTCCAAAACGGAGAGGAGAGAAGAGCTAGACAACCAAACACCGAAACAAAAAGCACCACGGTGTATTCCATAAGCTAGCCTACCCAAAGTGCAATCCCCACCCCTATATTCAAGAATTCAAGTAGGCCGGGCACATCACCGAGGGACGTGTGATCCGGTTAACCCATCAAGATCCCCAAAAGTAGATTATTAAGGTGAGGACACTATGGAAGGACTCAAGGAAAGCCCACGAAGAAACACCCCAAGAGTTCGGTTACCAAGTGATAAGATATATGGAACCCGACTTTCTTGAAAACCGAGGGATTAACAAGACACGGGCACAATCACAGAGCAATCGTGTAACGGAAGTCTCCTCCATTGCAAGAAATTACAAAACGAACATACGCATCATCACTTAGAAACCAAACTCAACAAAAACACCAAATCCACACACGACCAAGGTTCAAAGCTCAACCACATACAAAAGCATGAGAGCAACACCAACACCCTAAAAACAACCCACCACCCAACAAAACAAGAAAAAGGACACTCGGACACAAGAGAATACCTCATAGGCGCCCCAAGTGCACTTCACCAACACACAATGCAACAAGTCTAGCTTCGCTCCTCTTTTTAAGGTCGTTTCCAAGCATGCACCATCAACGGTAGAACCGAAGAACTTTCGAACATGAAAAACCACCACCCTCCTTTCCAACAACTCCCTTTCACTCGCCTTCCAAGTTCAAGCAAAGCCTTGGCTCCAAGAACCATGACCCTACCGAATCAAATAAAGCTTCAAATTTCTTTCCCCTTGAGCCAATGCCAAGAAACAAGCTTTACCTTTTCCACCACTTGTCCCGGAGATACGGTCTCTCCTTTGAACACTAGGCCATTTCTTGCTAACCAAATGTTCCAAACCGTAGCATGCCAAAATACCATCCAAATTCCCCTACCTCCTCTAGGTGCACTATCAAGAAAGTCCTCCATCGCTTCAAGTAAATTCTCATGTGAGTGGGAGTCTACCCGTAACCAATGGAACACAAGTGACCACACTTTCTTTGCAAAAGTACAACCCCCAAGGGTATGCCAAGTGGTTTCTAAAGGAACATCACACCATTTGCAACAAAGATCGGAATCAACTAGACATACCCCACTTTTGAAGAGATTCTCCTTGGAGGGGATTCTATCTTGGATGGTTTTCCAAACAAAAGCGTTTACTTTCGAAGGAGCTAGCTTGTTCCAAATCCACTTTGCCCAATTACACACCAACCCGGTTTCTCCTTCCTCCTTTAGACTTCTATACCCTTCCTTCGTTGTATAAACGCCCTCCTTGTTAGGATCCCACATCCACACGTCTTTCGCACCTTCCCTCAACCTCAAAGTCCCCACTCGTGCTATCAATCTCTCTACCTCCTCTTTTTCCCATTCAAAAAGTTCCCTTCTCAATTCTCCAACAAATCTACCTCCACCCAACCTTTCCTCCACCGTACACTCCTTTTTTGTGTCCAAGGTAAAAAGTCTAGGAAAAGAGACTTTTAGTATCTCCTCACTTTCTCCCCATTTTTTCTTCCAAAAGAGGGTCTCTTTCCCATCTCCAACTAGCTTCTTGCAACATTTTGAAAACCAATCCTTAACCCTACCGCACACACCATGTTTCTCCACCAATCCGACCACTCTCCATACTTTCTCTTCCCCTTAGAAGCATCATCCACATTACTTCTCCACGAACCATATTTAGACTCCAACACTTGTAGCAAAGTTCCCTACCGCCACTCATGATTCTCACGCCCACCATCCCAATAATGCCAAGTTAAATAACGTTAAGTCCTTTACACCAAGGCCACCTTTATCTCTATCGACACAAACCTTTTCCCAAGCCACCCAAGCTATCCTCTTCTTCTCCACTCCCAATGTGCCTCCCCACAAGAAATCTCTTTGTAGCGCCTTTAGCTCCTTCAAAATTCCGGAAGGTGCTTTAAAGAAAGAAAGATAGTACAAGGGAGGTGCATTTAAGACCGCTTTAGTAAGAACTAGACGACCTCCAAGGGAAAGAAATTTATTCTCCCAAAGACCTAGTCGTGCCTTGAATTTCTCTTTAACCACATCCCACGTCCTCCTCTCCTTTGCCACACCTCTAATCGGAAGTCCCAAGTAGATAAAAGGTAAGGTCCCGACCTCACAATTAAGAGAATCCGTCCAAGTCCTCAACACTTCTTCTTCCACCCCTAGTGATGAATGTGTATTTTACACTTTCATTCGAGTCTTTTTCACCTATTTTAACTATCCTCTATGTTAATTTAGCTATATTTTAGTACATTTTATTAGAATAGTGTCACGTTTCCCTTTAGATTTTATTTTACAGGTTTTGGTTGAAATTCGGAGATTTCGGGGCAATTATATTGAAGTCTACAAGGAATTGGTGTTCCAGAAGCCTATTTGGAGTATCTGAAGGTTTCCGGATAGAATTTGGAGTCTAGGGGCCGAATCTGGAGGTTAGAAGGCTACTAGAAGTCATAAACCGAGTCCGAAAAGGTGAAGAAATCCAAATCCGCGTCGAAAAATGCGGAAATTCCGCGAAATACTGGGGGGCGAATCGCCCCAGAAGAATTTCGGGGCCTATATATAGAGCTCAAGTTTTTCTCCGAAAATCATATATTTCCAAGCCTACTTTCTCACCTCTCTCTATAGTTTTAGGGAGGAACTTCCCGGGGCCTGTCCTGGGAGTTCCATAGCTTAGGGGATACTTTTTCATAGCAGATTGGAGCGCGTAGGATCGCAATCATCCGGAGATTGACAACCTTCGATAACTTTGTATCTTACAGTTTTTATCTACTTATTTATTCTTCTTTCAATATGTTTTCTTCTATGATTGCTATTGATTGCATGCCTATTATGAGTAGCTACATTTATCTTTGGTGGTAGTATGTGAATTCTTAGCGAGGGAAGATAATCATGCTAATGGCTATATCGCGCATTATACTCCGTGTCATTGCTTTATTTCGTTGATCAGTTGCAACCAAAATTCTCGTATGTTGTATTGATTATTATGCACGCATGGACACTTGTTGACCAATCAGACCAATTATCTTCGTAGTGTTGAATAATTACGGAACACAATAGGACGTTAGTTGTTGACAAGTCAGACCCACATTATCTTCGTAGTTCTTAATACTTGCAACAGGACACAAGATTGATTCAAAGATCTCTATGCAAGACCGAGGAATTTATGCATGATTATCGACCCATTATGTTAAGAAGGACCATACTATCACCAATCTCCATTATCTGCTTGAAAACCCCTATTGCTTTCTATCTGCTGTTTTATATTCTCTTGTTAAATAGATAAAGCTAGTTAGTCCTGAGAGAACGACACTCGAGTCATTCTACTACTACACTACGGTTTTCGTTGTAGTTGTGGATTGCCTTTGGCTAAATAACAAATTTATTTGATTGAATCTGACACGTTCATCAAATTGGCGCCGCTGCCGGGGATTATACTCCTTTTTTCTATTTAATTTGTTTTTATTTACAGGTTTAGATTCCTAATTCTATTAGATTTAGTTTTTCTTTTTAATTTCTCTCTAATACTGCTTTCCTAGTCTGTGTCTAATAACCTTTCCTAGTCAGTTACAGATTGTGTATGCCGCATACACGTTCTGCAGGAATACCGCTTGCTGATTCAATTGCTGAGATTGATAGAGTCTACCACCAAAGAAGGCGACTCCTTTTCAAGGAAATCGACGAAATGGAAGAAGCTAGACCACTGAAGGCATGGGTACAACCCACCAAGGATCGTATGAGGGGACCGGCGATTGTTCTTTCGCCTGCAACCCGAGATCTGGAAATCAAGAACCACGCATTCCAACAACTTCCGAGGTTCTATGGCTTATCAAGGGAAGATGTGATGGGGTACTTGAACATATCGATGATTTCGTCAACCAACTCCCACGACCCGGAGCTGACATAACAATGGATGAGTTAAGGATGAAGGTTTTTGCTATGGGACTTGGCGACAGAGCCAAGTCATGGCTAAGTTCTCTACCAGCCGGCTCGCTGGACACTTGGGAAAAGGTTTTTCAGCTTTCATGGAGAAATACTTCCCACACACTCTGACTACCGCGCTTAAGGCGCAGATCACTGGATTCAAGCAAGACTATGATGAGACCATCTATACCGCGTTCGAGAGGTTCCAAGATCTCACCAATCTCCATTATCTGCTTGAAAACCCCTATTGCTTTCTATCTGCTGTTTTATATTCTCTTGTTAAATAGATAAATCTAGTTATAGTCCTGAGAGAACGACACTCGAGTCATTCTACTACTACACTACGGTTTTCGTTGTAGTTGTGGATTGCCTTTGGCTAAATAACAAATTTATTTGATTGAATCTGACACGTTCATCACCTACTCCCATGAGACAACACTTCTTAAAGTTTACTTTGAGTCCCGAAACTAACTCAAAGCACCGGAGCACCCCTTTAATGGCATCCACGTTGGCCTCATTCGCTTCTCCTATAATAAGAGAGTCGTCCGCAAATTGTAGATGTGAGATTGGTACCCCTTTCTTGCCCACCTTAACCGGTTTAAATCTCCCCGCTTCACAAGCCTTGGAAATCATCTGACTTAGGCACTCCGCCACAACTAGGTAGAGAAAGGGAGAGAGAGGATCACCTTGTCTTAACCCCCTTTGCAAAAGAAACTCCTCCGTTGGACTTCCATTGACTAGAATAGAAGTAGAGACGGTAGTAACACAATCCTTCATCCACTTAATCCAAACCTCTCCAAACCCTAGAACTCTCAACATATCAAAGAGTGACTCCCAACAAACGGAGTCATAAGCCTTCTCGAAGTCGATTTTGAACATGAAAATCTTCCTTTTCTTTTTCTTCGCCTCATCCAAAATCTCGTTCGCTATAAGCACCCCATCGAGAATGTTTCGGTTTCCAATAAACGCCGATTGATTCTCGGAAATCATCTCCTCAAGCACCTTACTCAATCTCGATGCTAACACCTTAGAGATAATCTTGTATAATCCTCCCACCAAAGATATAGGCCTAAAACCCCCAATTCCCACGGCATTTGCTTTTTTGGGGATTAAAGTGATGAAGGTACTATTGATGCCTTTGCATAGCCTTCCATTTGTAAACAATTTCGAAAAGACTCGCCCCAAATCACCCTTGATCACATCCCAAAAGGTTTTAAAGAACAAACCTCCAAAGCCATCCGGTCCCGGACTTTTGTCGGATACACAATTCCAAACCGCCTCCTTAATCTCTTCCTCCTCAAAAGGCGCCTCCAAACGGATTCTAGACATCAACGATAGGGACCTTCCTTCTAAGCTTTGTACTTTGAAAGTCTATTCTCGTCTCATTTGGAAGTGCCCTTTAAAGAAGTTAAGAATGCCACCTTTAACTTCATCCACTTCCTCAATCCATCTTCCTTGAATTCTAATTCCTCTCAACATCTTTGCCCTCCCTCTTCTAGCTACCGAACCATGGAAGAACTTGGTGTTTGCATCGCCTTCCTTTATCCATTTTCGTTTCGCTTGTTCAACGGATCGATCTAATCGAAGGCAGTCTGTTTATTAGTTAAATGCCAACGTTGTATGTTACATACTTGTTGATAAATAGCATGGTTTCACAATAGATTGAATAATCTGATCCAAGGACTCAAGATCATTCCCAAGTTCAACGGTTCAGATCATCAAGCTTGCTTGTTGCAACTTGCTTCTCTTAGCTGGTGAAAAAATGTAGGATCGATTATAACTTGTTTTAAGTACTTTTACCACGCCAGACGGTCCAAGATTGACTACGGGGTTCAGTGAACACCTAGGTCAATCTTTACAGATATTCGTCAGAAACCTGCAGATTAGTAAACACAAACCCAAATAATATATCAAAGATTAAGCACAGCGGAATATAAAGAAGAACCTGTGGTTGAAACTTATCATCAACGTAGATTTGAGCAATGCACACATGGTCGTCAGATCTGAGAATAAACAGTGTCTTGTCACTTGCACCTCTTTTAAAGCCAAACTCAAGAAGAAATTTTGTTAGCTTCTCATACCAGGGTCTAGGAGCTTGTTTGAGTCCATATAAAGCTTTCTTAAGTTTATAGACATAATCAAGATGAAATAAAGCCTTTAGGTTATTCTAAGTAAGCATCAACATCAATATCTCCATACAAGAAATCACCTTTAAGATCGATTTGGTACAAGGTAATCTTAAGATAGCATGCAATAGGAAGAAGTAGTCGAATAGATTCAATTCTAGCAACAGGAGCAAAGGTTTCATCATAATCTACCCCTTCTACTTGTGTATAGCCTTGAGCTACTAGTCTAGCCTTGTTTCTAATAACAACTCCAGTTTCATCAGTTTTATTTTTGAAAATCCATTTAGTACCAATGACATTAGTGTTAACAGCACTAGGTACTAATTCACAAACATCAAGTTTAGCAAACTGAGTAAGTTCATCTTGCATAGCACATACCCATAGATTATCCTTAAGAGCTTCCTTAACATTCTCAAGTTCAAGTGCGGAGACATAACAAGTAATGCGTACCTTAGCATGTGACTCATCATTACAACAAGCACATGTCATTACCATGTTGGCTTTGAGTTCAGCCAGTTTCCTGTAGTCTACCCTTGGCTTATCACGAAGTTCTATGGTGTCAGGAATACCATCAGCAGTACTCTCTTTGGACTTCTTTCTCTGACTTTTGGAAGGTGTACCATCAGTAGTACCCTCTTCTTCTTGATCATCATCAGATTCAACATTGTTGTCACTTCCTTCAGGTGTATCATGGTCAGTAGGAGCATCTGGAATAGCCTGTGGTGTTGGTGGTTCTTCTATTTGAGGAACAGGTTCTGCAGCAGGACTTCTTATTTGGGTCAACCTCCTTATCAACCCTACTTGGTTCTGGAGCTACAAACTTTTCAACTGAAACCTGTGGAGAGTTAGAAGGCAACTGAACAATATCCATAGTGTCTGCTTCATCTTTTCTTCTTGTAATACTAAGATAATCATCAAAAGTAACATTGACTGACTCTTGAATAGTCTTTGTCCTCATGTTATAGACCCTAAAGGCATGATTATTGTCAGAGTAGCCAAGAAAAATAGATTTATCACTCTTAGCATCTAGCTTAGACAGGTGATCTCTATCATTCAGAATATAGCAAACACAACCAAAAACATGAAAATACTTCAGATTGGGTTTCTTGCCTTTTAGAATCTCATAAGGTGTTATGGTGGTTCCTGGTCTCAAGTAGACACGATTAATAATATGGCAAGCAGTATTAAAAGCTTCACCCCAAAAACGTTTTGCAATACTCATAGAACTAAGCATAACCCTATCCATATCTTGTAAAATCCTATCCTTCCTTTCTGCAATCCCATTTTGTTGAGGGGTTTTGGGAGCAGAATACTCATGGAAGATTCCTACTTTATTGCAACAATCAGAAAAAGATGAATATTCAAATTCTCTTCCATGGTCAGACCTAATTCTTTTGATAGATGAATTATATATGTTCTTAACTCTAGCATGCAAAGTTGTGAAAGCTTCAAAAGTTTATGACTTATCTTTTAAGAAAAAGACCCAAGTGAATATAGAAACGTCATCAACAATCACATACACATATTTCTTACCACCAATAGTACTGGCTTCCATTGGATCCATCAAATCCATATGAATAAGTTCAAAACAGAAAGACGTACCTGAGGGTTGACCTGTAGGTTGAGCAACACTATGGAAAACCATCGTCTATTTACCTATTAAGCAGTCACCACTCACAATCTTGCCATATTGGGAAAGCTTGGGAACACCATTGACAACTTCGAGTTTCAAAAGTTTGTCCATGTTTGTTAACATGTCCAAGCTTTTTTATGCCAGATTGTGGCATTCTCCATGACCTGATGGCACAATAAGTGTGTACCGGTCGAGTAGCAATTGTCACCTGATCTATGACCTGTCATAACACATTCATTTGCAGCATTGTATACCGAACATGTATTCTTGTCAAACTTGACATTATGGTTAGCATCACATAATTTACTAACACTTATGAGGTTAGCCTTGAGTCCATCAACAAGATACACATCCTTTAGAGGTGGAAACTGCAATTTGAAGCACACCTATACCAAGAATTTTTCCTTTTGTTCCACCACCATAAGTGACAGAACCAGATTCCCTAGCAACAAAGTTGGTTGGAAAATCACGTGTCCCAGTCATGTGACGGGAACACCCACTATCAAAGTACCATGTCCCTACAAGGTCAGAATCAACAACATCTAGGACAACATTACATGTACGGGAAGGATCTTGTGGCTCAACAGTTTGAGAACTAGATGACTCTGCATCAGAGGGGTTGACAAGTGGGTTGCGTAACTCCTTAGTTAACTCCTATAGATTGTCCTGTTTCTTCTTAAAAGTTTTATGATAAAGACGACAGTAAGGTTTGATATGACCTTCAGTGTTACAAAAACTGCAGACATAAACTCTATTATTTTTAGAAGAAGTCTCACTAGTAACCTTATCTTTGGTTCCTTTACCCTTGGTTTTAGACACCTTGGGCTTAGGTTCCTTAGACTCAGTCATTTGTGGTTTTACAAACTTAGGACCTTCAGAAAAATATGAATCACTTGTTCTTTCTTTCAAAGGATAACCTAGACCAGTGGTTCCTTGTTGACCAGATCCTATACATGTATCTAGCATATGTGAAGAATTTGTAAAGCTAGCAAGAACACGTTCAAATTTAGTGAGCTTTTCACTTACAATGTTGAAGGCAACATCTCTTTTGGTTAAATCAACCTCAAGATTTGTAATTACCTCCTTCATACTTGAATTATCCTTGGTAAGTTCAGTGATTGCTTTCTTCTGTTGGCTACAGATTTTGAGCAATTTGTCATACATCTGGTTTATTTCAGCCATAGCTTCTTCTTCAGAGATTGGCTCTTCATCATCATTGACATCATCTTCCCCTGCATCAGAACTAACATAACTGTGTAGACATAAAATATCACATGGAAAATCAGATACCTGAGAGGGTGTTGAGACTGGGATTGTGTCAACCTCATGTGTAACCTCTTCATGTGATTCACAGATAACAATGCGCAGTGCTATAACATCAATTTATGGTTCTGAGTCATCATTATCCTCATCTTTTCTTTCTTCATCAGACTCTGTGGTCACCCAGTTGACCTTCAAACCTCTTTGCCTTCTTAGATTAGGGCATTCATTCATGTAGTGACCCATCCTTTGCATTCTATGCATTGTACCTTGTCTAGATCCCTAGGTTTTGAACTGGAAGAGGGAGAAAAATCTTTTCTAGAGGAAGAGCTGGTGTAACTACCTTTGGAAGGGGTTTTATATGTGGAGTTGTCAGACTAGTATTTGGGTTTGGTATTGTTGTATTTGGACTCTCTCTTAAGCAAGGTGGCGGCTTTTTGGATGATGTAAGCTTTGTAATGTACAAGGTCAAAATCATTGATATATCTCCTTATCACTTTCAAGATCAGTAACTTTAAAAGCATTGGATTTTCTACCATAGTTCTCTTCTTGAGCTTGGAGATGAAGTTCATAAATTTTCATGATGTTCATAAGGGTGGCTAAGTCCATCATGGCTGAATTCTTACTTTCTTCAATAGTAGATACTTTGATATTAAACCTAGGGGGTAAGGATCTAATAGCTTAACGTACCAAAACTTTGTTGCCCATGGTTTCACCAAGATGTTGAGACTCATTGGCAATATTGTCCAATATATTGGTAAAGTAGGTGCCAATATCCTCATCCTCCTCCATTCTCAACAGTTCAAACTTGCTATGCAGAAGCCTGATTCTCGTCTCCTTGACAGATGAGTCACCTTCACAGTGGCTTTGAAGAGTCTCCTAGGCTGATTGAGCATTAGCACAATTCTGCACAAGTTTAAACATATACATGTCAATACAAGAAAAAATAACATTAAGCGCTTTCTCATTATTAGCAGCTGAAGTTTTCTCCTTTCTCCTTGTCATTGTAGTCCTTGTACGGCTTAGAAAGGATGTCACCATTGTCTTCCTTGTCCTTCATAGGTGGTACAAAGGGCTCCAAACATTCTTGCAAAACACTTGCATCAATAGATATAAGATATGTACGCATACGTAATTGCCAGTAAGCATAGTTAGCTCCATCAAGAATCGGCAGCCTTCCAAGGTTTGGATTGGCGTGATCCATTGTTAGTGCCTAAAACAATTACTTAAGAAAAAGTAACAAACTCTAGATGCCAATTGAAAGAATGTAGGATTTCGATTATAACTTGCTTTAAGTACTTTTACCACGCCAGACGGTCCAAGATTGACTACGGGGTTCAGTGAACACCTAGGTCAATCTATATAGATATTAGTCATAAACCAGCAGATTAGTAAACACTAACACAGATAATATATCAAAGATTAAGCACAACGGAATATAAAGAAGAACCTGTGTTTGAAACTTTTCAAGCAGCTTTGTAAGCTTGCTTGATGCCTCAAGGCAAAAAATCAACTAAGAAAGATCTTGTTCGTACAACGTTGTGAACTCTCAATATCTATCTTACTAGTCACCTATGAGATGATATAGAATCTCCTTCTATCTATTCTACCTTCAATACGTTGTTAGAGAAGTCTAGAATATAAACTAGTGTAAATGACACACTGAACTAAACAATAAAAACTATATCTCTCTGTGAACTCGATCGCCTTGCTCTCTGTGTCGTATCTTTCTGTCTGTTGATGCCTTGCTTATATAGAGGTGGAAAGCCTTGATCGACTTCAATCAGGAAACACGTCTTAATGAACCAGGAAACTTATACGTTGTTGATGTCTTCTAGTAGGAATCGACTTCTTCTTCAAAGACTCCTTTTCCTTCTAATAATTGATTTCCTTTTAGAGTCCTTCTTGAACAAGTCTTCTTACTTCTTTAAGCCTTCTTGTAATTCGACAATTTCTTTCTATAACTCAACTTCCTGCACAAGACAACAACTACAACTGTGGAATAGTTATTGTGTTAGAATAGGTAAAACTAAATAAAAGCGGTTAAGTGCCCTGTTTCCAGAAACTAGGGGTTGAGTGAACCTATAGGTGAACACCTATGTCAACGCCCTTGAAACAGTGACACTTACAGCTGGCAATTCGGTTAGTTAGTTAGAGCCTTGCTTGAACATTAAGGTACTACTACTAGATATTTTGTTAGCTAGGATATACGAGAGAGAGAGAGAGAGAGAGAGAGAGAGAGAGAGAGAGAGAGAGAGAGAGAGAGAGAGAGAGAGAGAGAGAGAACACTTGTAATCTGATAGATTGATTCCAGTTGTTATTGTTCATCATTCTACAGAAAAGTGAGGAAACAGAGAGCTTGAGAACAGAGCTTGTAATCTGTACACTTCTCTGTGCTTAGTGGATTGCTTTCTCCTTCCCCGTGGACGGAGATTCATTCTGAATCGAACCGTGTAATTGTGTGTGCATTGTTCTTCGTTCAATTTCGTTTTGTGTTGCTCGATTGTTCGTATTAGGGTTCATACGTTTGTTGATTTGGGGATTCTGATTGCGAACGGTGTCGTTTAAAGTGTTTAGCACAACAATTGGCACCGTTTGTGGGAAGAATAAAAGAATTATTGTTCAATTGCAACAAATCTCACGATGAGTTCATCGACCATGTTTGAGGTGGAGAAACTCTCTGAGAAAACGGATTATGGTCTATGGAAGTTGAAGATGCAAGCGCTGCTGTCAAAGAAAGGTTCAGCAGTTGCATTGTTAGGCGATTTCGATTTTGCAGCGTCTACTACGGCGGAGGATAAAGCAACCGCAAAAGAGAAGGCATTCACCACATTGATTTTGTCTTTGGCTGATGAGACTCTCCATCACATTGTTGATGAAACAACAGCCAAAGGCATTTGGGAGAAACTTGAGTCGATTTACAACAACAAGACAACTGCATCCAAGTTGTATCTGAAGCAGAAATTATTTGCATTCAAGGTTTCTGCAGATAGGCCAATCATGGAGCAAGTCACAACATTAAAAAAGATCTGCTCAAAATTGAAGGTCGTAGGAGTCAAGCTAGCAGAAAATGACAAGGACTTGATGCTCTTAAATGCACTTCCAAAGCAATATGAGAGCTTCATTGATGCGCTAGTTATATCAAAGAGTGAAGCAGTCACTCTAGTTGATGTAAAATCTTCATTGAAGCAAAAGGAGTTGAAGAAAAACGGAGTTTCCAACTCCGAGGCAGCATTTGGAGAAGGAATGTACACTAATCATGGTGGAAACAAGTCCAATAAGTTTGTAGCTAAGCAGAAGTTCAGGCCAGATAAAAGAAGGCCTACTCAATACAAGAATGGTCAAGAAGCTCTACAGAGGCCAGAAACAATGAAGTGCTACCACTGTAAACAAGCAGGACACCTAAAGAAGGATTGTCCAACTTACAGGAAAACTCAAAGGAAAAGGCAAAACTACCAGGCAAATCAAGCTCAAGGGAATCATGATAATCAACCAGCTGAGGTACTTTCCATCTCTGAAAGTTCAGTTTCCTATGATTGGGTACTTGACAGTGGATCCTCATTCCACATGACACCTATTAGAGAATGGTTTAGTACATTTAAGTATAAGAATTTGGGGTCTGTTCTATTAGGAAATGATGTGTCATGTAAGGTGAAAGGGATAGGTTCTGTGAAGCTTAAGATGCATGATGGAGTGGTTAGAGAGCTGACTAGAGTTGGTATGTTCCTGAGTTGAGAAGGAACTTAACTCTATTGGCATTATGGATTCAAAGGGATTTGCTATTAGAATTCAAGGTGAGTTATGGAGATATTGAGAGGTGATGCAGTAGTAACGCAAGGGATCAAAATGAATGAGTTATATTTTCTTAAAGGGCATTGCATACTAGGAGAAACTGCATCTATACAGTCTAGAAATGCCACCAGGTTATGGCATAAGAGACTGGGACACATAGGTGAGAATGGGCTATCTGAGCTATTTAAGCAAGCTGTATTGGATGGTTATAGGACTGGGAAGATAGACCAGTGTGATGAGTGTAGCCTAGGAAAGGCAACTAAGCTTCCTTATGGCACAGGAAATCATGTAACTAGTGAGAAACTAGAATACATTCATACTGATCTGTGGGGACCAGATAGAACTCAACCTAGGAATGGTGGCATGTTCTTCTTGTCAATAATGGATGATTTTACAAGGAAGTTGTGGGTGTTTATATTGAGATCAAAGGATGAGACATTCCAGAAGTTTAAAGAATGGAAAACTCAAGTAGAAACTCAATCAGGTCTGAAAGTGAAGTTTCTAAGGTCAGACAATGGGTTAGAGTTCTTATCTCATGAGTTTAATGCCTATTGTAAGGAACATGGTATTACAAGGCACAAAACTGTACTAGGGAATCCACATCAAAATGGAGTTATTGAAAGGATGAACAGAACACTACTTGCAAGAACAAGGTGCATGCTACTAGATTCTGGGCTTAGTAGAAGTTTCTAGGGTTAGGCTGTCAACAAAGCAACTTATCTCATAAACTTGAGTCCATCTACCGCAATTAATATGATGTCACCTGAAGAGAAATGGACAGGAACACGCCCAAGCTACCTACACCTGAAACCTTTTAGGTGTCTAGCCTATGTCACTGTCAAACTAGACAAGCTGCAAGCTAGGGCAATTAAATGTGTGTTCCTTGGATATCCAGATGGAGTAAACGGGTATAAAGTATGGTGCTATGAGAGGAGGGAAGCCAAGGTTGCCTCATAAGTAGAGATGTCAACTTTAAGGAAGGAGTGATGCCTCTGAGAAAGACAAGTGAGAACACGTTTCGATGTTTCTATATTGGACGCAGCTTTACATAATCTACCAATTATTACCTATGTTTCTAAGCATATGTCCCATGTTTTGAATATTATTACCCATGTTTCTTATATTATGTCATATCATTTTTTTTGATATGTCCCATGTTCTTATCTTTGATTTTTAGTCTATGTTGATATTTATTCTGATTATGGTCCATATTTTTAAGATTATTATTACCTATGTTCCTTACAATATTGTCTATGTTTGTGTTTTTGTTTTTGTAGATGATGTGCAACAGAAGAAAAAGAAGACTAATGCCGGAAGCAAGCAACAATCCAATTTGATTCATGTTGATACAAAGGATTGTATCTATTTAAGAAAATGGAGTATCCTTGTCATTAGAAGTTAGATAGTTATTATTGTAGTCATAATATTAGTATGTCCAATGTACTTGGATTTATGTACAAGGATTTTTTTTATGTTTGAAATAGTACCCATGTTGTTGAGAATATCTCCCATGTTTATGTAAATATTATCGATGTTTCTCATAATATATCCCATGTACTTACAATTTATTGATAATGTTCATGTTCCATGTTAATTTAAATATTACCCATGTTTCTGAATATATCGTCCATGTTCATGGGAATACTACCCATGTTTGTCAAAATATCTTCTATGAACTTGTTTTTATATATATGTGTCATATCTGTGTTTCTCAAAAAGAACATATGTTTATGAGAATATCTTCCATGTTGCAGTGAATATTTCCCATGTTCATGGGAATACTGCCCATGTTTCTCGTAATATCTTACATGAACTTGTTTTTATATATAAGTGTCATATCTGTGTTTCTCCAAAAGAACCCATGTTTCTGGGAATATCTCCTATGTTTCTGAGAATATATCCCATGTTTCATGGGAATACTAGCCATGTTTCTCATAATATCTTTCATGAACTTGTTTTTATATATAAGTGCCATGTTATGTGTTTCTCCAAATAGAACCCATGTTTCTCTGAGAATATCTCCCATGTTCTCAAACAAAATCATAAATATATAGTAGATTACTTTTTAAAATTTTCAAACAGAGCATACTGGTCAGAACATGGACAATATTGTTGAGAACATAGTGCATATTGCATAGGTCAATTTCTCACAAAACCAGTTGAAAAAAAAAAAAAAACAGAGCATAAAAAACCGTGAGCATATTGGTTAAAACATGGACAATATTGGCTAGAACATGGGCAATATTGTACAGAACATGAAAAATATCGCTAAACATAAAAAATTCATGAGATGAACATAAATCTACATCTAGATGCAAAAGCTAACATCTATCACCAACAAACTTCGATTCAAACACATATCTACATAAATCTAGATGCAAATAACAACAACAACGTGGATTCAACATAAATCTATCACCAACAAACATCAATTCAAACAACTAGAAAAAACCTTGACCTATGTCAAATCAGTCGACTTGCAAGCTTATACACCATGAAAAGTATGAAAATCATGATGAGCAGGCGATGATGATGATCCCATGTGATTTTGGTTGTGTTATGGGGTGTTTTAGAAGCTAGTAGTTGTTTTGGGGTTGTTTTGTAATTAATATAAATTGGTTTCTATGGTCTCTTTCTAATGGTGGTCTCTCATGAGACTTACTCTAAATAAATGCTTATTCGCATAATATTTTTTAAAACAAATATAAATAAATGCTTATTCACATAATCTTTTTGAAAACAAATATAAATAAATGCTTATTCCCATAATTTTCACCTTAAGCAGTTATATAAAGGACCCCTAATGGTTCCATAAGGCACAAAGCAAAATCAAAGGCAAAGAAAAAAAACTTGGAAAATTTTGCTTAATATCTTCTTGTTTATTCATTCCCAATGGCATCGTCTTTGCCCTCGATCCTTCTTTTGGCTTCTATCATGTTCGCATTCTTTTACCACACTGAGGCAGTTGGTTCTGAAGCCGATGCCAGGGCCGCAGCCACGAAAGCTATATCACTGATTGAAGCAGCCAAAGTACTTGCAATGAGGGGCGGCCTCGGGGGAGCTGCTTGCAGTGGGGACTTTAATTATGCTCTTAATCAGTTGAACCTGTGTTTGGAGGAACTTAAGGATCCTTGGAATGCAACCAACAAACCAGACGTCCAGACTCACGGCTCGTCGGCTATGAATTTTGTCGAAGACTGCGGAGTGTTGCCCGGCATACCTGCTGATCTCAAACAAGCTACGGACAACGCATATAGTGCCATTAGCTCGTTTCTGGCAATTGTTAATGATTTGTAAGGTAGCATGATATATATGATATGATGAATGATGCTTTTGTGTGAGATGTACTATTTATATTTTTAAATGGTACAGAATAGTAACAATTTTTTTAGCAAGAATCTTATATTCTTTTAAATTGTTAGTTAATTAAAATACCGTTAAAAAAAATCTAAAAAATTACAATAATTATACTTGATAATAAAATTACAATACTTGAAATTGAAAAATTACAATACTTGAAATAGAAAACTAAATTAACACTACATATTAATAATACTAATCCAAGTCTTTATTTTCTCGTACCACTTTGTGAGACTCACGCCGAGATCTATACCATCCCTAATATTTTCCTCATAGTTTATATTATTGATGAAGCGAAATTTGTCAGATTCTAATTAATCAAATAAATTTATTTTTAGCCAAAGGCAATTCACAACTACAACGAAAACCGTAGCGTAGCAGTAAAATAACCTCGAGTGTCGATCACTAAGGACTATAACTAGTTTTATCTAATATAACTTAAACTATAAAATCAACAGACGACTTAGCACAGGTTTTTCTTATCAAGATAATGGAAGTTGGTGATAGTATGATCATTCAAAGCATAGTGGGTTAATAATCATGCATGAAGTACCCGATCATTTTGCATAGGGATCTTTGATCATGAATTGTCCAATGTGTTCCGTTATTATTCAACACTACGAAGATAGAGGGCTTAGATAGATCAAAGAAATAAAGCAATAACTCAAAGTCTGATTCGCTTTACCGCCATCAGCATAATTACTAACCCTTCGCTAATAAATCACATACTATCACCAACAATAGATTTAGCTACTCATAGATGTCATGCAATCAACAGAAATCATAGCAAGATTGAACGAAAACATGTTGAAAGATAAATAAATATAAATAGAAAAATCTGAGATACAATGTTACCGAAAATTGTCAATCTTCGAACAATCGCGATCTCGCAAGCTCCAAATCGATAAGAAAAAGTATCTCCTATGCTAAGAATTTCCAGAACAGGCTATGGAGAATTCTCCCCTAAAACTAATGAGAAAGGTCTGAGAAAGTATGAAAAACGGAGAAAACTGAGCAACTATATATAGGGGCTCGGAAGGTGTGGGGCGAGTCGCCCCATACACCGGACGAATCGCCTGGTGTGGGGCAAACCGCCCCACGTCCCGGGCGAATCGCCCGGGAGGTGCAGTCGGCAAACGACGCGTTTTCAACGCGTTTTTGAATTTCTTTTCCTTTTCGGACTCGGTTTTTGCCTTCTAGTGACCTTTTAGCCTTCAGACTCGACCCCTAGACTTCAAATCCTATCCGGAATATTCTAGATACTCCAAAAATGTCCCCGGAACACCAATTCTTCGTTCTCTTCAATATAATTGCCCGGAAAACCACGTTTTTCACCCAAAACCTGTAAAACAAACTAAAGGGAAACGTGTGACACTATTCTAATAAAATGCACTAAAATAAAGCTAAATTAACATAGGGGATAGCTAAATTGGTGAAAAAAACTCGAATGAAAGTGTAAAATACACGTTCATCAAACTCTCCAAACCGAACCTTTGCTTGCCATCAAGCAACTAAGCTAGACTCTAATGCAAAAAACAATGCAACACAAAAAATGGAGTCTCATGCCAAATGAAATGAACTAATCTATTGAATCTATCAAAAAACTTATGAACATAAACCACACAAATCATAACATCGATATTGGTTGAAGAATGCCTCGATTGACTCATACACATTCACAAAAGCACTTATGTCAAACAAGATAGTCTCTCGTAACATTCTCTACCTGGACCTAGTCAGTGATGACGTAATAAAACATGTTAAAATACGAATGGTTGTCCCATGCCTATGAAACTGAGGACTTACTACTGTTCACCAAGTTAAGACTTTTCCTCAAAGAGGTCGAACCAATACTGGCTCTCATCAAACGAAGGAGGGTTCCCTAAAAAGATAACACTCCCCTATTCTACCCAACTCTCAAGCAAAGCCTTAAGCTATTCACCACTTCGTGAATGACAGGACGAGGGTGGTCTAGAACAGATGACACTAAACAAAAGACAAAAAATTACAACTCGATTACGAACATTACATGAATTGGAAAATGAGACAAACACTTTGCTAAACTGCTTTTTGGCTTTTTTTGGAACCTTCCTTGCTTTTTTTTTGGGGGGGTTTTTTCTTTTTTTTTCTTTTTTCGATTTTTTTTCAGTTTTTTTTCTTTTTTTCTCTGGAATGTTTTTTTTTTTTTTTTTTTTAGCCAGCAGTAGCACAACGAAAAAGAAATTAAAATGACACACAAACGACCTCCCCAAACCTATTCGAAAGAATAGGTTGGAGTACAAACTTTACAAAAAAGGAAAATAAACTCACAACACACACTAAAAATCAAAAAACAAGTCTAATGATAGCGTAACCCCCTCCCCAAACCTATTCGAAAGAATAGGTTGCAAACAAAGGATCACACAATCTCACACTACCTCCTTCCTAGGCATTTAGCAATCTCAAAGCAAGGTGAAGACTTGTTGCCTCTTAGGTACATAATTACTCGGGAAAACAACCATAAGATCCTAACATGCATCATCCTATTATAAAGGCCTTCGTGAACCGCAGTAGAGAAAACACCACTAAGTGATGTCGAGACTACCAAGCTTAACTAAGTGCAATACATAAATGTGACAAGCCAAGCGAGAAAAACCTCAAACATATTCATAGAGATGAAGCATATGATTAATGTCATAATTAGTTAATCTACCCAATAAAAAAGTTCAAAAAATTTGGCAATAAACTCCACAAAAAACATGCAAGACTATCCTAGGATGAATGTAGTGTATGCAACTAAATACTAAGAAAGCGGTAAACGTGCAAATGCAAACAAAGGGTTTCACGAGTTTATCATAAGCAAAACAAGTATAGAGATAGCCAGCGATAACCCCCCCCCCCCCAAACCTGAACGTCGTCGCTCGTCCCGAACGTTGAAAGTGGATTTAAGGTGAGATCTAACTTGTACATGTAACCTATATGACTCAAGGAAACTCGTGAAAAACCAAAACGGGCGATAAAAGAGGTAAAAAGATCAATAATTTAGCATAATAGGAGAAAATCGAGATCTCCGGGTTTACTGGATGCCCGAGGCGAACCGCCCCAAATGGGAGGCGATAAACCTGGGGCTTCCAGTGAGCCTCAGGTTCCCTGGTCGTGCCAGGCGAATCGCCCCACGTGGGGGGCGGTTCGCCCGGCACCTCCAGACTCCTGGAGGTGTCGGTTTCCCTCCCAAAACGCAAAATTATCATCTTAAAACCTATTTTATCACCAAAAACACACGAAAAATAAATATGCATGCAATGCAAGAAAGCGATAAAACTAAACTACATGCGACCATTACCACTAATGTTATCCATTATCAAATGGAAACGAATCTTGTGCATCCGTTCCATTACTCCTCGCATCTTGGGAACCATCCTTGGCTCCTCTCCGTATCTGCTCAAGCAAGTCCATGATTCCCTGAAAACTAAAATTAACAAAACCAAGAAAAACAAAATCTAAAAAATAACTAAGGGAATCAGATGGAAAATAAAAAGAGTAAAGAAGATCAAAACTCCTTTGGCACTCATAGGTGGGTGCATGGACCAGAACGTAGGAGTCAAGATCAAGAGTATCTGCAACAATTGATTCAAAGACACCAAAATCTTCAGAGATTGGCTCCTCGACCTCAACACAACTCACGCCATCACCTTCTGACTCAAGTGAAGCAATGGATTCAGTTATCACTTCCTCCACGACTTCCTCTTGACCAACAACCCCGACATCCGCAAGTAAGGACGTGGAATCCAAGCTAAGCACTGACGAGACTTCATCAATGGATTCTTCTCCACATTCCTCTTCATCGACAATGTCGATTTCTGGTGGCTGACTACTAAAGCGTGATGTCCATGCCCTTGACAAGGGAGGTGAGTCCCTATCCCAATGTTCCAGAAACTTGCTGGTTACTTCACCCCAAGTGCGCAACGATTTTTTCGGCGGGATTCTGAGCCATCTTCGAGCGTACCCTTTCAAGGCTCCCATAAATCCTCTCATACAAAGTTGTTCATGTGATAAAATAACCCCTTCCTCATTCTCACGAGGTATCCTCAACACTCCTTCCTCGTACGTGTTTAAGAACCCTCTTGGATTATCACCAATTGAAAACGTGGAGAGAATGGAGTAGTACGAATGATCAAAGTCATAATTCCTACAATCGTCATCCAATGTTATGCAAGGCCCTCGAGGCATCACATACCAGGGCAACGGAGGTTGAATCATCCTTTCATATGACTAGTTTCTGCACACGAGGAAACAAGAAACCAAGGAGCAGAATCCACAAAAGAAAAACAAAAATTTGCAAAGAAAAACACAAAGAGTGCAAACAAACACAATGTAATCAAGAACTTCGAGAGCACAAGCACGCAAGGTAACCGAGATCAGATTAGATGAACTTTCTGAAAAAGATAGGGGGGGGGGGGGAGAAATAGGGTAAGAAAGTGAGATTTTCTGAGAGCAAACCCCCAGAGCTTGTTCTTCTGTAGGGAACTGAATGCTGCAAATATAAATAAGCTAAACAGAAAAAAGGAGTATAGTCCCCGGCAGCGGCGCCAATTTGATGAACCGGAATTTGTCAGATTCTAATTAATCAAATAAATTTGTTTTTATCCAAAGGCAATTCACAACTACAACGAAAACCGTAGCATAGCAGTAAAATAACCTCGAGTGTCGATCTCTAAGGACTATAACTAGCTTTATCTAATCTAACTTAAACTATAAAATCAACAGACGACTTAGCACAGGTTTTTCTTATCAAGATAATGGAAGTTGGTGATTGTATGATCATTCAAAGCATAGTGGGTTAATAATCATGCATGAAGTACCCGATCATTTTGCATAGAGATCTTTGATCATGAATTGTCCAATGTGTTCCGTTATTATTCAACACTACGAAGATAGAGGGCTTAGATAGATCAAAGAAATAAAGCAACAACTCAAAGTCTGATTCGCTTTACCGCCATCAGCATAATTACTAACCCTTCGCTAAGAAATTACATACTATCACCAACAATAGATTTAGCTACTCATAGATGTCATGCAATCAACAGAAATCATAGCAAGATTGAATGAAAACATGTTGAAAGATAAATAAATATAAATAGAAAAATCTGAGATACAATGTTACCGAAGGTTGTCAATCTCCGAAGAATCGCGATCTCGCAAGCTCCAAATCGATAAGAAAAAGTATCTCCTATGCTAAGAATTTCCAGAACAGGCTATGGAGAATTCTCCCCTAAAACTAATGAGAAAGGTCTGAGAAAGTATGAAAAACGGAGAAAACTGAGCAACTATATATAGGGTCTCGGAAGGTGTGGGGCGAGTCACCCCACACACCGGGCGAATCGCCTGGTGTGGGGCGAACCGCCCCACGTCCCGGGCGAATCGCCCGGGAGGTGCAGTCGGCAAACGACGCGTTTTCGACGCGTTTTTGGATTTCTTTTCCTTTTCGGACTCGGTTTTTGCCTTCTAGTGACCTTTTAGCCTTCAGACCCGACCCCTAGACTTCAAATTTTTAGCCTTCAGACTCGACCCCTAAACTTCAAAATCAGTCTAGGGGCCGAATCTGGAGGTTAGAAGGCCACTAGAAGTCAGAAACCGAGTCCGAAAAGGGGAAGAAATCCAAAAACGCGTATTTTCCCGAGTTTTACTCCGGGCGAATCGCCCGGGATGTGGGGCGAATCGCCCCACACCAGGCGAGTCGCCCGGTGTGTGGGGCCCTTCGCCCCACACAATTCGTAGCCTATATATAGTTGCTCAGTTTTTCTCCGTTTTTCATACTTTTCCAGACCTTTGCTCTCACCTTTCTCTGTAGTTTTAGGTAGGAACTTCCCAAAGCCTGTTCTGGGGGTTCATAGCTTAGGAGATACCTTTTCATAGCAGTTTGGAGCTTGTAAGATTGCAATTCTTCGGAGACTAACAACCTTCAGTAATATTGTATCTTACAGTTTTTCTACTTATTTTTATATATCTTTCAACATGTTTTCTTCTATGATTTCTGTTGATTGCATGACATCTATGAGTAGCTAAACTTCTCGTTGGTGATAGCATGTGAATTCTTAGCGAAGGGTTAATAATTATGCTAATGGCTATATCGCGCATTATACTCCGTGTTATTGCTTTATTTCTTTGATCTATCTAAATCTCTATCTTCGTATTGTTGATTAATTATTGCACAATATTGGACAATTCATTGGTCTTCGACCTATCTAAATCTATATCTTCGTAGTGTTTGATAATTACAACTGGACAATTCATTGATCAAGGATCTCCATGCAAAACCGAGGAATTTATGCATGATTATTAACCCGTTATGCTTTGAAGGACCATACTATCAGCAATCTCCATTATCTGTTAAGAAAAACCTTTGCTAAATCGTCTGCTGTTTTATATTCTAAATTAGATTAGATAAAGCTAGTTATAGTCCTTAGAGATCGACACTCGAGGTTATTCTACTGCTACACTACGGTTTTCGTTGTAGTTATGAATTGCCTTTGGCTAAATAACAAATTTATTTGATTAATCGAGTCTGACAAATTCGTGTTCATCAAGCGTTCGAGATATTTCTGATATTTCGACGCTTTGGAATTTTGGGATGATGTTTTTGAGTTCAGCTAAGTATAGCTTCATGGGCTCCTCCTTCGCTTCGAATACCCCAGCATGTTGTTGGGCCAATAGATGCGAATCGGTGTACAAATGTACATGTCTGGCTCCCCCTTCGAGTGACAGTCGAAGGCCTATGAGTGCGGCTTCGTACTCCACTTCGTTGTTGGTCGCGGGGAAAGCAAGGTGTACGGCGAAATCCACTTCGATTCCTAGGGAGTCGATCATGTGAATTCCTACTCCCCCTTGACCCCTAGTGCATGAACCGTTGACGTAAATTTCCCATCTTGGTTCCATATTTTGGCCCTTAGCGAATTCTTCGATGGTATGCACATACTCGATTTCCTCGTTAACCCCGAGGAAGAAATTCGCGATCACTTGCGCCTTTTTGCCATTTGGGGCTTGGAATTCAAGGGCGTATTCCATGAGTTCGATAGCCCATTTCACTAGCCGGCCAGATAAATCGGGTTTTCCTAGGATTCTCTTCAAGGGGTGGGACGTTAGGACCACAATTTCGTGAGCTTGGAAATAGGGTCGAAGACGTCGAGATGCCAATACTACGCAGTAGGCGAGCTTTTCGATATCCAGGTAATTGAGTTCGGCCTTATTGAGTACCTTGCTCAAGTAGTAGATTGGCTGGTGTTGGTTTCCCTCTAGCCTTACCAGTACCGAACTCACTACCTCTTGGGAGATGGCTACATGTAGATACAAGGTGTCTCCCTCTTTTGGTTTCGAGAGTAGTGGGGGTCTCGAGAGATGGCTTTTGAGGTCTGCCAATGCTTTTTCGGTTTCTTCGCTCCATTCGAAATTCGTGTTATTCCGGAGCACTTTGAGGAAAGGGAGGCTTTTTTCTCCGAACCTAGCAATGAAGCGACTTAGGGCAATGACTCTTCCGATTAGCTTTTGGACTTCATTGATGTTTCGAGGGCTAGGGAAATCTAACACGGCTTTGATTTTGTCGGGGTTGGCTTCGATCCCCCTCTGAGTAACCATGTATCCTAGGAACTTACCCCCTTTGACACCGAAGGTGCATTTCGAGGGGTTGAGTTTCATCCCGAATTTCCTCAAAATCTTGAAGCATCGACCCAAATGTTTGACATGGTCTTTCGCTTCGAGGCTTTTTACCAGCATGTCATCAACCTACACCTCCATGGTTTGCCCGATTTCTTGTTCGAACATCATATTGAATAATTGATGGTAAGTTGCTCCGGCGTTTCGCAACCCGAAGGGCATGACTTTGAAGGAATATAGCCCCGAATGGGTGGTGAAAGCTGTCTTGTCTACATCTTCTCGGGCCATGGGTACTTGGTAATAGCCTTGGAAAGCGTCCATGATGCTAAGACGTTCGGCCCCCGCTATCGAATCAACTAGTTGGTCGATCCGAGGCAACGGGTAAGGGTCCCTCGGGCAATGCTTGTTGAGATCGGCGAAATCATTGCACCATTCTCCACTTTCCGTTCCCCTTCCCTACTAGGACAACGTTGCACAACCAGTCGGAGAATTTAGTGGGTCGGATGTGTCCCGCCTTGAGCAACTTTGCAACCTCCTCATCGATGATCAAATTCTTTTCCCGGCTAAAATTTCTCTGGCTTTGGCTGATAGGCTTAGCCTTGGGATTCACATTGAGTCGGTGTACGATGATTCGAGGATCAATTCCTTTTAAGTCCGTCGTTCCCCATGCAAAAACATCTGAGTTCGTTTTCAGGAAGAGAATCAGTGCCAGTTCGAGATCTTCCGACAAGTCGGCCGCGATTTTGGTGGTTCGGTTTAAGGACTCCTCGAAAAGGTGAAGATCCCTTACTTCGTAGCAAGGCTCAAGGTGTTCTTCCGATTGGTGTCCGAAGTCGAACCGATCATCGTCAACTATTAAGCATTGTTTCTTCGGATGGGGGCGTCGGAACTCTCCGCTCTTGTTGCTTTGAACTTGGGGGTTGGAGGTTGGGTGGATGCACAGTAGCATTCCCATGCTTCTTTTGGGTCGCCTTTGAATTCTCCCACCCTGTGCTCCGTAGGGAATTTCATCTTGAGGTGATACGTAGATGCAACTGCCTGGAACTGATTGAGGTCTGGTCGCCCAAAAAGTACGTTGTAGCCCATGGGATCATCCACCACTACATATTGGCAATTGTACGTGGCTCTAGTAGGCTTGGTTCCTAAGGAAGTGACTAGCCATATAGTTCCCAGTGGTTTAACCATGGAACCACTGAAACCTGAAAGCTGTGTCGAAACCGCCGAAAAGCCTTGTCCTTCGATCTTCATTTTTTTCAAGGTGGCGGTGGTGATGACGTTCACCGAGCTTCCCGTATCGACAAGGATCTTTCTTACGGGAAATCCCGAGATCACCATCAAAACAACGAGAGAAAAGTTCGGATCTTGATTTCGAGTTACCTTTGGGGGAGGGATGTCTGACTCGTCGAAAATTAGCGCTCGGCTCTGGACTTCAAGACTGCCTACATTGAAGGTGCGGATCTTTCGCGTAGGCATTACGCATCCGGCGTGCTGTCCGGTTCCTTTCCTTTCGAGAGTCTCCTCCCGTGGGACCTCCGGCTATGTATCGAATTTTGTCATATATGGGATCATTCTCGAAATTGTTTCCTTCCGCTCGAATTTCCTTGGCTTCTCGGTAGACTTCTGACTGCATCGGCAACGGGGGCCAGGAAGGTGTGGGTCGAACTATTTCTGACTTCCTTTTGCTCACGGGCCTTATTGTAAGAACCCTGTTTTTATTGGTATACTCCTCTGCATATCCTTCGGCTACAACTCGGTCCAGCTCCTCATTTAGTTCAATGCGACGATCGGTGCCATGTCCTGGTTGTTTGTGGAATTTGCAAAATTCCTCGGACCTCCTAGTGGTGTTTGTTTCTCTGTGCTTCTTGGGCCATCGAATGAACGAAGAGTCTTCGAATAGTGTGAAGTCTTGTCGTTGAGGGTATCGGATGGGCCTTGGATTTTTTCGAGGTAGGCGTCTTTCGCCATACCCTCGGTCTTTAGGGGGATCCTTCACGGGCCCTCTTTCTTCCTTTACAGTGGTCTTGCCTCTGTCTGGTTTCGAACTTCTGGGGGGTGTTTCTTCTCTATCCCGAGTTGGGGACGTGCCGAAGGCTAGCCTTGCTTCCTTATTCATTCTCTCCTCTTCGATATACTTATTCACAATGTTCGATAGCGCTTCGGCTGTCTCGGGCATTTCTCTTGAAACTTCTGAGGCTAGACCCCTATTCCGAGTGTTCGTAAAAAGGGTTTGTCTCCGAAAGTTCATGGGATGGTCATCCACTTGTAACGCCACGGCGTTGAATCGTTGCCACCATCGCCGGAGCGGTTCATCCTTCTTTTGGATAATGTCTTGTAAACAATTGCTGGATTGCCGAGATTTCTTGTAATCGGTGAAGTGTCCTAGGAAAGCATGTACTAGATCCGAGTAAGATCTGATGGATCCTTCGGGCATGTTGTAGTACCATTCGGTGGCTACCCCTTCGAGGGTACCCGGAAAGACGATCACCATTCCCTTCTCATCGTGTCCGTAAGTTTGCATCATGTTTTCGAATCTCACTCTGTGTTCGTGGGGGCAGGTCACTCCCGAATATTTGGGGAGATTCTCGGGGATCTTTCGATCCGTGGGGATCGAATGACTCATAAGTCGCGAAGACAGTGGATTCGGGGCAAGACCTTTGTCGCGTCCGGAGGATGTTTTGGTCGCATTGTACTTTCGTGCTTCTCCTTCGTCCCTTCTCCTTAGGTCATCGGTATCGTAACGGGGCCTCTTCGGGTTACGAGTTTCTTGCTTCTTACGGTCATGTGCACGAAGTAATTCTTCGTATTTTTCCCTTTTTCGCTCCAACGTTCGTCGGTCATGGTCGGAGCAGTCGTCATCCGATATCTCCAAAACATCCTCAGGTATTGAATGGAGGGGGTGGGTTCGAGCGTCACGCTCTCGTGTCGAACCTTTGCCCTTGTGGTTCAAGTCGTTTCCTCGTGGGGTAACGATTGAGCTTCCCGCGCTAGTTCCCGTGCTACGTGGGGCGGGCTCGCATCTCTTATCGGTAGACTTCGAGATCCCATCGGATTGTTTACTTCGAGTGGAAGCACTTCGAGCTGAACCGCTCTCAGCGGGTTTCATTGGAGGTGGCCGGTTGTGGTCGCTCCGAGTGGGAGCCTTTTCAGCAGGTTTCTTTGGCGGTAGCCGGCGGTCGACCACGTCCTCACACACACTCCGCACAAGCTTTGCTAGCTGCTCTTCCGTCATCAAAATTTGTGGTGCCGCCTGGTCGGGTTCCCGTGCCGAGGTACCTCCCGAGTGGGAAGGCGACCCGGGGGGAGTGGGGTCTGGGGAGACTTCATCCTCTTCTCGTCCTGAAGTGTTGTTGTTTGCTGTATCTTCTAGGTCCTTGGGGTCGGTGATAGTGTCGTCTTGGTCCTTGGTGGTGGTTCTCGGTTACTTCGTGATTTTCCATTTTGCCATGGCTTTTTGTCACCGTTCCCACAGACGGCGCCAAGATGATGAAGGTAAAATCAGTTCAAGAGTCTATATCATCATCTCTCAATCCATAGAAGCTGATGGAAGGAGTATTTTGAGTGTGAACGGAGGTGGAAGCCTGCAAAATGAGGGAAAAGTAAGGGGGAGGGGACTTAGCTCCGGCCTACCGAAGTTAGACCGCTGAGCAAATTAATGTAGTGAGAGGATATTAGCAAGTGGAATAGTAAAGACCGAGTAATCGTATAAGCAATAAATGAGGACATATATATAGGATACGATAGAGGTCCCACACTTCTTAAGGCGTTCGACCAGAGTAGGCGGCCCCTTTGTTCGACTCCTTTGTTCGGCCCCTATAGGTACCTTTGGACTATGTTGGGGAGGTAAGGCCTCGTATCTTCGAGGGGTCATTTATAGTTCGAGTCCAAAATAGGGTTGTTCGACTCGTAGCTTATACCACTTGTCCCCATATCAGTAAGAAAATATGGTCAAGATGTACCTCAAAGGTAGCGCAGCGGAATTTCAAAATTTTCTTAACAAGCAAGCCAATTGATTATCTATCTACGTATATTAATATCACATCAGAGTTTATCAGACAAACCTGTGAATCAGCAGGTTAAGTTCGGCAGCGATTTGACAGGGCAAACCTTCGTCGATTTCTATGCCCTTTGCAGCAAGGTAGTTCGACGAGTCTGGAGCATTATCAAACTGGAATCACCTCAAAAGCTTTCCTTGATATCCATAGATGGATGGTGGCTTGTTCATGGGGTTGTGCTCAAGGCTGCCTACGTATCTTCAAAAGAATCAAACCCAACATAGTTCGTCGGAAGGTGGCATGGGTTAAGAGGGCGTCTCGTTTCCTGCCATAGGGGAGCACGAAATTAGGAGCTTAAGAATGAATCTCCAGCTCTCTAATACCCTCTATTTATAGTTTCTATTGGAAGTCTTTAGAAGCCAATAGAATTCTGAAAGGAATAAGAATTTTAATTCTTATTACACAAGTTAAGTCATTACCTTTTATGTTCCAAACTCTAATTAGGTAAAGCTTTTCCCAACTCCTAATTGATTCAAAACTCAATTAGGATATTCTATTTACACACATGTTTATTTGGAGAAGGAGAAAACTCATTCTTCAAGAAAAATCCACCATCTATCTATGGATATCAAGGTTGAGTATTCTCTGTTATATTTTATATATACTAACTTCTGTCTTGCAGAAAGAATTCCCGAGTGCAGATTTTCTGCACTGCGCAACGATTTTGTAAAATCAATTCCAGTTTCGTTAGGAATGATATTGAGGTGATTCCAGTTGGAGAATACTCCAGACTAATTGAACTACCTTTCTGTAAAAGGGAATCGAATTCGACCAAGGTTTTCCCTGTCAATTACTGCCGAACAGTAGCTGTCAGATTTCCAGGTATGTTTGTTGAACTCTGATGTGATTTAATATACGTAGCATAGATAATCAATTGGCATGCTTGTTAATAAAATTTTGAAATTCCGCTGCGCTACCCTAGGGGTACATCTGACCATATTTTCTTACAAGGTTGGCCTCCCCGTAGACTTTAGCAAAGAAACCTTACACATTATCTCACAAAACCTCAACTAACATTACGGATTGGAACTATTATAACCTATATTTCAAAACTTTTAATCAATCCATATAAGAAACTTTAAACAACTAATATGAAACCTTCATCATCTCATACATGAACCTTGATCATCTTAGGTAAAACCTTTATTTCACAAAATAAAATCTTATCAATTATATAAACCTTACAATTTACTTCATAAACCTCAATTAAGAAGTAAGATCCCTTTCGATTTCTCACTCTTTTTAGATGCACAACGCAAACCTAAAGTAAAAGAACCCGGCACAAAAGCAGGAAGTAGAAACAAAAACGACATATAATAAACAATGAAAACTAGCCCAAACCAAAGTGTGAACCAAAATGCTAGTTGATGCTTATCATGCAATATTCATGGCCTTACACAGAATGCGCTAACGACTCTTATCTAATCCAAACAACCTTTCAACAACAAAGTATTTCTACCAATTCAAATGACTAAAGCTTTCCCGCAATGAACTTGATGCGTAATCATCTGCATCTGCCTCACCACTGGGAGCAAGCCCAGAATAGCCTGCTTGAAGTCTGGTATCCGGATTTATCTTATTTGATCTGGATTTCATTCTCTTTGAGTCTCAGGTCTCACGGATGATTGTGGTCTCACAGGAGACACAGACGCTTTATATTTTTAGTGATGCTAAGAATTCTTATATTTAATTAGTTTTCATCATTTACCCCATCTTGGGAGTAAGATACACTTAGTTTTATAATTTTAATAATTCGCCTAATCATAATGCAGTCTTATTCTTTCTAGGAATTTGAGATTTGGTTGCTTTTTTACCGTTAGGGGTAGTGTATTTTTTTTCCTTGTTGAGGTTTTCAATAAATTATTAAAATTGGGAGCAAGATTTAGTACATGTTTTTCTTGATGCAAAATTGTACTACACTCGCTATCAATTGTGTTGGTAGCTAGTGTTAATACACTTTTCATTACTTTTAGAAGATCACTTTTGATTACTTTTAGAAGAATGTAACATTTTTGTAATTTGTATTTGGTTATAACTGAGTTGCATTTGATTTGATTGTAAATGAAAAATTATAAATGTACCATGGGCAAACAGAAGACGAAGTTGGCTCCTAATATTGTTTTAATTGATTTTCTTTGTTTCCTGAGCCATTTGATAGTGTCACTAGCCATATGTTCCATGACACAATGAATAATGAATGTTTTTTTTTTTTAAAGAGAAATACTTAGATAGATAGATTAAGGAGTACACAGTGGAGCTGCTCATAGAGCACAGTACATACTACTACAGTCATTAAAGAGAGACTAATCTAGAGTACGACGTAGACAGATCATTAGTTATATATTTTTCCAACCAATTCGGGCATTGATCCCAAATTTGGAAGCTACTAACATGTCTAGCACTAAGTAAATAAAATGTGTAGTCATGGCTATTGGTGCTGCAGTAATGAATAATGAATGTTGTTGTATATATGGTGGGTGTCAGAGAAGCTATAGTATTAAACCCTTTGAAATGTGTATAATGGTACTCGCACTGGCATTTTGGATTGCAACTGAACTTTATATTTATGGCAATTAATTAAGTGTGATTGAATAAGGCAACTATGTCACTTCACATTTAGCTAGCTACACCTATACAAGTGACATGTTTACAAACCACTAAACCAAAATATGTCACTAAATCAATCAATCTCCAACATTTTATAATGACACAAAATAATGATCTTGTTGTAGTATGCTTTTGCATCTGCAAATGCAATTGGATAGAGTATAAGTTTTACTAGAAATATATATATATATATATATAGTCACTTTTATTTATTTATTTATTTTAATAAATTGTTAACTTTTCATTTTGATTCGATTTGAATCATTTGCTTTTTGTTTCACCATGATTATATTGATAAAAAAAAACTCATCGTCTATAATGTTCTCAATAGAAAGTTAGAAAACTTTTAACTTATTGTAAAAAAGTTAAAAAATTCTTTTTTGTAACTTAAAGAAAGATAACGAAATTAATATTTTAATTTCTTTTCAAATCGTTTGACACTTTTCCTTGACAAAATTTACATTCCATTTTTTATTACCAATATAATTTTTCTTCATAAATATATAGAAACATAAAATGTATCTCTATTGGAGAAACAATATTTTTGAATTTTCATATAATATAGTCTGTATAGAGAAGAAAATTGAAAATCACGAACTTTAGGAAATTGATCTATCCTCCAAATGGTTGGAATTTTTTCGAGCAACAGTATCTTCACTCGTAAATTGCATGATTCATGTTCGACTACTCTACCCTTAAACTTATGTTCGAACATAAATTAGAGCTCAAGGCCAAGGGGCTATCAAACAAGCTCTAGAGTCTAGAGCGTTTCATATTACTTTGCATTAGTTTGCTTTAAGATAAATATATTGGATGAATCAATAATTTTATACAAATTTCATATACGGGGCTAGTTAGAATTACATATTGGTACCCTATTTTATATTTTTAGTGATGCTAAGCAATTATTATATTTTAGGATTATGTCTTCTTACATATAGTATCCTTGTTAGTCATTTTTATTACAGATAGGTCCTCGTTAGTCAAACAATTATATCCAACACCCATGTTAGATAGATTTAATTACACCTAAACCCACGAACTTGACTTTTGACAAATTAAATCGATGAAAATACATTTTTACCCTTGGTCAAATATTCAATTTTGACTAATACCAAACAACTCCAATTTTCATTAATTACACATTTGTCTCAATTTTTTCAAATTTTACCAATTGACTTTAATCTTTTTAATTTCAACTCAAAATGATCCCAAATTTATTTCAAATTAACCCCTAACTTTTTTATATTTAAAACATTCATCCAAAATAAAAAATAATAATAAAAAATAAATTAAAAACAAACACAGCAAGCTCCGATCAATCGGAGCTGTGCAACTCCGACAAGATCGAAGCTCAACAGCTCCGTTCTAGTCGGAACTGTAAGCTCCGATCTGATCGGAGCTACAGCTCCATCAGATCGGAACCATAAAATAAAACCGACAAACAGAATCTGGTTTTTAGGATTGTTCATCATCGTCTTCTCCGCACAGACTTGTACATCAATCGATCGATCTGTAACAACAACAGAATTTGGGGTTTAGGGTTTTTCATCATCATCTTTTCCAGGTATGTTCATGCGGAAACCTGGCAAAGAAGCTGCACTAAAGAAGCTGAAGAGCCACGTGACTATGTTGGGCATTTGGGTCGCCGTGATTCTAGTCACGTCGGAATAAGTAAGAAAGAAGGAGGAGGAAAGAAGAAGGAAATAAAACAAAAAAGGAAAAAAGAAAATAAAAATAAAAATAAAAATTTAAGGGCTTGTTTGGATTGAGTATAATAACACCTAATTATAAGTTGGTCAACAGAATTTTAGAATTTTGGACCTATATGTAATAGATTGACTAACAAGGGATTAAACGTAATTGGAGTGTCTAGTAGGGGTAGTGGAAGTAAAATTCTCATATATTTTATTAGTTTCCATCATTAATTTATCCCACCATCTTGGTAGTAAGATATACTTAGTTTTATAATTTTAATTCGCCTAACCATAATGCAGTCTTATTCTTTCTAGGAATTTGAGATTTTTCTGCTTTTTTACTGTTAGACTTGGTGTTTGATTTTGGGCTAATTTCACATATATGGCTGAACTTGTAAACTTATATAACAAATGTAGCTATACTTTTCTTATTACATAAGTAGCCAAACTCTTTTAATTTGTTCATGTTGATAGGTAAAATATCAGATCTTTCTAACTCGTGCTAATCCGTGAGCGTCCCTTGTACTTCAAATTCTTCCATGAGCTTCTGAGACCTAAAAGTTATTGGACCTGAAATAAAACTTGGAAAGGGGGAGGTTAATAACGACTATCCAGTTTGTCTTAGATCAAACCGGGAGAACGACTTTACAGGTAGAGAGTTGTAGGCTTCCCTAGTATATAAGGTAGAGAGTGGATTGTTGATAGTAGCTTAATTGTAGCTTGAGTGATTGTTGGTTGAGTATAGATTGATTACCTTCAAATGATGGAGTATGGAGGCTATTTATAGCTCTCATATTCAAGTAGTATTCTCCAAGATCGTGCCAAGTGTCCGGCTAGGATGGACCCGCATATGTGTAAAAGGACTATTAGCGTTTGATGGGCTTGGACCATTATGCAAGACTTTGTTCCTCTTGGTCTTGCCCTATCTTCCTTAGTGGATCATTTGGGGAGGACCAAGATGCTAGGAGACGGTCCATATATAGCACTTGGTCGGCCCTAAATGTAGAGCGCCCTTTGGAACGTCCAAATCCGCACTCCAAGGATTGGACATAATTTTACATTAGTCGTTCACAAGTTTAGTTGGGTCATATCGGAATGGTCATATATATAGACCTGGCAAAAGTGACCCGGACCCGAAAATCCGATCCGAATCCGAATTTAGACCCGAAACACAAAAGTTGAATTATGTGAATGTGGCCCGAGGCCCGATCCGAATCCGATTTGACCCAAAATAAGTTTGATCCGATATTGACCCAAATCCGAATGTACTCGACTTCATCCGATCCGAAACGACCCGAATTAACATTAGCACGAATTCATCCGATCCGATTTAATTTGACCCGAATTCGTCTGATCTGAAATAATCCAAATTAAATTATATCTGAATTAGGGACCTATATAGTTTAATTTGCCTAGGCACTTTATTGAGTTTCATACTCGTTCTTCTTTGATTATTAGTCTCTTGATTTAATTTGTCTATGCACTTTATTATTAGTTTCATTCTCAGTTTTTGCTCTATTAGTGTCGTAATTTAATTTGCCTAGGCACTTAATTGGATTTAAAGTGCCTTAATTGCCTAGGCAAATTGAAAACACAAAAACGTTTTCTAGGCGTCAAAGATTCACATAGTGCCGACATGTAAATTTAATTTAAAACTATAATATAATTTGTACTAAGATTAATTAAGTATCTTGGCAAAAACTTATGTGAAGTTTTTAAGATCCGAATCAACCCGATTGATCCGAATCTAAAATGGAAAGAATTATTATCATCCGAAATGACACATATCTTAAGTGGTCCGAATTTGAAATGGTTGAGAATCGAAATGACCGATTTATTATAATCCGAATAAGACCCAAACCCGATTGTATCTGAATATGAATATGATCCGATCCGAGCGGGCCGAATGTGAAGCTTACCTGATCCGTAATGGCTTAAAATTTTATTATCCGAACATGACTCGAATCCGAGCAAGACCCGAAATCGAATGCCACCCGAACCCGAACAAATCCGATCCGACCCGAACTCAACCCGAAAAAAAAGCACATACCCGAAATATCCGATCTGAATTCACTCGACCCGAATCTGACCCGAATGACCCGTTTGCCAGGTCTAGTCATATATGCTATTTCATAAGAAATAATTTCTTTTTAATCTAGTATTAATTAAACAACACAAGTGGAGCTCTTTTCATCGAGTAGAGTTTTGTTGTTGTCTTGAACACTTGTTGTTTCCTGGGTAGTGTAGCTCTTTGTTCCCTTTAGATTAGGCCGGGCATTTTTGCTTTGGCGAGGTGGAGTAGATAGAGGATAGGATGATTGGCTCATGCTTTGTATGTGTGCTCTCGTTGTACTTTCTTGAGCATTCCTTATTCCTTATGCTCTAATGGTATTAATATTATTTGGCCGTTTCAAAATAAATAAATAAATAAATTAAACAACACAAGTAATAGACAAATGTAAGTATAAACATGTTGATTCTGATTTTATGATGGTATTTTGTTATTAACTTACGTTTTTTTGATAGGAAGCTTTCATTATATTAAAAAGCAACAGAAAGGAGCCAACGCTCAGTTACATGACAGAAACAATCACAGTATCAATCAAGGTCTAGGCCTAACTCAACAACTTAAGTAGGTTCTATATAATCAAAAGGTAGAGACAAATAGCCTAGCTCATCCATAACAAAGTTCCTACTCAGACGATCTGCAAGATTGTTGGCCCCACGACGAATTAAGTTGGTCTTGTATTCTGGAAATAGGGCGAGTTGCTGCCTCAATGCCTTATAAAGAGAGCCATGTACAGATAGATGATCTTTGTCTGTATTGATTCCGTTAATTACCAGCGCTGCATCTCCTTCCAGAACAATTCGATCATAGCCCAAGTGTCTGGCTAGCCACATAGCTAACCGTGCAGCGTATTCCTCAGCAGTTTCCACAGTAAGGTTTGCTGCGATTTTTTGTCGAGCCCACGCCAAAATTAGTCCTGAATGATCCCTCAACACAGAAGCTATGCCTCCCTCAGTCCCATTGCTAGGTGCTGATGCATCAAAATTAATTTTGACGACTCCTTCAGGAGGGGGGGGGGGCACCAGGGACCATTATTCCGTCCATCAACAGAACTATCTCCAACGGGAGGTTTAAAAGTGTGAGATTGGAAAAAATTGATGAAGCTTTTAACAAACTGAACTGTTTCATCTGGGGCTTGCTTCACCTTATCAAAGAGGAGCTTGTTTCGCACATACCACATACTCCACAAGGAGACAACAAAAAGGATGAAATTTTGAGCATCAAGGCGAATATGCACTCCCTTAATCCAATCCCAAACTGTCCTGACCTCAATATTGATAGCAGAGACAGGAATATCTGCTAAAGCCCAGTACACTCGCGCAAAGTCACATTCTTTGAATAAATGCAAAGCTGTTTCGTTTTCCTTTCCACATAAAGTACATACATTCAGAACTTCACAGTGTCTTCTTTCCAATTCGGCTGCACAAGGGAGCGTGTTATGCGCAAGACGCCATAAGAAATGCTTTATCTTGCCCAGAATCTTCATGTGCCATATCAGATTCCAGTTTTCCACTGGTTGGGACGAACTGGAGCCAGTATTATTCTGTTCTTCCTTTTTTCTTAAAGTCATAGCCAAGTGATAGGCCGAATTGACTGTGTAACAGCCATGTCTACTGAAATGCCACACCAAAGTGTCCTCAAAGCTGGCATCAGCAAGAAGGATTTTGATGATTTCTTGGACGTCTTCCTGCCAAAAAAGATAATTAAGAATAGCAATGTCCCACGTATGGGAGGTGGGATGTATCAGAAAGGCAACTTTGAGGGGGCCTTGGTTGTGGAGGTTCGGAGTTCTAATTTTAAAAGAGGAATTTCCTGGGATCCATTTATCCCTCCACACCTCAATATTTTCACCAGTACCCACCCTCCATCTGAGCCCTTCAGCTACCAAGTCCCTGGCAGATAAAATGCTCTTCCAAGTATAAGAAGTATTAGATTTAGGATAAGCGTTAAAAACGTCAGTGTGAGGAAAATACTTAGCCTTATAAACCCTACTGGGAAGGGAGTTAGGCTCAACATGTATCCTCCAAATTTCCTTACCCAAAAGAGCTAAGTTAAAAGCTCGCAAATCCCTGAAACCATCACCTCCCTCTTTTTTACTTTGACACAACGACTCCCACTTTACCCAATGTAATTTATCCTTGTCCCCATTACTCCACCAATAGTTTGAAATTACAGATTCTAAATCACGAAGCAAACCATCAGGGAGTTTAAAACAAGTCATGACATAGGTGGGAATTGATTGAAGAACAGACTTAACAAGGATTTCTTTTCCAGCTTTCGACAAAAGTTTACTATCGAAAGACTGCACTTTTTTCCACACCCTCTCTCTCAACCACCCAAAGACTTCTTTCTTACTTCTCCCCATAGTAGTAGGCAACCCCAAATACTTTCATGTTTCTCAACTACCTGCACATTTAGAATACTTTGAACGTTAGCTTTCACATCATCAGGAACATTCGTCTAAAGACAACGTCAGATTTCTCTAAGTTGATTTGTTGTCCAGATCCAAAGCTATAAACCTGAAAAATATCCATAATGACTAGTGCGGCAGCGTTAGAAGCTTCACAAAAAATCATGGTGTCATCTGAAAATAAAAGGTGAGATATCATCGGAGCACTAGGGCTTACGTTCACACCCCTCAAATCACCTCTAGTAACCGCACCTTCGAGGAGAGTGCAAAGAGCTTCAGTACAGAAAAGAAATAAAAAGGGAGATAGGGGGTCTCCTTGACGGATACCTCTTTCAGGGTTAAAGAAACCAAACTGACTGCCATTCATAATTATGGAATAAGACACTGAAGTTACACATCTCATAACAAGATTCACGAATCTGTTATGAAAACCAAGCTTAATCAGAACTGACTCCAAAAACAGCCATTCGACACGGTCGTAGGCTTTGCTTAGGTCGATTTTTAAGGACATATAACCCACTTTTCCTTTAGTCTTTTGCTTCAGGTAGTGGTTGACTTCATAAGCAACAAGTACGTTGTCAGTAGTTAATCGACCAGAAACAAAGGCAGACTGAGTCTCACTTACAATAGTGGGCATATATCTTTTCAACCTATTAGTTATGCACTTCGAAGCAACTTTAAAAATCACATTAGACAAGCTTATAGGTCGAAATTGAGAGATCAGATCAGGTTTCTTACACTTAGGAATCAACACTATATGGGTGTAATTCAATTTATCATCAAAAATCCCCATATTTAAAAAATTTAGGCAACACTTAGACACAACAGAACCTACAATATACCAATATTTCTGAAAAAAGAAAGCGGGGAAGTCATCGGGGCCAGGGGACTTAAGAGGAAACATTTGAAATAAGGCAGATTTTACCTTGTCTTCAGAATAATCCTTGCAAAGATCCAGGTTAATTTCTGCCGTAAATTTTGGCGTCAAATACTCCAGAACAGCTCCAATATCATCACTGGTAGGCTTGGCAGAGGTGAAGATTTCTTTGAAGTAGTTAACCGCAATTGTGCCCATCTCATCTTGAGTTGTACGCAAGACCCCAAAATTATCTTTCAGCCCTCTTATTTCATTTTTTTCCCTGCGCTGTGATGCCTTAGAATGGAAGAAACGTGTATTACGGTCTCCTTCCTGAGCCCACTGCACCTTGGAGCGTTGTCGCCACATTTCATTCTCCCTTTCGAGTATCTCCTCTAGATCTGATTTCGATTTGCGCTCCTCTACCTTTGCTGCAGAATTGTAGAAACCCTCCTGTATTTGACCCAGCCGCTTTTTTATTTCACGGATCTTCTTCTGAATATTCCCAAAGTGAGATCGGCCCCAAGACATCAGCCCGATTCTGCAATTCTCTGCGCTAGACAAGAAATCGGATTTTGTATCCCATGAATCTTTAATGATTTTCTCACAATCTGTATGACGTACCCACATAGATTCGAATTTGAATCCAGCTCTTCTACGGTATCTATTTGAGGTCAGATTGCTCAAAGACAAGCTTTACTGGATTGTGATATGAGAATGTAGATTTGAGATGGATAACAGAAGCAAAATGAAAAGTAGTCGACCAGCTGTCTGATGCCAGAGCCCTATCAAGTCTTACACGAATTGTATCTGGATCGACCCTTTTATTATACCAAGTGTAATCATACCCAGAGTATCCCAAGTCATGGAGCCCATAAGTTTGGATACAATTTCTAAAATCTCGCATTCTGTAAGGAGCTACCTCAATGCCACCCAGCTTTTTAGAACTTGTGAGTATTCCGTTAAAGTCTCCCATACAAAGCCAGGCCCTATTGAAAAATTGGCCAGGCCGTTGCAAAAGATTCCAAGTTGTTATTAACTTACTTGATTAGTCAAGTTCTGCCTCAACCCTCCGGCAACTGCACCAAAAAGAATACGACTGCAAAGGGAAAGATAACAAGCCTACTACACCAAAAATGGTTCAGAGGAAAATTGGTCAAGGATGGTTTGAATGTAGCAAAGGGAAGTCAAGTTCATCGCAACCTTCATCAATCAACCATATGACTACAACGACTAATTTTGGAAAGTCAAGTTCATCGCAACCAACCGGGTTAAACTCAAAACCGTGCATGGTTAAGTGTTGGTTGTAATTTAAAGTTGTCCGGTCCAACTTCGTCAAGTTACAAGTCATTTAAAAATGTTGTTCATGCAGAAGAGGAACCGATGTTTTAGCATGTAGTTATGTAGTAATAGGCCTTTATCAAAAGTGATGCATACTTTGATAGTTATGTAGTAATAGGCCTTTATCAAAAGTGATGCATACTTTGATATTATACTAGCTAGCTAATTGATATACTTTTGGCAACCTGCAACTAATATAATTTGTGTCGAACGATTTTATTAATTATTTATAATTAGGTGTTTATCACATGTTATCAGCAAATAAGATTGTTTCTTGCTCCTGGTCTTGCTCGTGAAAACTGATTTTCTGCCGTGTTGTTAACTTATATTAATTTTTTCCAGAACACGGCAAAACACTAATATTGTCCCTTGTTGCCGTTGTTACCCATTTGTACGTGCTGTTTTAAGGTTAAAAAGAAATTATTGCTTATGAAATACCATATATCAAATTAATTAAAAGAGTTTGGCTACTTATGTGATAAAAAAAAGTAAAACTATATTTGTGATATAAGTTTACAAGTTCATAGTGTTAATACACTTTTGACTTTTAGAAGATCACTTTTGATTAATTTTAGAAGAATGTAACATTTTTGTAATTTGTATTTAGTTGTAACTGAGTTGCATATTTTGGTTGTAAACTAAAAATTATAAATGTACCATGGGCAACCAGAAGATGATGTTGGCTCCTAATATTTTTTTAATTGATTTTCTTTGTTTCCTGTGGCATTTAGTGTCACTAGCCATATGTTCCATGACATGATGAGTGTTGTTGTATATACTGTGCGTGTCAGAGAAGCTATACTAAACACTTTAAAATGTGTATAATGGTGCTCGCAGTGGCATTTTAGATTGACACTGAACTTTATATTTATGGCAAGTAATTAAGTGTGATTGAATAAGGGAACTATGTCACTTCACATTTAGCTAGCTACACCTATACAAGTGGGGAGCGGAGGAGCTGCTCTTGGCTTCGTACTCCATCTCCTGCTCTTGCCATCTAAAGGTTGACATATGGCCACCTCAACACCAATTCCGTCCCAATGGGCATTTCTGAGCCAAATGGGCATTTCTGAGCCAAATTCCGTCCCAATGGGCATTTTTAATAAAGTGGTGCTTTTGCTGCATGCATACGTGGCACAATCCAGACCCTTCAATTCATATAGTAGAAGATAGAGCACAAATGCAAGAGCAGGCCCTCCGGACTCATACAAGTGACATGTTTACAAACCACTAAACCAAAATATGTCACTAAATCAATCAATCTCCAACATTTTACCATGACACAAAATAATGATTTTGTTGTAGTATGTTTTTGCTCCTGTATTTGCATCTCCAAATGCAATTGGAAAGAGTATAAGTTTTACTAGAAATATATATAGTCACTTTTTATTTTTTTTATTTTTTTTTAATAACTTGGTAACTTTCCATTTTCATTCGATTTGAATCATTTGATTTTGAAACAGATCTATTTATACTCATCCAAGTTTATTTACTTAATATTTTGCTTCGCTATGATTATATTGATAAAAAAACTGATCGTCTATAATGTTTTCAATAGAAAGTTAGAAAACTTTTAAATGATTGTAAAAACTTAAAATATCTTAATATTTTTTTTTGTAACTTTAAGAAAGATAACGAAAATAATATTTTACTTCCTTTTCAAATCCTTTGACACTCAGTTATGGACGGATAGATTCTATTCGTCACTCAACCGGACGATCGGGCCTGAACCAGTACGAATTGAGCGTTTTGACTCGATTCGTGACTATTCGTCACTAAAAAATCTATCCGTCACTAATTACTAAAGCCCGTTTCTAATTTTAGGATTTCTTATAGTGACTTTTCCTTGACAAAATTAACATTCCACTTTTTTTTACTATCAATATCAATTTTCTTCATAAATATATTAAAACAGAAAATGTATATTTATTCGAGAAACAGTACTTTTGAATTTTCATACAATATAGTCTATACAGAGAAGAAAATTCAAAATCACGAACTTTAAGAAATTGATCTATCCTCCTGATGAGGGCAAAATCCGTTCAAGGGACTACCCTACCATCTACTTGTACTTCACTCGGAATCGTCTTGTAACACTTAGTATCAGCTCCGGTACCTACAGTGAATTAGAGGGAAGGGAAAGATAAGGGGTGGGACCGGGTGGAGCGGTTTACCTTGGTTAAACCGCCGCCAATTCAATGTGTTGGGAAAAGGGAGACATGATAGTAGAGAGAATATTAACGTGTGTGTGTGTATAGTAAATGCGGGTATATATATAGAGGATACGTGATGGTTCCCTTGGAAGAGACCGTCCTTTCTTTGTCAGTTATAAAGATCAGCTTGGGGTCGTATGATCTGGCGATATCCGTTCGAGGGTACCTTGCCTCTTCGACCCCTCTGTTGGTATAAGTTCCCTTGTAGGTATATAGCTTCGAGGGACGATGATCCGAACCGAGCCTATAAACTCCCTATCATGAGTCCCCGAGATTTTGATAGACTTATTTCGAGAAGCCTATCGAAATCTTTGGGAGCGAGATTTTTCCGATCCATTTTCCTTTTAGTTCCATTGGTTGGGGGAATCCAATAAGGCGGGAACCAATTTAACTCAATTAATTGAACCGTTTCGTCTCTCTGACTTCCACGTGTCATGTCTGATTGGCTTCCGTTCTCGCCACGCGTTGAGTAACTCGAGACGCATTAAGGGGGGGGGGGGGGGGGGAGGGTAAAAGTAAATAAAAGACTTTTACCCTTCTTTTCTTTCTCACTTCTTCTTCTTTCCCTATATTCCTTGGCATCTCGTTTTTCTTTTCTTTCCGGCGTCCTTATACCGCGGTCTGCTTCATCGGTTTTTCCCCGGACTTCAATCGTTTGCTTGCCGTTAATTCTCAGGTATGCTTCGTTTTTTCACCTTTCCTGCCGAATTGTTGAGTCTTTTCGCATTTGTCTTCGTTTATGAATTTCAAGGATTCTTTTGTTCCTCTTGTTCATATGCGTTTCTTGTGAATTGCTTCTCTTTCCTTTCTTTTAAACGCCGTTGAATGTGATTTTAACCTCCTAAGCTTGTTGTTTTGCTTATTTCTTCTTTTCTATGATGTTACTGTGTTCCTCTCCCGTGTTTTGCCGCCGCGAATTGTCCGTTTCATGCTTTGATCTTTAAAATTTTCTTTCAATGTTTAAGTGGAGATTTTTAGAAACAATTGGTCTCTGTTTGTGTTTGAAGTGTTATTTCTTCTTGTGTTTTAGTTCCCTCGAAATAGATTTACTTTGTTGGTTCCGGGTTGGGGTTTCTACTGAATTTGTTTCTTTCG
>JAHHQI010000236.1:0-34946 GCA_028274465.1 Plantago ovata | reverse complement strand
TTGTGATGCTTACATAAACAGTTGACTAAGATTTCATCAACTATGAGGTGTCAATAAATGAAGAAATAGACTGTACATTTTCTTTGTGGGAAAGACCGTGTGGGGGTTCAGTGCATGAACCTTATTCCTGTGTAGTATTTCTAGTTATTCTTTTGCGCTGCTGTAATGCAAGTTTGAAGAGTTTTTACTGATCTTTTTTTTTTTTTTGCAGCTTTGTCATGACTGCATTTTATCTTTCAAGATTGTTACCGGTGGAAACCACATTCCTGCAAGACCGAGTATTGAAAAAACAGAACTTATTCTGAAGCATTTCATAGTGTATGCACTGATGATGCACAACTAATTGGTTTTTGTATTAATGTTGGATTGTGTTGTGTACCTAGTTTATAACTGTATCAAAAGCGCGGAAAAGCTTGCTACTCCTAGTAATTTCCAGAATATACACGGCTTTTCCTCACAAAGTTATGCTCAAATCTGCTATATTGCCAGTTCCTTTTTATTTTAATTTTTTATAATTGCACAGTAAGATGATATCAAATGTGAACAATCAGCTAGATTTCTGCTGATAAAAGCCAGTAATCTAATTTATATACTAGCGACACTGCATAATGAGTGCACAAGGTACAAATAATATACAATCGTGTGCTACAGGCATTCCCTAGTGTAACACCACCTACACCCTTACTTGAGGCAGGCATTCGACGTGCCAAGCATTTTTCGATATTACATGCTAATACACTGAAACATACACATATATATACAGAAGAATACCACAAAGACTAACATCTAGTATATACCATATACACTGGGCAATACAGTATATCAGCAGCCTCGTGGTCTATAGTATCTGGTGCCAAAGACGGGCACCTCTCATTCATGTGAGGGTATGGATCCATAGTGTTGTATCCAGGTAGCTCCATCCGGTACTTCCTTTGATTTGGCAAAACGGAAGTTTACTGTATCAGCATCGTTGCACCACTTGGGTAAACGGCTCGAATTGTTCTCAAAGAACTTGAGAGTGTAAGCATCTTTATCTGAAATCAGGACAAATCAGATCATGACATCCATGTTAAAGCTTTGTTCAAGTTAAGCAACCAAATATGAAGTGTACTACTGGTATAAATTGAAATGATTTTATTCCTAGATACCGCCTAACAACCAAATATGAAGTGTATGCATAAATGGGTGAAGGTGAGTGTTAAATATGAAAGGATGTACTATATACTCACGGTGAATTCTGTGACTTGAATAGAGTTTGCAAGTGAAACCAAACAATCCTGCTTCCTTGTACATTTCAAAGACGAAAGCAACACATGATGTTGATTTCCCATCTACATAAACCCATCATCTTGTTCAGGAATTGCCAATAGTTCACCGAAGGATGATCCACGCTTCTCCACCTCAACAAGAACTTCTGAAAGACTAAGGTTCTGCAGAGAGATAGTTCAAGATAACACAGCTAAGTTTCAATGGCCTTCAAACATAAAACATGCTTAAAAAATTCATTAGTCATTGATCAATGCGTGAGAGATACTGATCGAACCTGAGTTCCGAGTCGTTTATTCAAGGCTTCACTCCATATGTTAGCAGCATATGAAGGTTGGATTTGACTCCATACAGTGATAACAGAAGCAACCTGTAAGCGATCAACATGTTAACAAGAGTAAAGGAATGAAGCAGTACATGGCGAAGAAATCAACAAACTGTATGCTTATGATAACGGACTGTTAACAGCATAAGGTTGGTCCCTGTTGTTATTACAACTACGGATCTCTCAGTTTTAAACTGTTTTTGTGCTAATCGACACAAGGGGATTATTGAGTGCCTGTCTATAAGTTATTATTTCTCAGCCTTCTTATAAATCAGATGGCAAAGCTCGCATGGAACAGTGCAGTTGCAACTTAATATCTTTACCATGTCGAACCTAGTCACATGCTCCTTATTCCAACTAAGTACCAAACCGACATGATAATACACAGGTGGCAAACAGTAGGAAATTAACGGAAAAATACAGGAGTTTATTTTGTCTACTTTATTTCCAACAACTACAATTAACCAGGAAGCAGTTAGGTTATCCAAACTAATTTGCAGAAGCAATTAGATTATCTAAACTACATTTTTGTGGAAAACAGGGCGAAGAAAAAGTATAAAGGAAAGAATACACTCTTAAGTGTTTTCTGCATGAGAAACAAAGATGATTACTGGTGCAATTTCGATGGCTTCTGATTCGAGCAGAGAACATACAGTCTAAGTTAGATCCTCCCTTTGCCCCATGAAGAATGTGCCATCAAATTTACAGGATTTGTATTCGAACAAATCATTAGAAAATATTAAAGAAACTCTGAAAATTTTGGTGAATATTATTATCAGAATGAGCAATGTAATGAAAATAAAAAATGGCTGTGGCCTAAACTTGCTATACTTAATTTGATAGAGTGTTGAGTATATTTTTTACTAAATATGTCCAAATGACAAAAAAAAAAAAAAAACAAATTAAAGTAAGAATAAGTATGGAACTATGGAAGTGTATGAAAATAAAAGACAAGAAAAATGAAGTATTAAGTGTAATAAAGTTAAGTTGGAGAAAAAGCAAGAAAATGAATAAAAAAAAATCTAAAATGGGCTCATTCGGCTCTAACGCATGTAGTACATTAGACTAAACCCTGATTATATGCTTTCGCCATGATCATAAAACCCTTGAATAAACAAAATACCGTAATTACTATGGTCGCATGGCAACATGACTGATAGCCGTATGGAAAATGCAGAACAGTGTTCAAGTAGAATATATCTCAATAACCCTTAAAAAATCAAAGGTGTAGTACCAGTGAGCATCCAAGGTGATGGGTAGTTTCCATCAATTGTGTCGATCCAGCTGAATACCAAGTTATGATAACCATAAGGTAAACCATTCATGCTCTTTGCATACTCCCATGCGGCAGTTTCATTGAACTTGGCACGTAGTTCAGGATGCAAAGGAAGTAATGCTATCTGTGGATTAGCATCATCTTTTGTCAGCTCAAACTCCCACCATTCTTCCCATGGCAAGATAGCAATAACATCTTCTCCCTGCAAGAAACACACTGTTAAATTAGGATCAAGTAAAACGAAACCATCCTTTTATTTACTTGGTATTTGTGCAGGTGAGGCAATGTCACACCTACCAAGTATTAACAAATCAAAGAAGATACCTGAACGTCACAAGAATTAACAATCATATTCTGAAATTGAGTCAGTATTACCTGTTCATTTTCATTTCCTGATTCTGCAACCCATAACTTTCCATCAGAATCCCTCAGGCAGACAGCAGTGTGACCGCCATAAGCTCCAGTAACCCACTTCTCCATGGTTTCAAAAGCACCCCATCGGCCTCTGATCTTTGACAAAACCAGAAAATCTCCAGAGTGGAGATCCTCAGTCGTAATGTTGGTGAACCAAGGCTCAGGCCTCACTTCAAAGGTAGCACCCATATGCTTCTTAAGAAATGCAAGATTAGAGTTCTCACCCCATCCAGTGTTCGTGAAAAGAGGAAATACTTCCCAAAGAGCCTGAAGCGTTTTTATCATCCCTGCTTGCATGAGAAAGATTGAAACACCTCTATTTTTAACCTGATTCCCAAGTGAGAAGTCAGTCATGTTGCATGTACAAATCAAACATTGAAGAATACTTTTGATTTTAAATTTTATACTACAACTTACATATTCATATTCAGCTTTTGATTCCCACTCTTGAACTCAAGCGTATGTTCCCGCGATAAAAAATAGTAATCCCAGGTGACACGGTAGGGAGTCGCAAAGATGTATAAATCCATGCATGTCCAACTATGCGCCTTGCTGACCTGTACATATATATTGAATACAAGGAAAAAGGAAATATGTTAACATGTGTCTTTATAGCCTATAAGCCTTAAAGTGTAAACTAGAACCAGAAGTAATGCAAAGACTTCAATATACTTTTTACTTCAAAACCACCTGCCCAGAATTTTGGCAGGAAAATTCAAAAGAACGTCCAGTTTCCAAATTCCGAAATACTTGTGGAGTATTAGACAAGAAAATTCTACCATCAACACAAACAATATAGGCCAAACCCCACTTAGCCTAATTGGTAATACTATCTGCTTAGAAGAGTTCTCAGGCTCCATTCCCACGCCAATCTCAATAAACCGAATTGTTATCTTCAGGAGCACTTTAGTCCAATTCTAAGGGGATGTTTGCAAACTACTGAAATCATCATCAGCTTCTACAAGCAAAGGACATGGTTTCACTTCTGCCTAGTGTTCTAATCAAAATCACTACTAAAATCGCTTTCATAAAAAGTCGAAATCACCTTAAAAAATCCCTTGAAACACCCTCTAAAAAGATCCAGGCTTGTGCTAGGGTCTCAATTAGCTTGTTATTAACACAATAAACCAAGCAAAAACAAAAAGTGACATAAAACAAAATGCTGCAATAATAATCCAGTATCAAAAAAGCTCCACAAACACACCCTTAGCCCTAAAACACAGTGACTGCAAGTACACAAGAAAATCAAACAGCCATGTACCAAACCAACACAGAAAACTGAGCAGTGAACATGCAACTGAAATGAAACAAAACACAAGAGAGGTTGTAGTACATGTACAGACCTTAATGTGAAGTGTTCCACCCCCAATTGGAGCCAGTTTTGTTGTGAAACTCCAACCAAGCAGTGTTGTTGTAAAAGCAAGCACCTTTCCATTGCAAGAGTGAATCGCTATTATCAAAAGCAGCACCCACAAAAGCAGGCAAAAGGTCAGCAGCGTTGTGTAGGTTTTTCAATATAGACCAAGAAACTTGTCTTGGAAGAAGTGGCAATATGTCTGAGGGACGAAACAGGGCTTTTGAGGCTTCTATTTTGGGTGTAAACACAGATGAAATAGTGACAACAACTGTGAGCAACAGATGTAATTTTTCGTGGGTTTTGATCATCTTGAAGAAAGGTTTCAACTTTCAAGACAAAGGATGGATGATTGAATTTTTTTAGCTTATGAAGGGGATAAAGTGAAGCATTCTGGTCACTTGCTATTTTTGAGTTTGACCCATTTTGTTTTGTTTTAATTAATTACTGGGAGGTGGGGATTTTAATTTTACTAAAGACGTGGTTTGTTTCTGTTTACTAATTTCAAGATCTTTTTGTCTCTGTCTCAGAAGAAGATTTTCTGTGAACGACGATAGTGACTGACTGACTGACTGGCTGGGATTTTTATTGTTCAGTTATCAATTCTATCAAGTTAAGTAATTTGATACACAACAGAAATCGAAAAAAGAAATTAATTTGGTACTGCTCTGCTCTCATCTACTTTTGTTTTTGTGAAAGAAATTTAAGACTGATATTTAATTTTCTAGATGCAAATTGAAAATGACAACTTTGTTGAGGAAACTCAAGATCATCTTGTGTGGATGGATCCCCCAACAACGAACAAGTATATCGTTTGTGATCTAATGGCAGCATCCCCGGATTCTGGATCTCATTAAAGACCTTTTCGATCAAATAGAGGACTGGCAGCTGATATGTATATATCGTGAAACAAATGGAGTTGCATATATTTTGTACAAGCTCGGCAGTGGTGCTGTGAGCATGGTTGATTTTAAGATTGTCTTGTCCTAGTTGAATAACTATCCAGATAGGTATGGTGTTCATGTATGGGATATATGTCCTTCTTGGTTACTTAGCTATCTACAAAATGATTGTAATAAGTGGTATACCAGGGTCGTATCGTGTCGGGATAACCCAACAGCTGTTCCTCCTCTTGTTTAATAAATGAAAACTTTTGTTGTGTTAAAAAAAAAATATTTCTCACATCCACATTCACAACAAAGATCTTTATCGAATAATATGTATAAAAGTTGCAAATGACAAAGGTTGAGACTTGAGAAGGTAACTAAGACCTGGATGGAATCCCCTTAGAGCATTTGCACATGTGTAGAATTTTTTCTCTAGTTAAAACATTACTGAAAATATTTAGGGTTAAACTCTAAACAATACAAAATCTACTTGAACATTTTTTTTCTTTCATATTGTTCTGATTTTTTATTTTTTTTTTTTTAATTTTTTTTTTTGAAACGGTGAATCTAACTATTCTACTCATATTGTTACCCTAGCCATCTTATAACTCCAAATATCCTATACCACCTTATGTTTCGGTTTCAAACCTCCGAACTCTCCTTGATACAACAACACCCTTATATAACTCCTGAATTTTTAATCTATGTTATCACGACCTGCCATTGTTGTTTCAGTCCCATCTGTTTTGTAGATGACCAACCCTTCTTCAAGTCTCTCTTGGAATATTCCAAAATATGCCAATAGTTATAGCATGAGAAATGAGAATAAAGTAATAATTATTGGCATCAATATGAAGTTGTAATCCGGTATCGTTGTAAATTCTCAAGGATATTCCATACACTAATATATATATTGAGCAAGCAATAAAATGGGCATAATATTCCTCAAACTGGACTCAATCAATCGTTGCTATTTCCTTGCATGGCCAAACTGGGGATTTCATACATAATGACTTGATGAGTGTAAAGTGACAACGATTGGCATATTTCAAACATAATGGAATATGGTACATAAAAAATTCATATGCTCAAGTAGTTACCGGAAATATCAAAACCTCTATCTGTTGATTAGCATTACATTGTACTACTGTAGTTTTGAGTTTTGGCAACTTTCACAATCACAAATACTTCGTGTCAATGGAGATCCCTCCCCAGATTATGTTTCTATCAATATCAATACAGATGGTTCTTATTTATGGGAAACGGCATCGCTGGGCAGGTTGGGATGGGATAGACATGGAGAAATCTTAGGCTCTGTTTAGCGTTAGCTTATCAGCTAGCTTATAAGCTCCAGAAGCTTATCAGTTCGTTTGTCAAACACGTACACTAAAATAAACTAGCTTATCAACTAGCTTAGTTTAGTTACGTGGTGTATCATGTTACCATTTTGATTATAATCGCTTTGACATTTTTTAATAGTAAAACTAAACATTGGACCTTTGTGCTTGCGTGTAATTTAAGGCTGGCAATTGGCAAATGCATTATCAGCTGACCTGAGCCATAAAACGTAAGGAAAAAGGCTCCTGAACTCAGCTATCATAATTCACAAGTGGTATGCGATGCCAATAGCAACACGCAGTTTATAGTCTAGCCACATTTCCAAGCAGAAAACTCCACATCCAACACCAACCACGAATCCCATCTCCATATTTCCATGGCCATCAACTCCCTCTCATCACTTCCCTTTTTCCATAAGCCCCGAACAATATATGCAATGGATCAACTCATTTTAACATCAAACCTCACCAATCCCTACAATGGCTGTCATTTTACCTCCTCACCCAACTCCAACAAGATTAATACCAAGACAAACACCACTCCACCGCACCCATTTCATCCGCTGCTCCGCTACAGCACCACCAAAGATCCCCCGTCCCACCTCGGATCCACCCCTGATAATCGACACTAAACTACTAAACCAGGTTGCATCTGGCCCACCAATTCTGAATGACCCAACGTTGAAATCGACATGGGCACACCGTGCATGGGTCGCGGGCGGTTGTACTGCCGTTCTCATTTCCCTTGCCAAGTCCTTCGCTGCGGCATCTGACACACATACATGGCTGGAACCGATCCTAGCTGGGCACTTGGCTACGTAATGGCTGACCTCGGCTCCGGAGTGTACCACTGGGGCATCGATAACTACGGTGATGCGGAGACACCGGTCTTTGGTTCTCAGATCGAAGCGTTCCAAGGTCATCACAAATGGCCGTGGGTAATTACGCGCCGTGAGTTTGCAAATAACTTACACGCGCTCGGTCGGGTCATTATGTTGACTGTTCTTCCGGTGAACGCCGTAATCAACGACCCGGTTTTGCTAGGGTTCATTGCTACATTTTCAGGTTGCATCATGTTTAGCCAACAGTTTCACGCATGGTCACATACGACAAAGAGCAAATTGCCAGCAGTTGTCGTGGCACTGCAGGATGGCGGAGTCCTGGTGTCACGGTCCCGACATGCGGCACATCACCGGGCACCGTACAACAACAATTATTGCATTGTGAGTGGGGTGTGGAATGAGGTATTGGACAGTTGGAGATTCTTTGAGGTGCTGGAAATGGTGATTTTCTTTAGGTTTGGGGTGAGGCCAAGGTCATGGAGTGATCCAGATTCGGAGTGGACAGAAGATTCGGAACACGAATCAGTAGCATCACCATAGATTCAGAGTTTGTATGGTATGGTATATATAGAAAGTGAATATAGTGAAAGCTTCTTTCTGTTCTCTAGAGGGGTACTGATTCTTACAGCTACAAGTGAAAGTCATTTAATTTGCTTGTATAAACATTCTTAAACAATTTCATATGTTTGCCTCCAACCAAACTGATAAATGGAAGTTATCTTTAATCACTGCAGATAGAGTAGCATGCTGAATACCAGTTCTATTTCACACAAAGCTGAGTGTCACTTAGAATAACTGTCATGAACTGCAACTTCAGACTGAGGCCCTTCACATAACAAGGACACAAGCCGAAGCCTGGGAACAGGAGTTCAAATTCATAACAAATCAATTTAGAGATGGATGGTTCATTTGATATCAGAAGTCTGAGTGTCTGACCTAAATTATTAGAAATTAGAATTAATTGAGAGAATAAGGTCTTCATTAAGATGGTGGAGTGATCTTTGGGTGAAGTTAGTAAAGAACAGATCAAATCAACACATGACGAAGTATCCGTAATCTATATATAGACTAACCAAGAAAGCTAAGCATATTTCTTGAATAAACTCCTCCAGAAACATATCAAAGTTACATGAGGAGACTAAACACATTGACAATTCTATGGGAACGGGAGCATGCCAATGTGCCGAAATGTGCTCTTGTTTTTGCTTAGCTTCTAGACTGTGAAGATAGTACCTGACATAGTCATATCACAAAGACATTTCTCAGCCTGTAATACTTTACTGATATTGGAGATTCTTACCTGCCATATTACCAAACAACTACCACTGGTTATAGAAAGAGTTTTAGTTATGCAAGTACTAGTTGATTGGTAATATTGTCATCGTATATAGTACGAATGACATGGTTACATTTCCTCACCTTCATTGAAGCACTATCAGGGAGTGTAGGCTAAGATTTATGGTTGAGTTTATCTTTTAGCATCAACACTATTAGCAGAGTCATTCAGAGTTCAACCGCACCTTTCCTATAACCTACTACAAGAGTTCAAGGTTGCCTTCTATTTATATACAGTTCTATGTTAGACGCCCGAATAGTTTCATTTCCTATGTTCTTCCATCAATTCAACCAAGGTGTTTTACTTGATTTATCCTCTGTGGTCAGTCTTTACGAAATTATGCAATGAGTCCAGGGATAGATAGGAGAAGATATTTAATACAGTTTTTCACCGAGTTAATGAAGGCAAAGTAGACTGTAAAATTTGACCAAGAATTTCTCTATGGCTAGTTTCTACCACAGGTTCTCTCTAAATTCTCAGTTAAAGGATACTTGTTTACATTAGAGGGTATTTTCCAAGCACATGTTAATACTGTGAGCAGCAAAAGTTAAAAGAACTGAGGCAGGCACAAACAAAGGAGCAAGTCACTCACTCTACAAGTCCCTCCTTGTCAGATTCAAGATTGCGGGAAATTTAATAAACCTAATAGTGTGAAGGTAGTATTTTCCTCAAACAATCAAAATCCATAGATCCTAATGTAACAGTAGTTGCAAACATTAAAAGTTACCAGCTTGAAAGTAGGAATGACTGAAGACACACTGGGAATTAATGTATGTATGTTATTCTCATCAGCATCATCAGTAGTCAGACCTTCACGCAAGAAGCTCCTATCAAATTCTGAAGGATATAGAAAGGAGATAGAAGTCACTTTGAAGTATACTTTCAGAGGGCATATACATCTACAGAGCTACTGCGAATCATTAATCACATATTATTAACACTAATAAAACAAAGAGGTCTGTGCGCTCGCGCGCACACACACACAAAAGAAAAGGAAACTCAACCTTACAGCAAAAGAAATTGCACATTAAGGACTCAAGTGAATAAACAATCGAAGTGAATATTTACCATTTGGAAGAAGTAAAACGAGAAGGAATCTTAAAAACAATAACAAAATAGAAAACAGATAAAAATCCGAAATAGTAGTGCACACTTTGAGAAATTTAGACAGATCAACACTTGTACAGACAATTAAAGACCTCTGTGGCTCTGTCACATACCTGATAACTCAACTAACCACGAGCAAGTAGCCCATGTAGTTGACCTGCTGCACCCCGTTTTCTCCCTTTCTCATGTTAAATAAATCCTCTGCAATAGCTTCCATCTCTTTGCGCTTTTTCTCCTCTCTCACAGATTTAGCAGCATCATCATTTCCATAGTCAGACTGATCGTATGGGTTCCTTGAAAACGGAAATAAGTTGTTGAAGCTATTCCCTGATGGCACACTAGTCTTTCTGAAGCGTTTGAAGTTAACTGATGAACCACTCATGGACAAATGGCCAGATTGAGTCGGGTTAGAATCTCGAACAATCAGGTCTTGGCTAAATATAATATCAACATTCCCACTTTCAGATGCATGATCTGAGTTCTTTTGAGCCACAAACCCATCAACCTTGTCAGTCGACGAACTCTTATTGACCTCATACTTGACAGGAGATGTGTATCTATAATCAGATTGAAGAGCAGATGTATTCCCTCTATTGTCTTGTTTGTTAGACTCAATAACGTGAGTTGTTGTTCCACACACGTTTTCAGCATCTTTTGCTCTGTGAAGTAACATATTTCGTTCACGTTCATCGTCTGAAGACTCCAGAAGAGTAGCTATATTCTCTCTATCGTCTTCTTCTTCTTTAGTGGAATCAATATCTCGATCTGCTCCGCGAATGTTTCCAGCATACGTATTTTTTGAATCAACATATTTCGTTCACTTTCATCATCAGAAGAGTCCAACACATGAACTGGTACAGATTTATCAACTGATATGGCAGTTTCCATTTCTACATCAGAATCCGCCACCACAGTCTCATCGGTGGAGCATGAAGATGTAACTAGCACAGGTGCTGATCTGACGATGACAGAAGGATCCAAATGTCCAGACACAACAGCTGCAAGTAGTTCTGTCTCTTTTACCTTAGGCAAAGAATTGCTCATGGTGCTCTTAGTCTTACCAGCTGGGATAACACAAACCAGCTGTTTTTCCGAGCTCTGGCTATTTAAAGGTAGAGCTTCAAATATGACTTTTGCACCACCTGCTTCCAAAATCAACTTCAACTTGTTCTTGAATTTATAATTCCCAACTGGTTCCAACACAAAAGTGTATCCTTCTAGACAATGTTCACGAGATTCTGGGTCACAGACTTTGACACGCACTCCTTCCAACATCAAAGTAGGAGTGTGTGATTCAACAAGGGGTACCTCAGTGCTAATAGTTTTACTAGCAATCAACTCCACCCAACTAGACCCGACAATGGGTTTCTTGGCCAGAATAGGATCAATAACATCGTTGTTAACATGTACAAAGTTGTCAACAACCACATGAGTGCACTGCAAACTCCATTTCCTAGTAACACTCGCACCAACAGACGCAATCATATCTTGTAACTGTTTCATCTTCAAAGGGTCATCGAACGAACGCAGCAAGAACACAAACGAAACAAAACAGAACCTATAGTTCGCATTCCCAGTGCCAAACGAAACAATGTCACCATCATTCAGCGTCGTCTCTTTATTTAAAGACTCTTGAACTTTCACCTTCGTATCATCACCGCTGTTAATAAACGTCCCGTATTTGGAGCAATCTCTAACCCGAACGCCTGATGAACAACTCCTAGAACCTTTCTTCACTATGTTATCCATACATACCATTTCATCTACAACAATTTCGGCATGAATCCTCGATACCCCTTTATCTTTAACAACAATAATATCACACCCTTTTCGACCTACTTTATAAGTTCCACTTCTGTATATGTAAAACTGATTTTCGCCTGAAAGTGGGTCTAAAGGGAAAAGGCCCCAAACCATAGTGAACAGCAAATAATTACCCTAAAAACAGAACAAGTTAACAAATTTCAGATACAATTTAAGCTGTAAAGCTAAAAACCCTAAATTCACAGAGCTGAAGAACAAATAACATTGAGAAACGATTATAATACAGTGACAAACTTTAAACGCAGATAAATTAAGAGAGTGATATGAAATGCTACCGGAAACGGCGAAATCCAGCGATGATTATTGAATTTGAACCCAGCTTCAGTATATTCCTCCTAATGGGAGAAAGCTGAAACTCTCGGCAACTAATTTTTTCTGTGCTGGAGTTTGGAAACTTCAAATTTGAGAACGGAAGGGACTGGAATTTACACTAACGTTTGAATTTGGGTGAATTTGCAAAAAAAGAATTTAGGTTTCATCAAACACTTTAAGTCATCGTGCACACAAAATTATTATAAATAATTTATTATTCTTTTTTATTTTTAATTATTTTTTATGAATTATACTGATATGTAGTAGTAACAAACCAGAAATTTTAGATAGGACGGAGGAGTATAGCGTATAAAGTCACATAGCGACTGGTTCAAAAGTAAATGCTTAGTTAAGATGACCCATTAGTGGTTGGGATATTACATTTTTAGGGCATGTGTGATGAACACAAATGAATCTTTAGCGGTACTGATCAAATAGTAATATTATCCTCCTTGTAATTACCCAAAAATATTAAATTACTTTAGGTTAGTTGACTTGGATCCATGTGTAATTATAAAAATACTGTAAGGACATAATGTCAGTGATCTATTTGTAAAACAGTATAAATATTAATACAAAATAATGCATATCGGTATATTGTTTGAAAATATTGAAACTGCTTTTCAAAAACTAGATACTCAAATGCAAAAAAACTTATGATAGAGATCCTTCATACATATTTTGCTTGAACATACTCTTTATATACTAGATAAAAACTCACACAAGTCACACCCGACCATATGACTATACACTCCACCTAATCTATATCCCAGAACGCTGCCTAAACTACAAATTATAAAACTTCTGAAAGACACGAATTGAACAAAACAAACAAAACAATGAATAACTGTGCTCTCAAAATTCGTAAACTCCTTTGCTCACTTGTTCTTCTCTGTCGAAGTCTTGATATATTTATAGTGGTGAACTTCTTGTTGAATACCATCAGGACTTGTCTTTAGAGTTTTAGTGTTGTGAAATAATTTAGGAATCCTTTACTATTGAAATCCTTTTGAATATATCTGACTTTTCCAAGTAAGAATTCTTTTCCTTCTACAGGTCTTTCCTTGTAATGATTATTCATTGTCTTCTTTATTTTGTTTTTTTACTGGTAATGCCAATTCCTTCTGCATAAGACAATCAATGATTATTCATTGTCTTCTCTATTTTGTTTTTTTACTGGTAATGCCAATTCCTTCTAGTAATTAATTTCTGCACAAAACAAACAATCACAGTCGTGAAAATAATTAATTACTTAGAAAAGACAAAAGTTGGCTAAGTGTGTTTAGTTTCCAGAAACTGAACTAGGAGTCGAGTATAGTCAACTCCTCAAGCAATTCGTGTTGCAACTACTAAAATAGTCACACTTACACTTCAGGGCTTTATTCTTCCTCATGTTGGTAGAGATATGTTGATTTTACATTTTTACAAGTTCAAATAACATTAACGCCCTCAAAGTTTCCTGTGCGCAATATATCCTGTGCCGCTGTGCGAACAGGTTCGCCACACCATTTGCCAGGCTCTGAAGCGCAAAATATCCTGTGCGCAAAAGCTAAATGCATTCTGCACATGCATGGACAATATAGCTAATTGTAAAATCATTAATTTTCCCAAGTTCATGAAATCTACATAATACGAAATGTATCATGTGTTTTATTGGGAGACTTAACCACATATAAAAATATTCTCAAAACTACATTTTACCAAGACTTTCTAATGTTTCTTGGGCTTTTCTATTTTCAGGTCGGCTTTGAACCGACCTAAATATAGGTCTCCATTACATGGTTGCCATGTGTCACTGGTACGACGATCTTTAATTTTTTTAAATTATATATTGTAATTAATTATATTATTAATTATAAATAAAAATGTACGATTATAACCCATTGCTAAATTATTTACTGAAAATCAAACGAGCTTTTTTTTCTTCCCAAATGAAATCAAACATACTGATTAAACATCATCATCTGTCTCCTCCTTTCATCGACATCAACAATTTCTTCTCATCTCTCTTGCTTGTCTTCTTCGTCAAATTTTATTCTAGTTTGTTTTCATCATCTCTTAATTAACCATTTTCTAATGTTTGACAAGCCCCATTGAAATTACACACCCCAGAACGTCTAGTATTACAATTAAGTTTAAATTATATGAATTTCATCTTCAATTGAAAAAAAAAATTAAATTTGGGTTAGGGTTCTTCATTAAGAAAAAAAAGGATTAAATTTCATCTTTAATTTAATTTGATTCAGTTTATCCGAACTTGATGGTGCGAATGTTGCTGGAGAATTGTTCATTAAATTTGGGTTAAGGTTCTTCATGAGAATTGGTCTCTCCCGCGGTAATTGATGTGAGGTTTATAAGCTTCTGACTCCATTTAAAAAATAGAATGGAAACAAAACCATTTGTAAATAATTAGATCAAATGAATTTGTAATGAAAAACTCTCATAATCGTTTATGTAAGGTCTGAATGTCCAAGAAAATTAATAGACCTCGAGTTCGCCATCTCTTTTAATTGCTTTTCTAGATTAGATTAGTGTAGTTATTTACATTTATGTCCTTTATTTTCTAGAATATTCTTAGGGTTAGGGTTAGAGGAGATTTCTCTAGAATATTCCCTTAGTTGGGCTAAGCCCGTCTTTTTAGCGAGCTAGGTCTGTTAACTTTTCCCTATAAATACTCTGTAAGACATTCATTATTTTCAGTTCAGTTCAGTCTTGTGCTGAGTGAATGAATCGTAACTTGTGACTTACGATATTAGACCGTGCAGCTCGGGGAATAGGCGTCACTAGACCTTGCGGTATGGGAGGTAACCGCGCATTCAACCTGCGGTAGGGGCAATAACCGACGGGAAGGCGAACCTGCACCATCACCAGGAGGAGGCGCCCATCAGGGGGCTAGTCCGTCCTAATGCTTCCGCGGTATTAGGTGAGCCATCATAATGCGGCCACGCCAGGTTATTGCTATTCTATAGTAGGCCTTAGTGGAATTATGTGTCTTATTGCGATTATTATTCGTTTATCTGCTGTGAATATGGGGGGTATATGAGATCCCTAGTTCTTTTAGCATTCCTGATGCTAGTCGAATTGAGGTTCCAACCAAAATTAATGAAGCGTTAAATATCTGTGTTTATTATATAAATTGAGATTATTTATTTAATAAAAAATAATTCTATTAGAAGGGCATTATGGTCAATTAAGAATTCTTAATTTATTAAAAGATAAAATTATAATCAATCGTACAAAAAATTACAGTAAAAATGAGTTTGAACCTAAAAGGATGGATTGGATTGAATCATGCGCCACATGACAGTCATCCAATAAAGACCTAAATTCAGATCGGTAGAATAGAAAAGCCCATGTTTCTTTCTAGGGAGATGATATTGCCAGAGCAGTTTCGATACTGCCAGAGCAATTTCTCTCTATTTCTAGTAAGTTAATTAATCAAGGTTTAACATTCCTTAATTACTGTCCATTAAAATACTACTCAGCAAACAAGGTTGCTTGATCGTTAATTCTGTTATTTGCCCAGCTTGCTAGTGGCTTGGAGCATGATGAGGATTCTTTTGCATTTGTTTCTCCATTGTCCATATATCTATTATGTACACAGATAGTTGTTATAGCTTTTTCCGATCCTATGAGTGCCCTTTGGAGCAATCGAAACAAAAGCTTACATGCTGGAAGCTGCATATGATCTGTGGAGTCAATCGATTTTGCAGAGAATTATTGGGACATATTCCAAGCATTTCGATATATACCATTTCGCTCATCTTCGCCCACCGGAGACAAGCGACAGGATGCTGCCTCTTGTGAATGATGTGAAAATAAACTTTGAGGCATCGATACCGAACAAGTCCGCCTATATATATATATATTGGTTTACGTATAATGGCGTTGAGCAACAAGCTTGAGTCTTTTTGATCCTCTTGGTATTTTAAACTTTGAGTTGTAAATTTGCAATTGTGAGATATGACTTCCTCTGATTTTCTTTTTTATTTTGCTGCGCGACCGGCATGATGAATTAAGAGGACGTAATTAAGGAATGTAAATCTTATAATTAACTTACTAAAAAATAGGGAAAAATTGCTCTGGCAGTATCTAAACTGCTCTGGCAATATCACCACCCTTCTTTCTATACTTCCTAAACTTCAAAAGTTTTCATACTTCTGCATTAAAATTCTCTATGGCAGCAACTATGCGAGCTTTAATATTCGGAACCTGAGCACGAAGTTCCATTGATGATGAGTTCTTGCAGATCTGCACGCTCTCTTTCAATGCTCCAAGTTGCCCTTCAAACTTCGAAAGATTAGCTTCTAATAGTTCTGCTACAAAATTGGAAGATCCATTACCTGTTCCTCCAATAGATTCCATCGAACTAGAACCATTCTGACTCGAAAAAGTCATCTGGTATTCTGCACCTGTCAATCTTCCTACTAAACCCACTGGTGGTGCCGATGGACTCGCCCCATTTGACATGTTTCCATCTGCTGCAAGGCATGCTCTCTTTGTCTGCAGGACATGTTTTCCTATCGCATGAGAGGAATCGAAACCAGGCGGGGCATCGATACTCCTTGGATTGAAACCAGGTGGAGTCTCCAGAACTTTAGGCACCCCTGGATTTGAACTACTTCCAGCCACATCCTTCTGAACAATAGAGTGGCCTGTTGTATTGAATAGGTTCTCAAAACCGGGTGGGATCTCAGGAAAATCGTCTATGTCCGGTGTATTACTTCCATCCACATCCTTCATGTTCTCCTTTGGTGTGGGTATTCTAAGTGCATGATCAGCACTGCCGCCAACGCCAAGATTTGTGCAATTCCGTCTAACACCTCTCTTACGTTTTCTCAATGCAGGCGAAAATGGAGAAGATAGACATGAAACTGTGTTCCTCCACCATTTAGCATAAGCTCTACTCCATTCTCCTTGATGGAGCCTTGCAGGAACATAAATTTTCTCATCATTATACTGCCCATGAACCCATCCTGGGAGATCCTGATCGTAACCGAACTGCATACAAACTCTGTGCGGATTATATGGTTCCACACAGTCCAATCCCACCAACATACACGCCCTCAAACACCTCAAGAAAGACTTGAACTGGTCCCCCAAATCATCATCACAATCAAGCCAGGCCTCATTCTCAATGTAAAAAGAAGGAATAGACCAACCATCCAGAGCCATAGTATACGGCCTCCATAAGAAAGTATCTCCAGCTGAGATAAGGTTAGGCTGTGGATTCGCAACATCATAACCTTTGCTCTCGCTCCACTGAGCCAACCTAACAGCCATCCTAGCATCATTCCGGTCAAGAACATTAGCCTTGGGGCGTAATGTTGGTAGTCTCTCCCAAGCCCAAGCTTGGACAAACTGGAATGGCGACCACAACGTAACAACCAATGGCTTTAACAAATCCAACCTAGCTAATGCCACCATAGACTCTTTCACCAAGTGCAAATCGTGATATATACTTGCCAAAACAACCGGAGCCAGAGCTAAACGTGTCCCTCTAGCTAAATGAACCGCAATCGAAAAAACACAATTGGTAACCTTCCTACCACAATCACTTGGAAATACAAACCTGAACAAGCATAAAGATGAATCAATAAATAAAAAGACTTCCCATAACTGGCCAACCATAGTACAACTGTAGTGCAAGAAAACAACATACCTGGCCAACCATAGTGCAAGAAAGGCCTCATGTTTAAGGTCACTATTACTTTTCCAGAAAGCATTTAACCAACCAGAGTATGTATCACTGTGTAGATTAAGCATATTCTCCAACCGTTCGCGGATAAGAACATCTTCACTATTTTCCAGAGGTAATGAAACAGGGTGACCCAGAACAGGGAAACCACCTAAAACCAACATATCCTCCAGAGTGATAGTAGCTTCACCCCATGGGAAAATGAAAGTGCTTGTTTTAGGGCACCATCTCTCTGCAATGACTGTTATCAGGTCATCGTCATTGTCCCTTGTGATCCAATGCGTCGACGCCATTATAGCATCATAGATCCCAGCCTTCTTCCACACAGAACCGTGAGCAGACTCCATATCCGTAACCCACTCCTGCCAATTCTCTAGTCTATCAGGCCATCCTTCGAACTGAAGGTCTAAATACCAGTTGGGTGGTGAAGGGTTTACGTGAGGACGTTCCAGAGCTGGCAATCCCTTCATTGTGGAAATTGTGGGATTGAGGAAGTGGGCTACTTTGTGAGTTTCTTGGCAGCCGCTCGTATGTTGAACCATAAACTCTGTTCTTTCTTCCATTGTTGTTGTTACCGTGTTTGGGAAACTTGATGAGTTAGCCATTTTGAATGCAGCAGAGAGTTCTGCATAAATTAATGAATGGAAAAAGTACAAAATTAGCCATAAAAACTCATACCAGAGTAAACTTATACAATGCTGGCTAAGTGGTTGTTATTCGCAATTAAATTGCAGACTAAGTGGATCTTATTGGAACTGATGTGCAAAAAGAATGTCATTTCATAATTTTCCTCATGAAAGCAAATGACATTCTACATTTGGATGGTAGACATGGTATATCTAAAACCTAAGCAGTTATTGGATTTTTAATTAAATAGTGTTGATCTGGATGTGTGCAAATTCTACACTGCAAATGTGTCATTTGAGGGTCTCGAAAAAGACAGTGGATAATGTCAGAGCTCAAATTTACTACTGTTGTTATAGTAATTTAACTATTGGCACAACAATTTTTAAATTAAGAATATAGGGGAGTAGTAAATTGAGCTTTGACACCATTTACAAATTACAGTGTTGTGTGACATTCTTTTTTTATTTAAATTAAGAATATATGACACTTTGTTCATCAGATACATGTTATTAAGTAAAACACATATACTGTTAATTAACAATTTTTGTTTCTATTTTGGTTTTTAATTTATTTTTTCTCAAGTAAACACCCTAGGGTTTTGGTAATAAGTCCTAAGTCGTCTTCTTGGAGACTTACTCTTAACAAATCTTGTGAAAAATGAAAACATGTTGGTACAATAAAGAACTTGTGAAATACAATCGTCACCTAGCTAGTTGCCTCGATCATGGATTTTACAAATCAACCTTCATGGTGTGTTTGTGAAATTTATTTCAATCATCATCATACTCGACCGTTTTATCAAATTAAAAATGCATTCACCATCCTATCTCGGTATGTGAATCAATCCAATAATTATGACAACAACAACAAACATGGTTGCGACACAACCGACCTGATTCATTAACTCACAAATCTCATTTTGTGAATTCAAAAACATGCATTCATGAACATCCTATACTGGTAAACACATCAAACATGAATCAAATCAACCAATTTGACAACAACAAACATGGTTGCGACATAATCCAACATACCCATTAAGTTACAAATCGCAATCACAATCATGACAATTAAACAATTTCAACATAACATAATCTTATAAATCTGAAAATCGTATGAATATCCAAAACTCGCATTGAAGATGAAAACTTGCCTTAGAGATGTTAATCTTAGCTCTAGCACTTCCGTCTTCAAGATCGTCGTCTTTTTGAAGTTTGAGTAGCGGCGCCTGTTAACTTCGCTAGGGTAAAAATGAGATCATCAGCAGTTGCATCTGAGATAAAAATATGACTTTTAGGAGACATGGGCTTGGGCTTTTTGTTGATCTTGGGCTATAATAGTGGATTTTGTGAAAGTATGTATGTCCTAGAGACAACCACATTTAAGGACAAATGTACTTTATCACAATCAACAATAATTTATATATGTTTGTTTATTCATTGTTATATTTACTTAATTATGTATGTATCTTACACGGGCATAAGCATGTCATATATGTATCTGGTTGTTTGTATGTATATCAAACATGACTTCAGTGGGTATTTGATTATCACATAGTAAGTGGGATCTATGTGTTATGTCATATACCCCAAAATCTCCCTAGTAGATGGCCATTTCGGATGGGGGTCTGAATGACGTGATTGAGACTAGCATGCGTTTGACTTTATACTCATTAGAGTGAGTGTGGTCGCTCTCACGGCCATGGGAACCGGAGTTGTGGAAGTGATGACATTGATCCTTTGACCCTTAGCTCTTTACCATCACATATATTGAGTCATGCACTTTGGCTGAAACCAATGCTTGTACCCGAGTACGAGGTAGATATGGTCCATCTGGGTGCATGAAAAAATATATATGGGGATGGTAGTTGATCCGTGAGGGGATTCATTTCTCATGTGCAGTTACAAGAGTGTATTGCTCAAGTCGTTCATTGTTGATTGATTAATTAAGTCGTTGGTCAACGCATTGATATATGCATGATAGTCCTGAATGATATCACGGAATCAGTCATCTCTCTGAAGACACCATGGGTACATTATTGGAATGGACACATCATCATATTCTAGCTGTACTCAAGCTTTCAGAATAAGGGACTCTACCATCGTTGCAGGAGTGTGACATGCTTCACAACAATAGGTGGATTTGAGAATCCTCTCAAACCTCCGCATGTATTAATATTGCAAGTGGAACCATCTAGTAATTCCATGATGCCTAGCTTTGTCTTGTCTAGTTCAATACATTGAGTACCTCTGGGTCACACAAACGGTGGACTGGCTTATCAAGAGGAATTATGATGAAATTATAATTAATTGGATTAATTATAATTTATAGTGGCAAATATATAATACTTTAGATGTATTATATATGTATTTTAGAAATACAATTATGAACTTAATTCAAAGGATATATTAATTGGATTAATATATGCACTTGGACAAGATTTAAATTGGATTTAAATCTCCCTACATGCAAGTGGGCCCATAACAAAGCCTGAGACCACTCCCGTTATGCGCCAGCCGCATATAGACATGGGGAATGAGTTTTGAACTCCTTTCCCTAATAAAACTTGAGGGACAAGTTTTTCCTAATTAAAGATTAGGATGAATCTGGATACCGGTTTACTTCTACAATAAGAATTGGAGATCTTATTCCTTTTAGGAATTGAAGTTCTAATGCTATCTAGAGACTTATAATTGATAGTATAAATAGAGGGGGTTAGAGACAAATTAAACATACTGATTTCTAATCATTCTATTCTCGGTGAGACAGGAAGATGAAAAATTTGTCTCCCTCCCCTAAAGCGCCGCCGCAACCATCACTATTCCCGGGGGATTCAATTTGAGAATTCCTAAAATTCACATAAGCCTTTGTACTCGTGGATACCAAGGTTGAGGATTGTCAATTCTTTATACTAACGTTTGTCTTGCAGATAAAGAATTCCCGCGTGCAGATTTCTGCACAGCGCAACGATTTTGTAAAATCAATTTCCACTTCGCTAACCCTTGGATCAATTTCCACTTCGTTAATTCCTGACACGTTGATATAGCTTTTAACCGGATGGATCATCGAAAAGGTTTCTGGATCGTCGGTAAACCGCAGTCGAAGTTGGTTGTAAATATCCAAGTAAGTTTGCTAACTATGATGTGATTTTACAATATACGTAGTATATATACTCGATTAGCATGCATGTTAAGAAAATTTTGAAATTCCGCTGCACATCCCTAGGGGTAATATAACCATATTTTCTTACATTGTGATGACGCTCAATGTCGTCATCGAGATTTTTTATTGCACTTTTGATGTCTTTAAGTTGCATATTTCATTGCATTTTATTAATTTAGATTTACTTTTGTTACTTTTTGTTTTGTTAGGTGCTTTTGGAGCAAGTTGGTGATTTTGGAGCAAAAGTAGTATTTTTGGAAGCAATTGGATCAAATTTGGATGCTATGGATCTCCGACGATGTTCCCAAGTGTGCCTCTAGCCTTGGAAAGGTGGAATTTAGACATAGAAGACCAAAATACACAAAAGTTCAAGAAATTCGCTACAATTTCCAGAGAACTCGCTCGCTACCAGCAGTTATCCGTCGCTCCCAGCGACAAGGCCACGCTGCCAGCGGCCTAGCTACTGAAGCATAATTTTAGTCTTTTAACTCATTTTTCGCCGTTTCAAGAGAGATAACTTAGTTTTAATTTTTGTTCTTCATTTTTTATCAAACCCTAGGAATAGGAAACCCTTTTGGAGGCTATTCTAAGCCATAGACTTGACTACTTTGATTATTGAGACCTTGATTGCTAGATTTCATCTTGTTATTCGTAGATTTGCATGCTCTATTCTAAGTCAATATGTGACAATTGATATTTTCAGTATTGCATCCTTATTTTCTGCGTTTATGATGTTTTCTTCCATTGAAATCATGCATGTTCTTTATGTTTATGCTAAGATTGATATGAGTAACTAATGTTTACGTCTTGGTGGTATGATGCAAATCTAAGGTTTAGGATTCTTTCGTATGTTTAGATGGGTTTTGGCTTAAATGCTTAATTATTGATTTTAATGGGATTTTCAAAGTGTTATCATAACCAATCTTCGAATAGGTAGTGACAGCCTCGGTCAAGTTTAATTTCAAAGCATGTTTTAATTAGGTAAATTTTACTTAAGTATTAGTGTTAATGAGAGACCTTTATGATCACGTCGTAAATGATTAAAAATATAGGTGTTGAACTTCTAAGTTTTGAATAAATCCAACACCCGAAAATCCTACAGACTATCACCAACATCTCTTCAATCGATTGTTTCAACCGTTTCCTGCTCTTAGTTTGTTTAATTGCGATAAGTTCACTAGTGATTTTATTTAAGTTGATTAATTCACTGTCAACATTAGTTTTAGCTTCAATTATATCCTTAGAGACAGACAATCGGATCAACTTGCTGATACACTAAGTGTTGGGTAGTTTGTAGCTGATCTAGGCATAAATACAAATTCAATTTTGGTGCACTGACGACGCATCAGGTTGTAACTAGTGATGTTATGTGAGTCGAACCTTATCGAGTACTCGGCTCATTAAGCCTCGAGATCGACTTGCTTGATAAGAATTCTAAGCCAAGTTTGAGCCTAAATTTGCTCATTTCATTAACGAGTTGAGCCTAGATCAGCGCAACAAACACACATACCCATAGTACACATTTTCAAACCCATCAGTCCATTATTGGTCCAATAACAAGTTATCGGCTTAAATTGTTTATGTTTGCCTTTTAGTCATTTATAACTTTTTGATATGGGATATATATTGATTTGTAAGGTATATGGTGCCATTTCTTTTTAAGGAGAGTTAATGACTATAATTACATAAATAACCTCACTGGATTAACATTTACATCTTAATCCAACATCTCATTTTTGTGTTGACCAACCAAAATCATATTTTACAAAACAAACAAGGCCTTAGGCCTTAAAGAGAGAGAAAACACACACACACACACAAAAAAAAAATAAAGGAATTTTTTATTTTAACATTTTCTTTTACCTTTTATCTTTTTATTTTATTTTCTTCTTCTTTAAAGTTCCGAACTGGAATTGCTTTGATCAGAGCAATGCAACCTCCAGATCTTGAGCTTGCATGGCTATGATCGGAGCAGTGCAAGCTCGGGTCGAAGCTTGTTGCGTGCAAACTTCAGATCTGGATCATGTACATAGCTCTGATCGGAGTAGCACCGGAACTGGATTTCGATACCGGTACCGGGAGAACTTTAAAGAAGAAGAAGACAAAGATATTTTTCTACAATTTTGAAAAAAATTGGGACTTGTTCTAATTTATTATTTGTTTCTTTATTTAACCAAAATTTTAAGGTATGTTTGGTTTCAAAAATTGAATTTTGATGGTCAACCTAAAAATGGACCAGAATGTAATTGTGGTGACACTAGTTTTCTAATTATGAAATTTCCAATCTAGTGGGTTTTAATATGACACATATACCATACCTCCTAAAAAGAAAGTTTCTATTATATATTATGATTTAGTCGATTTTGTCTTTATTGATCACTAATTCAATTAGTTCCATAGATGCAATTTATAGGTGTGAAGATATACATGATTAATACTAAGAGGATAAGCTAAGGTTGAAATCAAGAGAATTAAGTTGGAGTTAAAATCCTAGAAGTATATATAAAATTTATAGTCTTGCAACTAAACAGAGAAACGGTTACAACAATCATATATATATAAAACAAACAACAACAAAAAATGAAGTTTGGATTAAACAAAATAAAAAGAATCTATGTTACACTAGTCAATATTTACGTTATTTTCGCGCTTACCCAATCTTTCAAAGCACTTTCATTTGACTCATCAGTTAGTCTTCTCATAATATCGACTAGTAGGTCGTCGTGTAGTACTTTGACTGGGCTAACAGTGGTTTCTCCTTTCTTGTTGCTCATGGTTAGTGGGTGTTTGTGTTTTCAGCAACTAGGTTAAGGGGGATGATTTACGAGTGAACGGTTGTATATATATTAATCAATGTAGGAAAAGAGAAGTATAAATAGTAGAGATATATTTAAAAGCTCTCGTTAAAGATATTTAAAAAAAAAAAAGAGAGAGAGAGAGAAAGAAAGATCTCATTTAAAATAAAGTTGATATTTCTTCACATAAATAACAACAAAGAAATAAATAACCTCAATGCGTGTTGTTGCTTAAAAATAGGATCAATTATCACTAGTGGAATCAGAACAATTGTCAATGTGGCTATTTGAGCTCTAAATCAGATGAAAATGGGCCTTGGCCCATTGACATTGATTTTTTATTCTTTTCATTTATGTTCTTGTCACCTAATTGTAATTTAATTCAAGTGTTCTATTAGTAATTCATCGAATTGTACCATTGTATCAAATGTAATAAATTGATCATATATATGATTCAATTTATTTATTAGGTAGCTCATCTAAAAGTCTAATTAATAGTGCAATCGACATGTGGGTTTTGTTGCTGATATCACTGGGAAAATTTCACCATGTGACATTGGTCCGACTTAGTTCCCTCAATCCACGTACTCCAATTTGAGTCCCTAACATACGTCATACGCTGTAACACGCATGCGTATATATACTAAATATACTTCGTTGGTTTACATGTGGATAACGCGTGATTCATGTACAATTACTTAGTCCAAACAATATAATATATATTTAAGCAATAATAAAGAAAATAAATAACATTAAATAGCATTCACAATTTCAGGGCCAAAAGATTAAATTGAAACTATTTTTGTTCGGGGTTTATTCTAGTTCCCCCCTCCCATTTGTTTTAATTGTCGTTTTAGGATTTTTTTTACACATTTTAATACATCTCATTCAATTCATTGGTTATATAAATATACTCCAATAATTACAAGTAATATGCTTCTAAATGACATGGAATTCAACAAAATATATTAATTATGATGTAAGTCTTTCTTGTAACATGTAAAACGACAAGTAGTTTTCAAAATGTGAAAAAAGCTAAAACGACAATTATTTAAAAAACGAGGGAGCACAAGATTTGCTAAAGCAAAACCCCCATAATTCAATCAACCTTCATGGTTTAATCCTCAAGATAGTGGTAAGCGTCTTCCATCCGGTAATGCTAACATCCACATGGCAGCGTTGTCACCCCCGATCTGATGGGATTTAAGATTTGGTAAATGTTTAAAACGCGTATCCCATAATAGTTTATCATTTTTCAAAAAACAAAACCGTATAACAAAATGACTCTTACCTCACGGATTTGGATTTCATAAAAGGTGGGCCGCTGGAGCCTGTCAGTTGATTCATTGAGACGGTATTGTGGGTAGAACTCAAGGACGCTCCGTATTCCCCAATATACATGCTCAAGCGTTGCAAACTTAAGCTTGCACTGCATCAATGTCACACCTAAGGGTCTCTCGAATTGCAGGGAGTGCAATGTGTTAAGAGACTGGTGGATGCTTCTCCATGTTGGCGGATCGAATTCTTCTCCTTCTAGGAGACCACACAAGGCGTGGTGAACGCATCAATTTTAATGAACTCAGCAGTCTCCCAATCACCCCAAGCGGACTCGACGTTGAAGAGAGCCATCTTTGTTGTTTCCTAATTGGATAATTAACATCATGATCTTATTGTTAACATTGGAAAATAATAAATAACTTGTGTGATTAAACCATAAAAACAGAAACCAGTACTAGTAGTGCGCAATAATCTGAACATGTTCAGAAAACATCCAAAAAAAATTGAATCGACAAAATAATTTCATTAAACAACAAAAGCATATGGAATGATCGAATAAGTTACAAGGATTACAAGTACCAAAAGAGCTTAAACGGGGAACAAACGAAACCACCTCCTACACTAAGAGTCTACCAACAATACAAGTCAATTAAAAGGCCGAATCTTACCAGAGTATCGTCGTGATCGAAAAATCTCTACGTGTGCTAAGAAGGGTTGACTTGACGAATAAATTAGATTATATTTCATATAATCCCAAATAATCCCCAAGCTCCGGTGTAGAATTGAACAGAGGTGGGTAAAATATGCTAGAGATGGCAGATTCAAATATTATTCATACAAGATGCTAGGGTTGTGGGTAAAATATGCTAGAGATGGCGGAGTAAAAGTATTATTTATACGAAGATGCTAGGGTTGTGGGTAAAATCTCTATGTATATTATTCACGCGGAGTCAAATATTCTCATATATATCATTGGTTGTTAAGAAGGCGGAGTTAAAAATGGAAAAGGATAATTATCATTTGTTTATATAATAAAATTTTGATATAATATCTCAACTACTCCAGTTGCACAGTGGTTGGGAACCTGTTATTTTAGCTTGGCAATCGTGGTTTGAATCTCGTTGGCAGCGTTAACTATTCAATTATTTTTTATTATAGTGTTATATTGACGTTGTACTTTGTTGAACGGACCATATTGAGTACAACATAAGAAGTACAACCGATCTGAGGGCCCTCGTTGAGTACAACCCCAGTACAACCCCTCTGTGTGCAAAACACACACTACAATGTGTGTGCACCGTAGACTCACCCCAATTAGAAGACTGATTTGCTTGGATGTTAACAAGTTTAAGAAGGAAAGGTCTCTAAGGGCGTGTGACCTAGTTAGTTGGTCTTAGAGTCCTTATCCTTTTTAGACAAGAAAGAAAGAAGATAAGATTCATTGAAAAGTTTGCAAATTGTTCATAGTATATTTATACAACAGAATCATGAAGGCTTTAGGATTCATTCCATGCATATATTATGTATCTGTTCGGTCACAACTACTATATAAAGGGACAATGACCTGAAGAACCTACACAACTCACAAGTAGAAAACCAGGAGTTTATCATTCGTAACTCGTAGGATTGGAAGTTTATCCCAAGTTTTAGTTCTAGTTATTTGATTCAGTTTTAATTAGCTGGATTGTTTTTAGGATTAGCTAGACTAGATTACAAGTGATTGTAATCAAGATTACTTGGTAGTTCACAATTTGACATTTCACTTGTGAAAGATCAAATGTAGATTTTTATTTTTCTACTTAATAGTGATCGTGTCATTATCAAAATTAAATTAGTTTAAGCCTAGATCAGCTACTAACTGCACAAAGAGATTAGTGTACCAGAAAGTTTACCTCAAGTGTCATTAGATAACGTGGCTTAGGCTTAGTGCTACTCAAATGAATTCAGACAACAAACAAGAATTGTGTCGGAATAGTTCAAACACTATTACAAACCAGAAACTGTTAAGAACACTTACAAGTCAGAAACTATCAAAGAGCAAGGATTGCAGGTACTTTCAACTTCATGATTGTATTTCAAGCCGAGTGGCGACTACAAAGCCGAGTGGCTAACCGAGGGCGTGGATCAAATACAAAAATGCAAAATGGGTATGAATAAAACCGAAAAACCCATTAAGTTTTAAAGTTATACCAAAGTAATTTGAATTGGGGCTTTAGGTTAGGCTAAGTGTAAATTCCTTTCTTATCATTCAATATTCAATGAGAAATTATCTTACCAATAAGAGAAAGATGTTGTTGCACGGTAGATAGTAGGTTCATAAACGGGCTTCTACCACACCAGTATTTCACATGTAGATTTTGAATCATTTTAGACGTGATCCTAAAAGGGTCTCATGAACACTTTACTTAGGAAAACCCAGCATTACGTACAAGTTTTCAAAACCAAGTGTTGTATAACATTGGACTCAACATTGTTACTTTGCACTTATGAATTATTATTAATGTATTTAGTTTTTACCTTTATTCATTAATTAATTAGTTCAGCGTTTTTGGTTGGTTGTGATTCTTCCTATGCAGATTTGGTTTATGGGTTAATCTAGAGAATTATGAAGACCTGACTATCTACAAAGATAAGATACTGCAAGACTCTCAACAAGACTAGGATACAGTCAAGAAGAAGTAAATTAAAGAACGTACAGAACAAGGATTCTGGTGCGTGTGACCTAGTTACTCGGACCGTGAATCCTTGGACTCTTAGAAGATGTGTAAAGAGATGGTTTTACAATTGAAGAGATAAAGACCAAGCTTACAAGTGAAACAAGATATGGATGAACTCTTCTCAATGTATTTGGACATTCAAGACTCACTATAAATACATGAGAAGATCCATTATGAAGACTTGAAGAGATCGAGCTTGATAATTCAGTAGAATTAATATTAGAAATTTGAGAGTCTTCTGAGTGAGTTAGGCTTTACTCTAGCTTGTTGATCATGTTCATGTGAAAGCGATTTTGTTAGGATTTGCTAGAAGCAGATTACATACCCTTGTAATCAAATGCTTGTATTGTTTGATCATCACATGTGGTCGATCAAACTTAATTTTGTCTTCTAATTAATTGATATTTAGTCATGAGGTCGCATAGCGATAATTCATTATACGCACCCATGAAGAAGAAAATATGTATTGTTTGAGTTTTCCGCCGCTTACTCTTTTCATATATTTAGTACATTAGAGAAATGTTGATTGCTGTTGTGTCGATTGAGCATTGTACTTAGCGTTCACGACAACATTGTTTTGTGAACATAGTTTTACGGGCAACAAACGTAGGGATCCTTATGTTTACAAAATTAAAGAAAGGTTCTTGGTGGGTACTGTGGGAAAGGCCCTTAGTGTGTGCCAGGGTCGATGATCCAAAAATGAAACTGATGATCATTTCATCATAGTTTAGTTGCATGAAAAGGATAATGCACTTGATTTACAACACTGAGGCTCTGTTTTCTTAGTTTCCTCTCAAAAGGTAGCTTGTGTTACAATTTACAATGTGTTTGGAGTGTGGTTTTTTGGCCATTTGGAATTGTTTTTAGAGGATGTGGAAGTTACTGGTTATGAGCTGTAATGATATAGTGGACGTGGCGCGTGTTTTTAGCTTTGTATCATCTAATTCGGCCCATACGGTGAATTATACGCAAGAAAAGGACTCATATAGCAGAGTGCGGCTAGTTCGGAACCAAAAATGCGGATTTGTTCTTTATTGCATATAAACAGAATAGCATAAAGAATTTCGTATCAACCCTTGCGTTGATACCATTTGACAGGATATTCACAGGATGAGCAAGATTGTTCACATTTGACAGCACCACCCAAAATTTCACAAGTAAAGACTGAAAACACCATGCACATGTCAACATGTATTTTATTTTAACTCCAAATGAAAAGTTCAAACCCTAGAATATCCTACAAATAATACATAATGCCTCTCCCTCTAAAAATGGTCCATGAGAAATTGTGAAACGGCATACAAGACTTTACTAGCTACCCTATTTGAGAGATGATCAATAAATAGCTCAAACTTCTAGCGATTCGATCGAGTAATGTTTCAATCTCATTAATTCGTCAACAATGGCGGACCCATTTTGAAATAAAGTCAACAGCACCATAATAGATCGAGTACATAGACAATGAGTTAATGGCATCACTCATAGGCGGTGGCAAACAAACATCCAGACAAGCCCATTTCCTCAAACCCATAGTCTCCTCTATCAACGTACCACCACTAAAGCTTCCATAACTCACCCAAGACCCCAAATGGCAATTGAAGGTCACTTAGGGAGGGAGGATTTAAGTGATGATCTACCAGAGCTGGTAATCATCCCATTGTGGAAACTATGGGTTTGAAAATCTGGGCTAATCTGGGAGTTTCTTGGCTACCACCTATGTGTGGAACCATAAACTTGATTCTTTCTTCGATTGTTGTACCTGTGTCTGAGGATTAGGATGAATCTATTAATACTACTCTGGTTTATTGATGCAGAGCATGCAACAGAATTTCACCTGTTTTGCAAAAAATAAAAATGTTACACGAACTTACAAAATTATCCATAAAGAAAAAAAAGTTAATGGCATCACCCACAGGTGGTGGAATACAAACATCCAGACAAGCCCATTTCCTCAAACACAGAGTTTCCTCCATCAACGGACCACTTACAACGACTGGTTCACCGCACTCGACAAATGAAGGGTATGAAACTACAGAATGCACTCCTGGAAAAAGATGGAATTTACCAATTAGTGTTACTATCGACATAAATATTTACCAGAAATGTTGATTTGATTGCCAGTATTGCAGAAAGATGGTGTTCTGATACAAACACCTTTGATTTTCCCTTGGGGCTAAGCAACAATCACGCTCGGGATCACGTCGGTTTTGGGTTGATTTCTCTGATGCATGTGTCTGTAGCTTCCCCCATGGAAAATGAAGGTGTTCGTATTAGTGAACCATCTCTTAGTAATAGCTTTAATCAGGTTGTTTCTCGAGATTCGAGAACCAATACCTCAACGCCATTATAGCATCATCCCAACTTGTTTCCACACACATTCATGATCAAACTACATACTATACTTAACCCACTCCTGCCATTTCTTTAGTCTATCAGGCCATCATTTGAATTGAATCTTTAAAGGCCATTTGGGTAGGGAGGGTTTAGGTGCAGGATGATATTCTAGGTAATCCTTTCATGGATACAATGGGTTTGAAAATGTGGGCTAATCTGGGAGTTTCTTGGCAACCACCTGTGTGTGGAACCATAAACTTTATTCTTTCTTCGATTGTTGTATATGCAGTGTTTGATTATTTGGATACACCATCAACTTCATACTACTCTGGTTATTGATGTAGAGGAATTTCACCTGTTTTGCAAAAAAATAAAAAACACAATTGTTATACGACCTTACAAAATTAGTTAACATGACCTGATAAATTATAAAATGAAATGAGTTGGTATAAATGAAGTGCAATCCAAAAAAATGAATTGTAATCCATGTTTACCAGACTAAGTAAATAAACCGTAATCCAAAAAACACAATTAGTAATATTTCCATCACAATTACCTAGAATTACATACCTGGACAACCATAAAAATGAATGAGTCAATAAATAGATCGATTTTCCAGAACTAGCCAACCATGCAATTAGAGTTCAAGAAAAATGGGCAACCATAGCGCAAGAAATGACTCATGATGCATATTCTCCAATGCAAATCAACATATATTCCTGTCATCTAGAATTTATTTCAACAATTATCATACTGTCTCGAGATATATATGGATCAAACCAGTCAATTTGACAATGACAATAGTAAACATGTTGCAACATAATGGAATACTCAGCAACTCACAAATCTCCTTTTGTCAAATCAAATACACGCATTCAACATCCTATCTTGGTATATGCATCAAATATAAATATATAACCAATCAATTATTGAGTCCAATAAATATGGTCACGACATAATCGAACATACTTATTAGCTCACAAATCTTAACCATGATCATGGCAAGTAACCAATCCAAACATAACACAGTTTTATAAACTAGAAATAGTAACAAGAAATAAAAATTAAACATGGATCGAAGATGAATGCTTACCTTAGAGACGTTAATCCTAGCCCCAACACTTCATTTTCAAGATCCATCTGCCCTTGATGTTTGAGCAGATGCGTCTCTTAACTTCACTAGGGTTCAAATAGTTCGATGGAATATAAAAAAGTGTGATTTTAGGTTAAATTAGGGTTTGGACTTAGAAGGCATGCTTTTGGGCTTTCGTTGAGTTTGGGCTATGATAGTGGGCGGCAACTATACCATGGGCCATAAATTAAGTGAACTCCAAATCGGGTACTTTCGGATTTCAACTTAATTGGGAACAAATTTGCCTTCATTTCCTTGTAATTATAGTTTTTCTAAAAGAAGCTACCATGTAATTAGGGAACATTTGGGGGTGAATAAATTTGACTTGAAACTTAACTTTTTATAAGTAACATGAGCATAAGTTGTGCTTAGTGACGGGTGCGCACATCATCCAATTAAGTTGTGTGTTAGTGTTATGCACCTCAACGATTTTCACAATTATTTTGGGAATTATATTAGACCACTTTTAGCACAACATATGAATGTTGTGATAAAAGACGTGACACTATTGTTCACAATATAGGTAATATTTTATCTCTCTTCCCAAACGTTAAATCACATCAATGTTGAGGAGTATGTTAGATTTCATCTAACGGCTCAGGGTGTCTTACTTGCTCACCAAGTTTGACTGAAGACCAAGTCTTGCTCCATGCTATAAATAGAAAGTTGTTCCTAAAAGCGGACTTGGAAGGTGAAGTCTGTTACAACTCAGTCAAGGAGTTGTAATGGTCAAGAACTAGCTCTCCAAATATGTTGGGATACTCAGCGGTTATTGGACATGAAAAAGTTAATCTACGGTTGTAGCCGTTTGGACCGTTTTTCTACGATTGTTACTGGATCTCCTATGTTTACTCCTCACCTAGTGTTGCTATTTGGTCTCCAAGACTCCAACCTATATATAGGTGGACTGCAAAGGACTTCACTTTTCGTTCTCACTTGTGTTGATCTCTTGTCAAAGTCTTTGTTACTCTCACACACTTGACAACAAAAGAGAGAACAGACCACTGCTTGTCTTGATACCCATGATCATATCAGTCAAGAAGTAGAAACACTAGTACTCACACACTTGAGTATTAAGTTTGAGTTTTCCTCACAAGTGTATGCTCACACTTGTGTAGTTTGTCTCAGCGGTAAAATTCACTCTCATCACAATCATTTGAGTTTGTTGTTACAAGGAAAGTCCTCTTTACGAGGTGGATTTCAATAGGTCTTCCAATAGTGTAGGCTTAGCTGAGTTTGTGCCATTTGACGTTGGTATTCACCAAGGTGGGTTTGGTGATTACACTTTTTGTAGACTTGCATCCGACACTCTTTTGGCCCTGAAGGCGTGTTCAAGTATATTGATTATTAATATACTTGAAGATTTGAAAACAACTCAGGTGTGTCTGTGTCTTTAATTTATTGTTTTTTATTGTGAAGATTGTTGTCATAACATATTTGACAACATATTGAACAACATCTGCAGTTACTTTCAGTATCGTATTGTTGTGTTTCTTGTGGCATTAGTCTTTGTGGTTTACATAACAAACCAATACGCTTCCACACCAAACCTTCGCAAGGTTAAGTGAAGGTTTACTGTGCCACGGAACAACAAAAAGGAGGAAACTCGAATTTTGGGTGCCTCCCTTTCACTGTGTTTAGAAATTAGAAATCCATACTACAAGTACTATATATATGGACCTTTTCCATTCCCAACACACATCATCATCCTGAATAATGTCCATAGTAACACAATTATACTTCCGAGCTAGCCAAGGAAGCACATAGATACCGTCATGCGAGGTAGGAAAGGGAGGAATAAATACCCCGGAGAAGCTGCAATGGAAGAACCCACTGAAGAGTCGGAATTTTGAGAAGAGGGTCTCTCTCTTGATCAAGCGTTGCACTTAGGACATTTCTGAGAAAATATCAGGAGTCTAAGAATACCCAACCAAACGATAAATCTAGATAGCCCCTCCGGGTTAAAAGTCGCACGGGCTTCAAAAGGAGGAAGGTAACAATACCTTAAAAGATCTTAACCATCCTAGCGAGAAGGAGCTCCGACGTTCATTTGGCAATAAGGAACCTTCCGAATCTACAAAAGTAGAAAACTCCTCCACCGAGAATATGGCGTGGGAACGAAAGAACCTGTTTGTCCCTTTAGACAACAAGTAAAGACTAGATGGGGGGGGGATGAATAGTCTTTAAAACTTTTTTGTGTCTAAAAACTTTCTCAGCAAGTACTTATTACTTTTCAGCAATGAGGTTGCTGGTACTTAACTTTCTCAACAAGGACTTATTAATTTTCAGTAATGAGTTAGCTGATACTTAAGATTCATATGCAGAAGTCTTTTACAATAAGTGATTTGCAGTAAACCAGTTTCAGCAAGTGAACAAATAAAACAATGTAAACAAAACAATTTGCTGAAAGTAAATTGCAGTAAAGTAAATCAGACAAACACTTTTATAGTGGTATCTGAGGGTGGCGTAATCCCTCAACTAATCCACTTTGTCCTTCCTAGGACTGAATCAACTAAGATAGGAGATGAGGTTCATTAGAAATCCTATCACTAGTAATTCCCAGAAACTAAAGCACCATTGTTTTGTTTCCAACCTAACTAGAGAACTGTAACTTTGTTCTCCACCAAACTTGAGACACTTATCAACAAAACTATGCCTGATTAGTTCCCCCCCCCCCCCCCCGACAAACACGCCTTAAAGGTGGTTTTTATCAGTTAGAGAGGTTTGTGATGAGATTACTGAGATTAACTTTTCAGTTAACAAAAGCAATCTGTGAAACTCAACTTGGCAATACTTTGCAGTAAGCAAGTATGTTGTTTCTTGGTGTCAAGACTTGTTCTTGTTTAGAGGAAAGAACACTTAACTAAATTCTTAGGGAAAAAGGCATATTTGGTCCCAAAGTTTGAGGGCTATGGCATATGCA
>JAHHQI010000233.1:0-11526 GCA_028274465.1 Plantago ovata | reverse complement strand
AGGTTAGTTTCAATGGACGCTTTAACTTGCTCATTGAGGAAGCAAGGGAACTTCTTATTTGATTTGGTATATAACGCTAGTACTTGTAGTTAGTTCTCTCCTATGTTTGCGGAAAGGGATATTATAATGGAACACTCTATATAGCAATCTAACTAATCTAGTGATCTAGTTGTTGTTCTAGATAAAGGGCAGACATACAACTCATTATTTACATGAGATTGTATCTTTCATCTACTTAAACCAATAGAAAGTGGATGAATTAATCATCTAGTTAGTAAGGGCAATAGAAAGGTTTTGTTTGAATGGGCTCTTTAACTTTCTCATTAAGGAAGAAAGGGAACTTCTTATTCGATTGGGTATATAACTCTAGTACTTATAGTCAGTTCTCTCCTATGTTTGCGGAAAGGGATATCATAATGGAACATTCTATATAGCAATCTAAGTAATCTAGTGATCTAGTAGTTGTTCTAGATAAAGGGAAGACATACAACTCATTCTTTACATGGGATTGTATCTTTCATCTACCTAAAGCAATCGAAAGTGGATTAATGAATCAATAGATGACTAATGTTGTTTGTGAGGGTAATGAAAAGGTTAGTTTCAGCTATAGTACTTGTAGTTAGTTCTCTCCTATGTTTGCGGAAAGGGATATCAAACCGGAACACTCTATATAGCAATCTAACTAATCTAGTGATCTAGTTGTTGTTCTAGATAAAAGGGAAGACATACAACTCGTTCTTTACATGGGATTGTATCTTTCATCTACCTAAAGCAATAGAAAGTGGATGAATCAATCATCTAGTTACTAAGGGCAATAGAAAGGTTAGTTTCAATTGGACGCTTTAACTTATTCATTGAGGAAGCAAGAGAATTTTTTTTCGACTGGGTATATAGCTCTAGTACTTGTAGTTAGTTCTCTCCTATGTTTGAGGAAGGGGATATCATAATGGAACACTCTATATAGCAATCTAACTAACCTAGTGATCTAGTTTTTGTTCTAGATAAAGGGAAGACATACAACTTATTCTTTACATGGGATTGTATCATTCAGCTACCTACAGCAATAGAAAGTGGATGAATGAATCAATAGATGACTAATCTAGTTTGTGAGGGTAATGGAAAGGTTAGTTTCATCTATTACTTGTAGTTAGTTCTCTCCTATGCTTGAGGAAAGGGATATCATAATGGAAAACTCTAAATAGCAATCTATCTAATCTAGTGATCTAGTAGTTTTTCTAGATAAAGGGAAGACATAAAACTCATTCTTTACATGAGATTGTATCTTTCATCTACTTAAAGCAATAGAAAGTTGATAAATGAATCATCTAGTTAGTAAGGGCAATGGAAAGGTTTGTTTGAATGGACTCTTTAACTTGCTCATTAAGGAAGAAAGGAAACTTCTTATTCGATTGGGTATATAACTCTAGTACTTATAGTTAGTTCTCGACTATGTTTGCGGAAAGGGATATCATAATGTAACATTCTATAAAGCAATCTAAATAGACTAGTGATCTAGTAGTTGTTCTAGATAAAGGGAAGACATACAACTCATTCTTTACATGGTACTGTATCTTTCATCTAATTAAAGCAATTGAAAGTGGATGAATGAATCATCTAGTTAGTAAGGGCAATAGAGAGGTTTGTTTCAATAGACTCCTTAACTTGCTCATTAAGGAAGAAAGGGAACTTCTTATTCGATTGGGTATATAACTCTACTACTTGTAGTTAGTTCTCTCCTATGTTTGCGGAAAGGGATATTATAATGGAACATTCTATATAGCAATCTAACTAATCTAGAGATCTAGTTGTTGTTCTATATAAAGGGAAGACATACAACTCATTCTTTACATCGTATTGTATCTTTCATCTAATTAAAGCAATAGAAAGTGGATGAATGAATCATCTAGTTAGTAAGGGCAATAGAGAGGTTTGTTTCAATGGACTCTTTAACTTTCTCATTAAGGAAGAAAGGGAACTTCTTATTCGATTGGGTATATAACTCTACTACTTGTAGTTAGTTCTCTCCTATGTTTGCGGAAAGGAATATCATAATGGAACACTCTATATAGCAATCTAACTAATCTAGTGATCTAGTTGTTGTTCTAGATAAAGCGAAGACTTAAAACTTATTCTTTACATGGGATTGTATCATTCATCTACCTACAACAATAGAAAGTGGATGAATGAATCAATAGATGACTAATCTAGTTTGTAAATGTAATGGAAAGATTAGTTTCATCTATAGTACTTGTAGTTAAGTGTTTCCTGTGTTTGCGGAAAGTGATATCATTAAGGAACACTCTAAATTGAAATCTAACTAATCTAGTGATCTAGTTATTTTTCTAGATAAAGGGAAGCCATACAACTCATTCTTTACATGGGATTGCATCTTTCATCTAGATTAAAGCAATAGAAAGTGGATGAATGAATCATCTAGTTAGTAAGGGCAATAGAAAGGTTTGTTTGAATGGACTCTTTAACTTGCACATTAAGGAAGAAAGAGAACTTCTTATTCGATTGGATATATAACTCTAGTACTTATAGTTACTTCTCTCCTATGTTTTCGGAAAGGGATATCATTAAGGAACACTCTAAATTGAAATATAACTAATCTAGTGATCTAGTTATTTTTCTAGATAATGGGAAGCCGTACAACTCATTCTTTACATGGGATTGCATCTTTCATCTAGATTAAAGCAATAGAAAGTGGATGAATGAATCATCTAGTTAGTAAGGGCAATAGAAAGGTTTGTTTGAATGGACTCTTTAACTTGCTCATTAAGGAAGTAAGGGAACTTCTTATTAGATTTTGTATATAACTCTAATACATATAGTTAGTTCTCTCCTATGTTTGCGGAAAGGGATATCATAATGGAACATTCTATATATCAATCTAACTAATCTAGAGATCTAGTTGTTGTTCTAGATAAAGGGAAGACATACAACTCATTCTTTACATGGTATTGTATCTTTCATCTAATTAAAGCAATATAAAGTGGATGAATGAATCATCTAGTTAGTAAGGGCAATAGAGAGGTTTGTTTCAATGGACTCTTTAACTTGCTCATTAAGGAAGATAGGGAACTTCTTATTCAATTGGGTATATAAGTCTACTACTTGTAGTTAGTTCTCTCCTATGTTTGCGTAAAGGGATATCATAATGGAACACTCTATATAGTAATCTAACTAATCTAGTGATCTAGTTGTTGTTCTAGATAAAGAGAAGACATAAAACTTATTCTTTACATGGGATTGTATCATTCATCTACCTACAACAATAGAAAGTAAATGAATGAATCAATAGATGACTAATCTAGTTTGTAAAGGTAATGGAAATGTTAGTTTCATCTATAGTACTTGTAGTTAGTTCTCTCCTATGTTTGAGGAAAGGGATATCATTAAGGAACACTCTAAACTGAAATCTAACTATCTAGTGATCTAGTTATTTTTTCTAGATAAAGGGAAGCCATACAACTCATTCTTTACATGCGATTGAATCTTTCATCTAGATTAAAGCAATATAAAGTGGATGAACGAATCATCTAGTTAGTAAGGGCAATAGAAAGGTTTGTTTGAATGGACTCTTTAACTTGCACAATAAGGAAGAAAGGGAACTTCTTATTCGATTGGGTATATAACTCTAGTACTTATAGTTAGTTCTCTCCTATGTTTACGGAAAGGGATATCATAATTGAACATTCTATACATCAATCTAACTAATCTAGTATCTAGCTGTTGTTCTAGATAAAGGAAAGACATACAACTCATTCTATACATGGGTTTGTATCTTTCATCTACTTAAAGCAATAGAAAGTGGATGAATGAATCATCTAGTTAGTAAGGGCAATAGAATGGTTTGTTTCAATGGACTCTTTAACTTGCTCATTAAGGAAGAAATGGAACTTCTTATTCGATTGAGTATATAACTCTAGTACTTATACTTAGTTCTCTACTATGTTTACGGAAAGCGATTTCATAATGGAACATTCTATACATCAATCTAACTAATCTAGTATATAGTTGTTGTTCTAGATAAAGGGAAGACATACAACTCATTCTCTACATGGGTTTGTATCTTTCATCTACTTAAAGAAATAGAAAGTGGATGAATGAATCATCTAGTTAGTAAGGGCAATAGAGAGGTTTGTTTCAATGGACTCTTTAAGTTGCTCATTAAGGAAGGAAGGGAACTTCTTATTCGATTGGGTATATAACTCTAGTACATATAGTTAGTTCTCTCCTGTGTTTGCGGAAAGGGATATCATAATGTAACATTCTATAAAGCAATCTAAATAGACTAGTGATCTAGTAGTTGGTCTAGATAAAGGGAAGACATACAACTCATTCTTTACATGGGATTGTATCTTTCATCTACTTAAAGCAATAGAAAGTGGATGACAGAATCATCTAGTTAGTAAGGGCAATAGAAAGGTTTGTTTGAATGGACTCTTTAACTTGCTCATTAAGGAAGAAAGGGAACTTCTTATTTGATTGGGTATATAACTCTAGTACTTATAGTTAGTTCTCTCCTATGTTTGCGGAAAAGGATATCATAATGGAACATTCTATACATCAATCTAACTAATCTAGTATCTAGCTTTTGTTCTAGATAAAGGGAAGACATACAACTCATTCTTTACATGGGATTGTATCTTTCATCTACTTAAAGAAATAGAAAGTGGATGAATGAATCATCTAGTTAGTAAAGGCAATAGAAAGGTTTGTTTGAATGGACTCTTTAACTTGCTCATTAAGGAAGAAAGGGAACTACTTATTCGATTGGGTATATAACTCTAGTACTTATATTTAGTTCTCTCCTATGTTTGCGTAAAGCGATATCATAATGGAACATTCTATACATCAATCTAACTAATCTAGTATCTAGCTTTTGTTGTAGATAAAGGGCAGACATACAACTCATTATTTACATGAGATTGTATCTTTCATCTACTTAAACCAATAGAAAGTGGATGAATGAATCATCTAGTTAGTAAGGGCAATAGAAAGGTTTTGTTTGAATGGACTCTTTAACTTTCTCATTAAGGAAGAAAGGGAACTTCTTATTCGATTGGGTATATAACTCTAGTACTTATAGTCAGTTCTCTCCTATGTTTGCGGAAAGGGATATCATAATGGAACATTCTATATAGCAATCTAAGTAATCTAGTGATCTAGTAGTTGTTCTAGATAAAGGGAAGACATACAACTCATTCTTTACATGGGATTGTATCTTTCATCTACCTAAAGCAATCGAAAGTGGATTAATGAATCAATAGATGACTAATGTTGTTTGTGAGGGTAATGAAAAGGTTAGTTTCATCTATATTACTTGTAGTTAGTTTTCTCCTATGTTTGCGGAAAGGGATATCAAACCGGAACACTCTATATAGCAATCTAACTAATCTAGTGATCTAGTTGTTGTTATAGATAAAAGGGAAGACATACAACTCGTTCTTTACATGGGATTGTATCTTTCATCTACCTAAAGCAATAGAAAGTGGATGAATCAATCATCTAGTTACTAAGGGCAATAGAAAGGTTAGTTTCAATTGGATGCTTTAACTTATTCATTGAGGAAGCAAGAGAATTTTTTTTTCGACTGGGTATATAGCTCTAATACTTGTAGTTAGTTCTCTCCTATGTTTGAGGAAAGGGATATCATAATGGAACACTCTATATAGCAATCTAACTAACCTAGTGATCTAGTTTTTGTTCTAGATAAAGGGAAGACATACAACTTATTCTTTACATGGGATTGTATCATTCAGCTACCTACAGCAATAGAAAGTGGATGAATGAATCAATAGATGACTAATCTAGTTTGTGAGGGTAATGGAAAGGTTAGTTTCATCTATTACTTGTAGTTAGTTCTCTGTTATGCTTGAGGAAAGGGATATCATAATGGAAAACTCTAAATAGCAATCTATCTAATCTAGTGATCTAGTAGTTTTTCTAGATAAAGGGAAGACATAAAACTCATTCTTTACATGAGATTGTATCTTTCATCTACTTAAAGAAATAGAAAGTTGATAAATGAATCATCTAGTTAGTAAGGGCAATGGAAAGGTTTGTTTGAATGGACTCTTTAACTTGCTCATTAAGGAAGAAAGGAAACTTCTTATTCGATTGGGTATATAACTCTAGTACTTATAGTTAGTTCTCGACTATGTTTGCGGAAAGGGATATCATAATGTAACATTCTATAAAGCAATCTAAATAGACTAGTGATCTAGTAGTTGTTCTAGATAAAGGGAAGACATACAACTCATTCTTTACATGGTACTGTATCTTTCATCTAATTAAAGCAATTGAAAGTGGATGAATGAATCATCTAGTTAGTAAGGGCAATGAGAGGTTTGATTCAATGGACTCCTTAACTTGCTCATTAAGGAAGAAAGGGAACTTCTTATTCGATTGGGTATATAACTCTACTACTTGTAGTTAGTTCTCTCCTATGTTTGCGGAAAGGGATATTATAATGGAACATTCTATATAGCAATCTAACTAATCTAGAGATCTAGTTGTTGTTCTATATAAAGGAAGACATACAACTCATTCTTTACATGGTATTGTATCTTTCATCTAATTAAAGCAATAGAAAGTGGATGAATGAATCATCTAGTTAGTAAGGGCAATAGAGAGGTTTGTTTCAATGGACTCTTTAACTTGCTCATTAAGGAAGAAAGGGAACTTCTTATTCGATTGGGTATATAACTCTACTACTTGTAGTTAGTTCTCTCCTATGTTTGCGGAAATGAATATCATAATGGAACACTCTATATAGCAATCTAACTAATCTAGTGATCTAGTTGTTGTTCTAGATAAAGCGAAGACTTAAAACTTATTCTTTACATGGGATTGTATCATTCATCTACCTACAACAATAGAAAGTGGATGAATGAATCAATAGCTGACTAATCTAGTTTGTAAATGTAATGGAAAGATTAGTTTCATCTATAGTACTTGTAGTTAAGTGTTTCCTGTGTTTGCGGAAAGTGATATCATTAAGGAACACTCTAAATTGAAATCTAACTAATCTAGTGATCTAGTTATTTTTCTAGATAAAGGGAAGCCATACAACTCATTCTTTACATGGGATTGCATCTTTCATCTAGATTAAAGCAATAGAAAGTGGATGAATGAATCATCTAGTTAGTAAGGGCAATAGAAAGGTTTGTTTGAATGGACTCTTTAACTTGCACATTAAGGAAGAAAGAGAACTTCTTATTCGATTGGGTATATAACTCTAGTACTTATAGTTACTTCTCTCCTATGTTTTCGGAAAGGGATATCATTAAGGAACACTCTAAATTGAAATATAACTAATCTAGTGATCTAGTTATTTTTCTAGATAATGGGAAGCCGTACAATTCATTCTTTACATGGGATTTCTAGATTAAAGCAATAGAAAGTGGATGAATGAATCATCTAGTTAGTAAGGGCAATAGAAAGGTTTGTTTGAATGGACTCTTTAACTTGCTCATTAAGGAAGTAAGGGAACTTCTTATTAGATTTTGTATATAACTCTAATACATATAGTTAGTTCTCTCCTATGTTTGCGGAAAGGGATATCATAATGGAACATTCTATATAGCAATCTAACTAATTTAGAGATCTAGTTGTTGTTCTAGATAAAGGGAAGACATACAACTCATTCTTTACGTGGTATTGTATCTTTCATCTAATTAAAGCAATATAAAGTGGATGAATGAATCATCTAGTTAGTAAGGACAATAGAGAGGTTTGTTTCAATGGACTCTTTAACTTGCTCATTAAGGAAGATAGGGAACTTCTTATTCAATTGGGTATATAAGTCTACTACTTGTAGTTAGTTCTCTCCTATGTTTGCGTAAAGGGATATCATAATGGAACACTCTATATAGTAATCTAACTAATCTAGTGATCTAGTTGTTGTTCTAGATAAAGAGAAGACATAAAACTTATTCTTTACATGGGATTGTATCATTCATCTACCTACAACAATAGAAACTAAATGAATGAATCAATAGATGACTAATCTAGTTTGTAAAGGTAATGGAAATGTTAGTTTCATCTATAGTACTTGTAGTTAGTTCTCTCCTATGTTTGAGGAAAGGGATATCATTAAGGAACACTCTAAATTGAAATCTAACTATCTAGTGATCTAGTTATTTTTTCTAGATAAAGGGAAGCCATACAACTCATTCTTGACATGCGATTGAATCTTTCATCTAGATTAAAGCAATATAAAGTGGATGAACGAATCATCTAGTTAGTAAGGGCAATAGAAAGGTTTGTTTGAATGGACTCTTTAACTTGCACAATAAGGAAGAAAGGGAACTTCTTATTCGATTGGGTATATAACTCTATTACTTATAGTTAGTTCTCTCCTATGTTTACGGAAAGGGATATCATAATGGAACATTCTATACATCAATCTAACTAATCTAGTATCTAGCTGTTGTTCTAGATAAAGGAAAGACATACAACTCATTCTATACATGGGTTTGTATCTTTCATCTACTTAAAGCAATAGAAAGTGGATGAATGAATCATCTAGTTAGTAAGGGCAATAGAATGGTTTGTTTCAATGGACTCTTTAACTTGCTCATTAAGGAAGAAATGGAACTTCTTATTTGATTGAGTATATAACTCTAGTAATTATAGTTAGTTCTCTCCTATGTTTACGGAAAGCGATATCATAACGGAACATTCTATACATCAATCTAACTAATCTAGTATCTAGTTGTTGTTCTAGGTAAAGGGAAGACATACAACTCATTCTCTACATGGGATTGTATCTTTCATCTACTTAAAGAAATAGAAAGTGGATGAATGAATCATCTAGTTAGTAAGGGCAATAGAGAGGTTTGTTTCAATGGACTCTTTAAGTTGCTCATTAAGGAAGAAAGAGAACTTCTTATTCGATTGGGTATATAACTCTAGTACATATAGTTAGTTCTCTCCTGTGTTTGCGGAAAGGGATATCATAATGTAACATTCTATAAAGCAATCTAAATAGACTAGTGATCTAGTAGTTGGTCTAGATAAAGGGAAGACATACAACTCATTCTTTACATGGGATTGTATCTTTCATCTACTTAAAGCAATAGAAAGTGGATGAAAGAATCATCTAGTTAGTAAGGGCAATAGAAAGGTTTGTTTGAATGGACTCTTTAACTTGCTCATTAAGGAAGAAAGGGAACTTCTTATTCGATTGGGTATATAACTCTAGTACTTATAGTTAGTTATCTCCTATGTTTGCGGAAATGGATATCATAATGGAACATTCTATACATCAATCTAACTAATCTAGTATCTAGCTTTTGTTCTAGATAAAGGGAAGACATACAACTCATTCTTTACATGGGATTGTATCTTTCATCTACTTAAAGCAATAGAAAGTGGATGAATGAATCATCTAGTTAGTAAAGGCAATAGAAAGGTTTGTTTGAATGGACTCTTTAACTTGCTCATTAAGGAAGAAAGGGAACTACTTATTCGATTGGGTATATAACTCTAGTACTTATAGTTAGTTCTCTCCTATGTTTGCGGAAAGCGATATCATAATGGAACATTCTATACATCAATCTAACTAATCTAGTATCTAGCTTTTGTTCTAGATAAAGGGCAGACATACAACTCATTATTTACATGAGATTGTATCTTTCATCTACTTAAACCAATAGAAAGTGGATGAATGAATCATCTAGTTAGTAAGGGCAATAGAAAGGTTTTGTTTGAATGGACTCTTTAACTTTCTCATTAAGGAAGAAAGGGAACTTCTTATTCGATTGGGTATATAACTCTAGTACTTATTGTCATTTCTCTCCTATGTTTGCGGACAGGGATATCATAATGGAACATTCTATATAGCAATCTAAGTAATCTAGTGATCTAGTAGTTGTTCTAGATAAAGGGAAGACATACAACTCATTCTTTACATGAGATTGTATCTTTCATCTACCTAAAGCAATTGAAAGTTGATTAATGAATCAATAGATGACTAATGTTGTTTGTGAGGGTAATGAAAAGGTAAGTTTCAGCTATAGTACTTGTAGTTAGTTCTCTCCTATGTTTGCGGAAAGGGATATCAAACCGGAACACTCTATATAGCAATCTAACTAATCTAGTGATCTAGTTGTTGTTCTAGATAAAAGGGAAGACATACAACTCGTTCTTTACATGGGATTGTATCTTTCATCTACCTAAAGCAATAGAAAGTGGATGAATCAATCATCTAGTTACTAAGGGCAATAGAAAGGTTAGTTACAATTGGACGCTTTAACTTATTCATTGAGGAAGCAAGAGAATTTTTTTTTCGACTGGGTATATAGCTCTAGTACTTGTAGTTAGTTCTCTCCTATGTTTGAGGAAAGGGATATCATAATGGAACAATCTATATAGCAATCTAACTAACCTAGTGATCTAGTTTTTGTTCTAGATAAAGGGAAGACATAAAACTTATTCTTTACATGGGATTGTATCATTCAGCTACCTACAACAATTGAAAGTGGATGAATGAATCAATAGATGACTAATCTAGTTTGTGAGGGTAATGGAAAGGTTAGTTTCATCTATTACTTGTAGTTAGTTCTCTCCTATGCTTGAGGAAAGGGATATCATAATGGAAAACTCTAAATAGCAATCTATCTAATCTAGTGATCTAATAGTTTTTCTAGATAAATGGAAGACATAAAACTCATTCTTTACATGAGATTGTATCTTTCATCTACTTAAAGCAATAGAAAGTTGATAAATGAATCATCTAGTTAGTAAGGGCAATGGAAAGGTTTGTTTGAATGGACTCTTTAACTTGCTCATTAAGGAAGTAAGGAAACTTCTTATTCGATTGGGTATATAACTCTAGTACTTATAGTTAGTTCTCGACTATGTTTGCGGAAAGGGATATCATAATGTAACATTCTATAAGCAATCTAAATAGACTAGTGATCTAGTAGTTGTTCTAGATAAAGGGAAGACATACAACTCATTCTTTACATGGTACTGTATCTTTCATCTAATTAAAGCAATTGAAAGTGGATGAATGAATCATCTAGTAGTTAAGGGCAATAGAGAGGTTTGTTTCAATGGACTCTTACTTGCTCATTAAGGAAGAAGGGAAATTCTTATCGATTGGGTATATAACTCTACTACTGGTAGTTAGTTCTCCTATGTTTGCGAAAAGGGATATTATAATGGAACATTCTATATAGCAATCTAACTAATCTAGAGATCTAGTTGTTGTTCTATATAAAGGGAAGACATACAACTCACTCTTACATGGTATTGTATCTTCATCTAATTAAAGCAATAGAAAGTGGATGAATGGATCATCTAGTTTAAGGGCAATAGAGAGTTTTGTTTCAATGGACTCTTTAACTTGCTCATTAAGGAAGAAAGGGAACTTCTTATTCGATTGGGTATAAACTCTACTACTTGTAGTTAGTTCTCTCCTATTTGCGGAAAGGAATATCATCAAGGAACACTCTATAGAGCAATCTAACTAATCTAGTGATCTAGTTGTTGTTCTAGATAAAGGAAGAC
>JAHHQI010000230.1:0-11912 GCA_028274465.1 Plantago ovata | reverse complement strand
ATCCTCTATGTTAATTTAGCTATATTATAGTGCATTTTATTAGAATAGTGTCACGTTTTCCATTAGTTTGCATATTTTAGGTTTTAGGTGAAAACGTGATTTTCCGGGAAATTATATTGAAGAGAACGAAGAATCGGTGTTGCGAGGGTATTCGTGGAGTATCTAGAAGGTTCCGGATGAGAATTGACGTCTAGGGGTCGAGTTTCAAGACTTAAAGGTCACTAGAAGGCAAAAACCGAGTTCGAAAAGCAAAAGAATACCTAAAACGCGTTTTTCGCCGACTGGAGCTCCCAGGCGGTTCGCCCGGGATGTGGAGCGGTTCGCCCCACACTAGGCGGTTCGCCCGGTGTCTGGGCCGACTCGCCCCACACCTTCCGAACTCCTATATAGTTGCAAGTTTCTCTACGTTTTTGATACTTTCTCAGACCTTTTTTCATACCTTTTCACATAGTATTAGATAGGAATTCTCCAGAGCCTGTGCTGGGAATTCTTAGCATAGGAGACTATTTTTCTTATCAATTTGGAGGATTATCTTGCTTGTGAGTTCGCAATTCTTCGGAGATTGACAACCTTCATCGGTAACATTGTATCTCACGATTTTTCTATTTATATTTATATCTTTCGACATGTTTTCATTCAATCTTGCTTTAATTTCTTTTGATTGCATGACATCTATGAGTAGCTAAATCAATTTTGGTGATAGTATGTGATTTCTTAGCTAGGGTTCTTAATTATGCATGATGGCTGTAACGCGAATCAGACTTTGAGTTATTGCTTTATTTCTTTGATCTATCTAAGTCCTCTATCTTCGTAGTGTTGAATTGAACGGAACACATTGGACAATTCATGATCTTAGATTTCTATGCAAAACGATCAGGTACTTCATGCATGATTATTAACCTGATGCTTTGAATGACCATACTATCACTAACTTCCATTATCTTTGATAAGAAAAATCTGTGCTAACTCTACAAAAAAAACGCAGTTTAGTGACGCTCCCATGCGTCGCTAAACTGCGTCCCATGCGTCGCTAATCCATTTAGCGACGCATAGCAAATGCGTCGCTAAACCCTTGGTCGCTAAATGGCGAGGCAACCGATGGGGTCAAGCGTCGCTAATTTAGCGACCCATAGACCCATGCGTCGCTAAATCGGTCAACAGATTTAGCGATGCATGATACTATGCGTCGCAAATTCTGTTGACTTTTTAGCGACGCATGGGTCTATGCGTCGCTAAATTGGCAGAAAAAAAAATTTCCTTTTTACCCATTCATTTCATTTTCCAATTGTACCTGCTTTAGAAGATATTAATTCACAAAACACAAAATAATATATAAAAGTCCGAATCTTTTCGAATAGCATAAAAGCATCATGAAATATTATCCGTACACATAGTTGGCAAAGTACTAAAAAATTCTAACAGAAAATATTATCCGAGCCGTAGTAATAGTAGGCAAATGTATCAACAAAAGTAGTACATATATGATCAAGAAGGAGGAGGCTGTGGATGAATCGCGTTGAACTTCTGGAAGAGAAGTGCCATCTGTGCCTCATGTGCCTCCATTTGTGCCTTCTGTGCCTCCATGTTTGATGAATGTGTATTTTACACTTTCATTCGAGTCTTTTTTACCTATTTTATCTATCCTCTATGTTAATTTAGCTATATTTTAGTGCATTTTATTAGAATAGTGTCACGTTTCCCTTTAGATTTTATTTTACAGGTTTTGGTTGAAAATCGAGGATTTCCGGGCAATTATATTGAAGTTGACAAGGAATTGGTGTTCCAGAAGCCTATTTGGAGTATCTGAAGGTTTCCGGATAGGATTTGGAGTCTAGGGGTCGAATCTGGAGGTTAGAAGGCCACTAGAAGTCAGAAACCGAGTCCAAAAGGGGAAGAAATCCAAAAATGCGTCGAAAATACAGAATTCCGCGAAATTCTCTCCGGGGCGAACCGCCCCAGATGTGGGGCGAACCGCCCGGTGTGTGGGGCGAACCGCCCCACAGTATTTCGAGGCCTATATATAGTTGCTCAGATTTTCTCCGAAATTGATACTTTTCCAGACCTACGTTCTCACCTTTCTCTGTAGTTTTAGGTAGGGACTTCCCAGAGCCTGTTCTGGGGGTTCGTAGCTTAGGGGACTCTTTTTCATAGCAGATTGGAGCTTGTAGGATCGCAATTCTCCAGAGATTGACAACCTTCGGTAACTTTGTATCTTACAGTTTATTCTACTTATTTTTATTTATCTTTCAACATGTTTTCTTCTATGATTTCTGTTGATTGCATGCCTATTATGAGTAGCTAAACTTATCGTTGGTTGTAGTATGTGAATTCTTAGCAAAGGGAAGATAATCATGCTAATGGCTATATCGCGCATTATACTCCGTGTTATTGCTTTATTTCGTTGATCAGGCTTAAGCCCAAAATTCTCGTATGTTGTATTAATTATTATGCACAATTGGACCCTCGTCGATCTGTACGCGAGTTTATCTTCGTAGTGTTGAATAATTACGGAACACAATAGGACAATAGTGCTTGACTTGTCAGAATCGTTATCTTCGTAGTGCTTAATAATTGCAACAGGACACTAGATTGATCAAAGATCTCCATGCAAGACCGAGGAATTTACGCATGATTATCGACCCGCTATGCTTTGAAGGATCATACTATCACCAATCTCCATTATCTGCTAGAAGATAATAGCAAAGGGTTTTCTAGCAGATAATGGAGATTGGTGATAGTATGATCCTTCAAAGCATAGCGGGTCGATAATCATGCGTAAATTCCTCGGTCTTGCATGGAGATCTTTGATCAATCTAGTGTCCTGTTGCAATTATTAAGCACTACGAAGATAACGATTCTGACAAGTCAAGCACTATTGTCCTATTGTGTTCCGTAATTATTCAACAGTACGAAGATAAACTCGCGTACAGGTCGACGAGGGTCCAATTGTGCATAATAATTAATACAACATACGAGAATTTTGGACTTAAGCCTGATCAACGAAATAAAGCAATAACACGGAGTATAATGCGCGATATAGCCATTAGCATGATTATCTTCCCTTCGCTAAGAATTCACATACTACCACCAACGATAAGTTTAGCTACTCATAATAGGCATGCAATCAACAGAAATCATAGAAGAAAACATGTTGAAAGATAAATAAAAATAAGTAGAATAAACTGTAAGATACAAAGTTACCGAAGGTTGTCAATCTCCGGAGAATTGCGATCCTACAAGCTCCAATCTGCTATGAAAAGGAGTCCCCTAAGCTACGAACCCCCAGAACAGGCTCTGGGAAGTCCCTACCTAAAACTACAGAGAAAGGTGAGAAAGTAGGTCTAGAAAAGTATCAATTTCGGAGAAAATCTGAGCAACTATATATAGGCCTCGAAATACTGTGGGGCGGTTCGCTCCACACAACGGGCGGTTCGCCCGGTGTGGGGCGATTCGCCCCGTAGAGAATTTCACGGAATTCCGCGTTTTCGACGCGTTTTTGGATTTCTTCCCCTTTTTGAACTCGGTTTCTGACTTCTAGTGGCCTTCTAACCTCCAGATTCGACCCCTAGACTCCAAATCCTATTCGGAAACCTTCAGATACTCCAAATAGGCTTCTGGAACACCAATTCCTTGTCAACTTCAATATAATTGCCCGGAAATCCTCGATTTTCAACCAAAACCTGTAAAATAAAATCTAAAGGGAAACGTGACACTATTCTAATAAAATGCACTAAAATATAGCTAAATTAACATAGAGGATAGCTAAAATAGGTAAAAAAGACTCGAATGAAAGTGTAAAATACACATTCATAAAACTCCCCAAACCGAACCTTTGCTTGTCCTCAAGCAACTAAGCTAGACTCTAATACAAAAAACAATGCAAGACACAAAATGAAGTCTCATGCCAAATAAAATGAACTAATCTACTGAATCTATCAAATAACATATGAACAAAAACCATATAAATCAAAGCATGAATATAGGTTGAAGAATACCTCAATTGACTTATACACATCCACGTAAGCACTTATGTCAAGACAAGATAGTCTCTCGTAACATTCTCTACCTGGACCTAGTCAGTGACGACGTAATGAAGCATGCTAAGATACGAATGGTTGTCCCGTGCCTATGAAACTGAGGACTTACTGCTGTTCCACCATGTTAAGACTTTCCCTCAAAGAGGTCGAACCAGTACTGGCTCTCATCAAACGAAGGAGGGTTCCCTATAAAAGATAACACTCCCCTATTCTACTCATCTCTAAATTAAAGTCTTAAGCTATTCACCACTTCCTGAATGGCAGGACGAGGGTGGTCTAGAACAGATGACACTAAAGACAAAAAAGATAAAAAATAGAAAATTACAACACAATTACGAACATTACAAGAATTGAAAATAAGACTCAACACTTTGCTAAACTGCTATTTGGCTTTTCTTTTTTCGACCCTTCTTTTGCTTTTTGGGGTCTTTTCTTTTTTTTTCTTTCCAGATTTTTTTTGCTTTTTTCTTTTTCTTCTTTTTTTTTTTTTTCTGGAATTTTTCTTTCTTTCTTTTTTTTTCGATTGTTTTTTTTTTAAGCCAGCAGTAGCATAACAAAAAGAGAAATAAAATGACTCACACGACTTCCCCAAACCTATTCGAAAGAATAGGTTGGAGTACAAAATTTACGGAAATGAAAAACGAAAAACAAGTCTAATGATAATGTAACCCCCTCCCCAAACCTATTCGGAAGAATAGGTTATAAACAAAGGATCACACAACCTCACACTACCTCCTTCCTAGGCATTTAGCAATCTCAAAGCATGGTGAAGACTTGTTGCCTCTTAGGTACATAATTACTCGGGAAAACAACCATAAGACCCTAACATGCATCATTCTATTATAAAGGCCTTCGTGAACCGCAGTAGAGAAAACACCACTAAGTGATGTCGAGACTACCGAGCTTAACTAAGTGCAATACATAAATGTGACAAGCCAAGCGAGAAAACCTCAAACAAATTCATAGAGATGAAGCATACGATTAATGGCATAGTTAGTTGATCTACTCAATAAAAAAGTTCAAAAAAATCGGCAATAAACTCCATATAAAACATGCAAGACTATCCTAGGAAAGCAGTAAACGTGCAGATGCAAAAAATAAGATACCATACTCAACATCACAAAGCCAAACAATACTTAACATCATGGTTCACATCCCATCCCCCTCATAAAACTTAAGCTAGTCCCTAGCAAAAGAGAAGAGTAAATAAAAAGTGATACTAGATGTTACCGAACGGTTTGGCCTCGGTCGGCTGAGAGCGGACATTTGAAAAGACTAATTATTGGGATTGAAATCCCCATAATAGTCCCTCCACATGTCGGACAGGAGATCATTACCACTAATGTTATCGATTATCAAATGGAAACGAATCTTGTGCATCCGTTCCATTACTCCTCGTATCTTGGGAACCATCCTTGGCTCCTCTCCGTATCTGCTCGAGCAAGTCCATGATTCCCTGAAAACTAAAATTAACAAAACCAAGAAAAACAAAATCTAAAAAATAACTAAGGGAATTAGATGGAAAATAAAAAGAGTAAAGAGGATCAAAACTCCTTTGGAACTCATAGGTGGGCGCATGGACCAGAACGTAGGAGTCAAGATCAAGAGTATCTGCATCAATTGATTCAGAGACACCAAAATCTTCAGAGATTGGCTCCTCGACCTCAACACAACTGACGCCTTCACTATCTGACTCAAGTGAAGCAATGGATTCAGTTATCACCTCCTCCACGACTTCCTCTTGACCAACAACCTCGTCATCCGCAAGTAAGGACGTGGAATCCAAGCTAAGCACTGAGGAGACTTCACCAATGGATTCTTCTCCACATTCCTCTTCATCGGCAATGTCGATTTCTGGTGGCTGACTACTGAAGCGAGACGTTCATGCCCCTATCCCGGGAGGTGAGTCCCTATCCCAATGTTCCAGAAACTTGCTGGTTACTTCACCCCAAGTGCGCAACAATTTTACCGGCGGGATTCTGAGCCATCTTCGAGCGTACCCTTCCAAGGCTCCCATAAATCCTCTCATACAGAGTTGCTCATGTGATAAAATAACCCCCACCTCATTCTCATGAGGTATCCTCAACACACCTTCCTCGTATGTGTCTAAGAACCCTCTTGGATCATCACCCATTGAAAACGTGGAGAGAATGGAGTAGTACGCAGGATCAAAGTCATAATTCCTGCAATCGTCATCCAATGTTATGCAAGGCCCTCGAGGCATCACATACCGGGGCAACGGTGGTTGACTCATCCTTCATATAACTAATTTCTGCACAGGAGGAAACAAGAAACCAAGGAGCAGAATCCACAAAAGAAAAACAAAAACTTGCAAAGAAAATCACAAAGAGTGCAAACAAACACAATGTAACCGAGATCAAATTAGATGAATTTTCTGAAAAAGACAGGGGGGAAGAAATAGGGTAAGAAAGTGAGATTTCCTGAGAGCAAACCCCCAGAGCCTGTTCTTCTGTAGGGAACCGAATGCTGAAAATATAAACAAATTAAATAGAAAAAAGGAGAATAGTCCCCGACAACGGCGCCAATTTGATGAACGCGGGTTTGTCGGGTCCCGGTTCATTCAAATTAATTTGTTATTTAGCCAAAGGCAATCCACAACTACAACGAAAACCGTAGTGTAGCAGTAGAATGACTCGAGTGTCGTTCTCTCAGGACTATAACTAGCTTTCTATTTAACAAGAGAATATAAAAACAGCAGACGTAATAGCAAAGGGTTTTCTAGCAGATAATGGAGATTGGTGATAGTATAATCCTTCAAAGCATAGCGGGTCGATAATCATGCGTAAATTCCTCGGTCTTGCATGGAGATCTTTGATCAATCTAGTGTCCTGTTGCAATTATTAAGCACTACGAAGATAACGATTCTGACAAGTCAAGCACTATTGTCCTATTGTGTTCCGTAATTATTCAACACTACGAAGATAAACTCGCGTACAGGTCGACGAGGGTCCAATTGTGCATAATAATTAATACAACATACGAGAATTTTGGACTTAAGCCTGATCAACGAAATAAAGCAATAACACGGAGTATAATGCGCGATATAGCCATTAGCATGATTATCTTCCCTTCGCTAAGAATTCACATACTACCACCAACGATAAGTTTAGCTACTCATAATAGGCATGCAATCAACAGAAATCATAGAAGAAAACATGTTGAAAGATAAATAAAAATAAGTAGAATAAACTATAAGATACAAAGTTACCGAAGGTTGTCAATCTCCGGAGAATTGCGATCCTACAAGCTCCAATCTGCTATGAAAAGGAGTCCCCTAAGCTACGAACCCCCAGAACAGGCTCTGGGAAGTCCCTACCTAAAACTACAGAGAAAGGTGAGAAAGTAGGTCTGGAAAAGTATCAATTTCGGAGAAAATCTGAGCAACTATATATAGGCCTCGAAATACTGTGGGGCGGTTCGCCCCGGTGTGGGGTTCGACGCGTTTTTGGATTACTTCCCCTTTTCGGACTCGGTTTCTGACTTCTAGTGGCCTTCTAACCTCCAGATTCGACCCCTAGACTCCAAATCCTATCCGGAAACCTTCAGATACTCCAAATAGGCTTCTGGAACACCAATTCCTTGTCAACTTCAATATAATTGCCCGGAAATCCTCGATTTTCAACCAAAACCTGTAAAATAAAATCTAAGGGAAACGTGATACTATTCTAATAAAATGCACTAAAATATAGCTAAATTAACATAGAGGATAGCTAAAATAGGTAAAAAAAAAGACTCGAATGAAAGTGTAAAATACACATTCATCAATGTGTGCCTTCTGTGCCTCCACCTCTGCCTTCAGCATCGCATTCTGCTCCTCCAGATCCGCTTGTTTCTTAGCCATCTCCTCCCTAAGCAACCTCTGCGACTCCTGGAGTGAGTCGTAGTCATGAAGAGACTGGCGTGATCCACGGGAGCTGCTAGTAGGAGGAGGAGGAGCAACAATAGGCCCCATACTCCCCAACCCATAGACATGCCCCCTCGAGTCTGGAGGGTTGATCTCAAGAAAGATGGCATTGAGCTCCTCAGTGGTGAAGTCTTGGTCCTTTATCCTATTCTGGTACGCAACCTGAAATGGTAAAATAGAGGTGGCATTAGCTAGTGACATGGGTAGCTATTATATATTCAAAATGACATATAACACACAAATAAATTTACTTACAGCAATACGCCCAGCCCTGTCAGATGTCCACTTATTGGCACCCCAGTTAGCTTTCTCAAAGTAATACCAGTATGTGTGGACCTCCTCAGTATCCAAATTCATCTGTAAAGAACATATCAATTTTCAACCAGTATTGTCTTATGAATAACTACAAAAAGTGTTACACAAGACTGGATATACTAACCGAATCAGCATAAGATGTGGCAATGGATCGAGATCCACAATGATGGATGGACACACCCTTTCCATCAGCAGGCGCAGAACGTCGATTCTTGCTGTTCTTCAGTGCTAGAGCTCTCACCTTTTCTTGCTTCCAGTACCTGCACCAATCCAAGTACTGTGACGTCTCCATCCATTTAGGCTTCCCCCTTTTCTTCCATTTGTTGATCTTGTTCTTGTAAGTATTACTTCCCAATTTGTTGAAGATGTACCATAAAGGTGGTAGCAGCTTGACGGGGAAGTAGTATGATTTCTGCAACATTTAAACAACATACACATGCCATGGTGAATTCATCAACATATCACCCAAGTCCATGAACAACAAAATACAAACATAGCAAATTCATTGGTGACTAACATATCACCCAAGTTCATAATCAACACAATGCAAGCATAGTACGTACATTCATCCGGTGACTAACATATCACCCAAGTCAATGAACAACACATTACAACCACAACACATGTGACTAATATATCACCCAAGTTCCTGTGCAAACTACAATCCAAACATAACACCTTCATAGTTGTGTACAAAAACATATGAACTTACCTGCAGCTCCTCAAAGTAGTACATCCTCAAGTCGTTTGGGAGGTGGCTCCACTTATCGCCACCCTCTTCAGGTTTCACCATCCTCCCATCGATGATCTTACTCAAGGCCCTAGCAGATGAGCCAGGGTACAACCTGTTTAAAAATATAGTAAAAAACATAAGAGAAGTTATGTGTGTATATAATGATACATTTAAATGAAATGAAGCAAAGTTATAAAGAGTCACAGTACTTACTTCGAGCCATTTGGGTACATAATGGCCTTCCCATCCCACTTCGCACCCCTCGTCAAAATCAAAGGATGACAGCCATCATCAGGTAAATCGGCCCAAGGATGCATGTTCGATCCACGACTGGATCCACTCGTCTCAGACACATGGCTCGGCCCAGACTCTGTCTCTGAATCATCCCCCTCAGACTCAGTACCATGTGATCCATAAGACGGATCATCTCCCTCAGATGGCGGAGAAGGCTCACATGCACTGCGCTCCCGACTCTTCGCCACGTATGGCCTCCTCTGTCGTGGCATCTGAAAAATAAGACATGGAACAAATGCAAAGATCTGGAGTCAGTACACAATTTAATGTAAAACATATATTGTTGGTGCATATATTAACTGTAAATGAACGAACTACAAATTAAGGACAATGACGAAGTATTATCAATCAACTAGAAATACTATTAGTTCAACCCAAACTATTGAGTACCGACTTATTCATTATTACACGTCTTACTTACCAACTACGAGTTCTTCTGGAATTAAATCCATGTACTCCTCCTCATGTAGCTGTATTATTTCATCATCTGCAGCCGTCTTGCTTGTTGATCGGCAAACTCTTCTTGGTAAGTGTTGTTAATGGACTCGTCCTTCTCTACGTACTCTACTTTCGAACGAGCATTTATAGGTATAGCAGCCAACCAGTCCCCTTTCTTCTTTGCAGGATATTCAAGGAAATCACTTGAAGTGCTTGAGTACCCAAGATGAATGGTTCATATTTCTTGTACTTCTTCTTCCGTTTATATCTACGAGGTCATAATGATCATGCCTCTTTGTCCCTTCTTTGGTGGGGTCAAACCAATCAACATCAAACAAAACTGTTCTCTTTAAGGGGACACCGGGATATTCAAGGTGAATGATTCGTTTTAGTGTCCCGTAGAAATCACACACATCATCATCTCCTACATCATGTCCCATCACACAAACCCCACTGTTGTATGCTGCATTGGTCGTATCATCAGCGACTATTGGAACCTAAGACCATTCACTATATAGGACGGGAATGTGGTTACGAATTTGGATGGCCCCCATGCAAGAGACTTTAAATAGGGATTATGAGGTGATTGTTCAATGGATTATCTACAAACTCCTTGAACCATAATGGGAATTCATTATCCCAACTCTGTGCGTGAAGATATGCAATAGTATCATCAAGCCATTAAAGGATCCTCAGCCAACATACGGTCTGTGAAGACCCTGCACATAAGAATCTTACGAATTAACACAATAATGATCTTACTAACTACAATTTAATATTCATTGTATTTCGACAGCAACTAACCGTCTAAATGCATCCAAGAATGGTTGAAGTTCGGCGCAATTCTTGAGGACATAAGAGTGCGCTGCACTTAGCTCCTTCTTCGTCAACCACGATTTTTGTTCTGCACCGTAAGGTCTCCCTGAGACTCTAAAGATAGAAAGTGTTTGGTTATGATCTTTTTGCACCTCAAATGTGTCAGCGTTCCTAGATGGCTAGATGCCTTTGTCATCACATGTCGTCAAAGTAGTATGAGCAGAAGGTCGTAGCTTCCTCTCTAAGGTACGCATTGCAATAGAACCCTCATGTTGAGCTTTGTTTTTCACATATTTCTTCAACTTTCCTAAGTATCTGTAATACAATTTTAAGTTAAATCTTTAATTTAGTTATTTAGGATAATTTAAGTAGTAATAATTACAACTGCATACCTCTCAAATGATACATCCATCGGTACTGAACTGGTCCAGCTGCCAACGCCTCACCTGGCAGGTGAACAGGCAAATGCTCCATTGATCAAAGAAACTAGGCGGAAAGATACGCTCGAGCTTGCATAGAATCACGGGTATGTTACTTTGAAGAGCTTTTAACACTTCAACTTCAACAACCCTTCTGCATAAATTCTTGAAAAATAGGCTCAGCTCGGTAAGTGCAATCCACACGGCTCTATGTACAGCTCCCGAAATGCAACTGGGATAAGCCTTTCCATGAACACGTGGCAGTCGTGGCTCTTCATCCCATACATCTTGGTCTTATTCATATCCCCACAATGACCCAATTTGGAGGATAGTTGTTGGGAAACTTCAACGCCTTCACCCAATCAAACAACGTTCCCTGCCTTCTTTGTCCAATGTGTATGATGCCTTGGGCCACTGACCCTGATCATTCTTTCTTTGACAACTCAGGCCGTCTACACCAGTACTCAACTCCTCCCTAGACTTGACTGTGCCCTTTGTTTGTTGGGAATGTTGCAAATGGTATTGAAGCAGTTCTCGAACACATCTTTTCATATGCATGACATCTAACATATGTCGTATACGAATACTGCTCCAAATATGGCAAGTCCCATAAGATGCTTTTCTTCTTCCATCCATATGAACTTTTGATTTTGTCATTATGCTTCTCCCACCCCACCTCAGTCACTTTCTTATACCCCAAATGCTCAATAATAGCAAATTGTTGTGCACTAGTTAGTTCTTTTGGAGGTTTGCTCATTTCCACCTTGTTCTTCAGGAACTGAATCTTGTTCTTCCTAAACGGATGTTCATCTGGTAGAAACACTGCGATGACAATCAAACCAACTTTCTTTGTTGCTCTTGACAGTCTAAATGAACCAATGTCATCCAAGCAATGTGGGCAACCCTTGAATCCAGATGTTTTCCTACCTGAAAGC
>JAHHQI010000023.1:22500-25403 GCA_028274465.1 Plantago ovata | reverse complement strand
CCTAACTAAACGAGTATAGATCTACTTCCTATAGCTCCAGTGGGATTTGTGTTATTCCTAAAGTCTATCATTCCCTATTCTATACGGATGACTTACAGAAGAATTCCCTGTCTGCCCTTTGCCCTTCTTTTCGTCCTTTTTAGTCAAAGCAAGCGAGTGCTTTCCTAGTCCGTGCGATTGTTTTTTGTCTTTGATTCTTTCTTTTGGCCCTTCCTTCTTTGTGTCATCGGGCTTTAGACCTCCCGACGACAGTCAATGGAGAGAATCGGTGACTTTTGCCTTGCTAAAATGAAAGGCCCTAACGGAGAAAGGGAGAACAACTGGCTGGTATAATCGGACTATCCTTTCTTTCGTGTACATTCCTTTTTAGACCAATACTGTCTTAGCCCAGGTAAGGTGGAAAGGTCTGCAGCAAGGACCGATCTTGCCTCTGGCTAAGGTAGGCTTTTTCCGCTCGACGACTTTCTCGGATTCCCCGAGCTCTTTCAGTTGGGGTCTCATCTCTCTTTTTAGGGTCCCTCTCCTCTGAAACTCTTTTTCATACCACTTTCCAGGAAATCGATCAGGGGGATGCTATTTTGTTGGAATTCTGTCTCTAAACGCCTTTTCTCCAAGTCCTCTTTTCCAGAGCGGATGTAGCAGCTTTTCTGCTTAGATTTGAAACATTCATTATCTATGAGATTTTTGGCTAATAAAGCTATCAAGTAATTATCTATTAGAAGCGGATGCGCAGGTCGATGCATTGATCTCTAATTTCTATTCTAGTAAGTGATACGTGAGTATGTTTTCTTTTTGATGTCTCTGTATATGCTTTATTTTAATATGTAATTCTTTGGGACCTAGATTCTAGTCTCTTTCTTTGATCTACTCAATCCGCAAAACTCTCCTTTTAATCCTGTCTCTCATCTTTGCTTTTTTGGTAGATATGGATTAGTGCTTTTTGAAAGACCAAGTTCTTGCCCAGTATGGGGAGCCTAGAAATTTCTATATAGAATATTTTACTTGTAAAGGGAGGAAATTGGGGTAAGTGGGACTCCTTATCCTCGCGATCCTTAGTCCCAAGTTACCCTCGTTCCTCGGCCCGGCACCTCCTCGTTGGTACGAGGTCGAACTGTTCCTTGTACTTTAGGCCTTCTTATTGACAGCAAAAAGTTCGTCAAGACCCCATTTCTCTAGCACAACCCCGAAATATGAATTACAAGCATTTGCCAAATAAAAGGAGCTCGTCGGAGCACGCCTGAAAGGTTCGTCTTGCAGAGTGCAATCTGCTCTCTTTTGCAGGACTTCTCTCGTCAATCCACTACTAAAACTACCGAAACATTACCTACCACTGTACTAGGAAATCGAGGTTCAGTGGATTCTAGTTGCAATCTTCTGCTATTTTCTTGGACTTTGCATTTTCCTTCTTTTTCGAAGCCAAAGTGCTGTTACATCGGCATCTATTTGGTTCTATTTCATTTATGACATCTTCTTTATATTATATAGGTTCTTGGTCAGCTTTTGCTCCGTAGCTCTGGGTCGTTAGTTCCCGCTACTGGGGTAGGTCTTCCCTGGTTCTACGAGTTATGGTATTCCTTTGGCTACTACACTGTCAACGGGCTGGTCATTAGAATGGATCCCTTTTCTATTTCTTCGCTACTCTTGGGAATCTCGTTAGAAAGCTCTTCTACCTCCTTGGGAGAACTGACACGATAAATAAATAGGTACGGGCCTACCCCAGAACCCTCTTCGAAATATTTGCTATCTGTTTTCACTCAGGTTAATGAACCAAAGTGGGGTCGTTCGTACTTATCATAGTATATAGAAGACAGAAGAAAGAGGCAACTCTGTGTTGCTCCTAGTTAAAACCCCTAAGATAGAGATTTTATCAGATTCGACGGAGCACAGTCTCTCCACCATTGTCTTCTTGAAAAAAGAGCAAATGTACTTTCTCCTTCGCGCGGATTGAGTTAATGCATTTAACATACCTGCAGAAGTATTTGACTTTATCATCATGATGAAAGCCTTCAACTCTACCACCGGCAATGGAGCTGCTCTTTTTACCAAGTGTATTTGACATTGGACTGCGGATCTCCGCCCGGCTTGCTTAAGATTCCTATGCTTTGATGAATCTCCTTTGCACTTCTTTCTTACTTTATTGGGAAGCTTTGGATGCACTTCTCGAAGTTTCTATTCACTTACATTACCAGTACTACATTGATCTGGCTTTCCTAGAATTCACGCAGCTTAGGAGAGTCTTTGGGAGACAGGAATGGGGAAAGCTGAATCCTATAGTTCGCTTGTCGTTTACTGCTTGGTATAAGTCCATGGATGCTTCGAAGTTAGGGAGTTTTTCTACTAAAAAAATAAGTTCTCACGAATGCATCTATGCCCCATTACTTTCTTCTCCACCCCTGCGGTAATGTTCGAATTCTTTCATGATCCCAGAATTTCTCCTTTCTTTCGAGGAAGGTCTTCCCCATTCCATCCTTTCTTTACTGTTCGCTTGCTTGCATTAACCATAACTCTCATTCTCAATTCAATGAATCCATCTTCTTTATATAAAAGTTTCTTTCTTTTCTTTCTTGGCTGGACTCAGGGAATAGAAGAGCTCTCCATGGTAAGATTTTTAGTTGGTTAGGAAAATGTCCTGGTCAATGCATTCCGTGGCGTTTTGATGGACTTGGTTGACTAAAGGTTTCTGACCTGAATGACTTATTGTCCGTCCCTTTCTTTAAGGCTTCCTTGTCATAGGCACACTACTATTTTTTTATCTATAGGTTTTGGTTAGGGACTCTACCTGGGTAGGCTTAGGCGCACAGATGTCTCTTTCTTTCCCAATCTTGAGATGCAGATCGATGAAATACTCAAAAGAGCCGTGGGGAGCCTACCTGCTTTTACCGAAGAAGCAAGCCCGAACGCTC
>JAHHQI010000023.1:0-17500 GCA_028274465.1 Plantago ovata | reverse complement strand
TAATCGATCAAGTAGAAACTTGCTACACTAGAAAAAAGAAAAGCACATCTGACGAGGAACCCAAATAAAAGAGTCAGCATTAAGAGAAAGCCCCATGAGTAGGATCGTTGTCGATATTTGATTCTAAGAATAGTCAATTACCGACTAAGACAGGCTTCGTACAACAATTCCCAAGTGCTCCTTCTCTTTCAGGCACACTCCTTCCCCTTTACCTTCTTTCATCACCATAGAATTTCTCTTTGCTTCTCTCTTTTCTAATCTATGTATGCGCATGGCCCCATGACTTCTTTCGTTACCAAAACGGAGAGGGCACCTTATGGCTTACTGGATGAGGAATCGATAAAGTCATCGACCTTATCTCCTTACCGCAGATTGCTCTTTCTTCTTCATAATCCCTATCCTTGGCTGTCATTTTGATTCTTATTTTCCTTATTACGATTCGACTTTCTATTATATACAAGGTAGGTGGATGAATCAAAGCGGGTTCACCGGAAATCGAGAAATTAAATAGGAAGGAAAAGCCGCAAACGGACCAGACCAGTGTTCCCCGAGTAAGACATGTTTCTCCATATCTACTAATAGAGAACTCTATTCTAATATATCCTATCCTTTCAGTCAAGACAGTCAAGAAGCCTTGAATGTTGAGTGTAGTAGAGGACCACTGAGTGGAAAGAAAGCCGGCCAGAAACGAAGGGAAGAACTTCACTTAGTAGATTCTTTCTATAAGGTGCTAGAATAATGGTTGCCGGAGTCAGGATCGGACTTTTTCGTCTCCAATGATGTCTGCAAACGAAGATAAGAAGCCTTGGTACATCTTACTAATCCAAAATAAACCTAGGATCCGGTCAACCAAGCAAGCTTAGAGGTCTATACTCTTACCCGAAAAGGGGAGTACTATGGTTATGCCCCCTCCCTTTATCGGCAAGCAAACAAGAAATTTCAACATAGAGAAAATGGCTTGACTCACGACCAAGAAAGCTCGCGATATGTAATGCAACCAATGAGGGCAAAACCTGGTTTTTAAGAGTCCAATGGATGTGAAATAGTTCCCTGTCAATGACATGTCCATTGACTGTCGTGGAAGAATCGAGATAGAGTTTTTGGTTCTTTGACATTCGTATGACAGGCTTTATGTGAAACAATCCCCTTAGGGCATGAACAAGTATTAGCTAAATTACAAGTGGTCCAAGGACGCAGGAAGAAAAACGGAAAAATACAAAACTATGCTAACTATACTGATCGAATATAGAAAAAGAGCTGCTCGCCGCAAATGGGGCCCTTGCTAATTCTCCTTGCTTTTTAGATTGCTCTAGTCCGAATCCGCAACAATATCCTAAGAGAAGAAGAGGACGCGAACTAAGTCAAATAAATGAGCGTGTATTTTGAAGTTGATATCCTGTCATTAGCAGTCTTTCCAATATCAAGGCAGGTTCTTTGACTTCTCTAACCAACCTGGAATGAGCTAGCATATAGAACAAAACTCCAACGGCCCTTACTCTATCAAGATAAGGGTTGCAGGTCATGGAATAAGAGCGGCTAAGAACTCCAAGGTTCGCTTGTCCATTAGCTAAGCCAGGACCAACATTTCCTGCTAACCCAGCTTTCCTGCACCTATCGAAATTCTTCCCATGCACTTTGCAGCAGAATGAATCGAAGCAAGCACTGAGGGCAGATGCCCCATAGAGTTTACTGCCTACTACCAGTAGCATTTCTTCTATTCATTTAGTAGGCAATAGGTCACGGGGTTGGTCAAACCCCTGAAGCATGCAGCCAAAGTTCGGAAAGACATCCTATTCTATTGGAAGCTTGCGAGCAAGTCCAGATTGCGCAGAAGAAAATCCAGACACGAGTGCTTCCGCTACTCCTATTTCTATTCCCAATTCAGCAAGGAGTCTCAGCCCCCTTGGCTGAGCCATTTCTAATTTTCTATCTAATAGAATATCCGCGTTCTTCTCATTAGTTCGTTGCCCCCCAAGCAAGTACCTACTCTAAATGGAATCATATCTGTACCGGCGCTGTTTATTGAAAAATTTCCATTCTTTCTGTCTTTTTTGATTTCTCTCTTGACTTGGCATGCAAAAAGCTTGGAGTTGCCGTCTTCCGGACCTATTCTATTTATAGAGACTCTTGTAGTACGTACCGGTCTGTTAGATCAGATCTATTTTCCTATTTTTTCTCTGCCGATCGGATCAAATTCGACTATCTTCATTATACGGATTGACTTACTCTATTTTTTCGTTAAGGAACTAAACTGAGAATGCCATAAGAAATCCACTGCATCTTTTAGTCCAGTTTTTTGAAAAAGCGAAGTTTCGAAAGGCTATGCCCTTCTTTCCCCCTTCCGCTAACATTCGTTGGTCCTGGACCAATCTCTTCTCTTGTTCTCTACTGATCGTAGTCGTCGGGTGTTCATCTTTCCCTGAACTCATTTAGGAAGGGGGAGACGAGCCAGGGGGATCCATTCCTTGTTTGTGGATCATCTCTTAGTATTTGAAAATTCTTTGATTATCCAAGATCTTGGATAATGGGGTCAGTCAACTTTCATTACTTATGATATTCTATTTCTGAAAAGTCAAATGATATAAGTTAGAGAGGATTTGTTGGAGAGTCCCCGAACTTTACCTTATAAGAAAGCTTTCTAGCCACCCTGCTCCACGCTTTGCACTTTTTAGGATTTTCTGGGTTACTGGGTTAGTTGAAGCACGCCTTGTCATTTTACAAACTTGTTTGAGTTATTCTAACATTGCACTAGATTCTCATCAAATCAATGAATCAGAATCATGAATTTGTAGATTGTAAGTAAAATGAAAATAGAATGATTCTACCAGATAAGGACATGGAACAAGAAGCGAAAAGTTCGAAATGCCTTTCACTCCATGTCAATGACTTAAAATAAAGCACATCTGCGAGACTCTCTAGATGGGACTTTCGGAGTTCAGTCCACACAAAGCCCCCGCAGCAGCGGAGCTGGGGAGCCCCAAAAGAATAAGGGCTCAGCACGTGCTACAAAGCTTTCGATTGGCGCGAAGATATAGGGATTCTAGGACGAAGCAGTCAAACCTTTCAAGGAGAGCAAGCAATGCACACCACTTATAGTAGGGCTTAGACTTAGGATAGAAGAGGGCTTGAACATGTTACATCCTATTTGGGGTACTTACGTTCTATATTTTCTCTATAGCTCTCGAGAAAAAGAAGAAAAAACCTTCCATTTCCTGTTGTTTGTGCGAATTCTTTCTTTCCATTCTTGTCCGATCAAAGCCTCTTTTCTTGTTGGTTTGTCAGTCACAGTTTGATGGGAACAAGCTTATGCTTCTTTAAGCTTCTACTATATGATAGTAAGAATGAATTAGTAAAAGTGCAAAGGATAAATAAATGATGCATTTCGTGGTTCATCCATCGGAGCTTCGGCCAGCGGCTCCCCCTGTTGTCCTAAGTGAACCAATATCTTCTTTCTGTGACTGGCGCGTGCTCTGACAAGAGACCTTAGCTTAGGTTCTTGCTCTAGAAACTTCGTTTGGTTAACCTATCTCCGGCCAAAGGTAGGGTTGCTTGTACTTGCTTGGAGCACTAATGCCAGAGTAGAATCTAGTACTTTGAGGAACTGAAAAAGAACAAGAACAAGAAATCTATCTTTCTTCCATCCAAATCTCCTAGAAAGTGGTAGGAAATCCCTATTGTGCTGAAAATTGGATTCTTAGCGGCTTAAGCAAGCAGCAAACCCTGGGAAATACAAGCATTCTCCCAACCTCGCATGCTTTAATAGTTCAATAGTATGCGCTGTGGTTCTTTGTAAGACTGATGGGGCGCTGAAGAAATAGAAAAGAGGGCAAAGGCTCTCAAGCCGGGGCATGGGTTCGCCCAGGAAGCATGTTAAGAGTAGAGTCTAAATCCAATTAGATAAGCACCGGGCTGGTCCCTTATTCGTTATAGACTAAGCTTTCTGAATCAATGGACTAGAATTAAGGCTCTTTCCATTCTAGGAAGAGAGTGGAATTCTGTAGAAAAGATAGACAGCAATGGAAAAGAAAATAGGAAGAGGCAAGCCTTAGAGAAGGGTAGGCGTGAATCCACCTTTCCAGGCAAATAACAGGCCTTGAAAGTTGTAAACTATCTAACCGGAGCAAAATCGAAAGATTCGTCGGGGGCCAGCAGAAGGGCCCTTGCTCAGCATTTACTCTATGGATAGCAGATCTCTTCTCCAAGAAGAAAATGGCACCTTGATGTCGGGATCTATCTTGGCCACCCGGGATTTTCGAGTCTGACTGAGAACAAGTTCGCTATACACAACACAAGGATGATTAAGAGTTTGGGTCGAGGATCCAACCTTACACAAACGTAAGAGGATTTATCGCAGAAGTCATGAGTAAGAATCTAAAACATCTAGCACTAGGCTAGCCGGATTCTATCATAACTTTACAATAAATCGGTGCATGCAGGAGGGTTGGTCGGATCCGGCTCAGACACATTTGTGGCATTGATGGAGCTTTGCCTTCTCCTTAGTCGAGCTATTTCAGAACCTCAACGGGAAAGCTTACTTTTGACAGAATTCACAGAAAAAGTAAGTGTTGCTAGAAAGAAGTCAAAGCGAATTCGGGGGCAGACCCCTTTACTAAGCAATAGGAAGAAATTGGTCGGCAGGCATGGTCAATCTCACCCACGATTAGGAGAAGAAAATGAAAATTGGATCCATAAATAGAACTCCAAGAGGGGGACAAAGTCATAAGAATGACAAGTAGATAAGACAAAAAACTTGACTTACACAAATTCTAAGAGATCTTTTTGCTATGGTATTCGGATAGAATAATCCGTAAGCCATTGCGTATATAATGATCCAATTTATTTCAAAGGTAGAAAAAGGGTTAGTAAGGGGAATATTTATTCACTATAGGCTTTAGTGCCTGCTCTTCTTATCCTCTGACTGACCTTCCTTTGTCTTATACTCCCTACTACTCAACTAGAAATAAGGAAGAGCTATTCGGATCGGATGCAAGGAATCAGTACTCTCTAGTGATAGGGATAGCCCAGGTCTTTATTCGCTCCCAACATTCGTTGTCCCCTTCTCTTTTCCCTTGGCATGCCTACCGTACGAACACATGTATTTTCTTTTTATCTTATGGCGGATTCCCGGGCTGTCTGTGCAGTCTTTAACTTTAAATAAAATGCGAACTGAGGAAGGAAGGGTATTTGGGGCGAGCTTTGCTTCGCAAGATCATCTTAGTCTCGGTGTAGCGCCTGTGCCCGGTATGAGGTCTAGTTCTTAGTGATAGCGAACAATGAATGGCTCTTAATACGAAATGGGGTTCTTTTCCAATGGTACTATCCTAAGCTATTTTCTTTCCTAATAAATAAGTTGCAGTAAACTAAGAGAATTGGAGAACACAATGTCCTTTTGTCAAAGCCATTTCATCATGTTGTAGTGATTGCTTTCAGAATAGAATAAGCCACCGTACACGGAACACCTCATGGGACTTACAGCAGTTCAAGAATTCTATCCTGTTTCTTATTCATTTTCTGACCAATCGAGACTCTCTATATGTATGAGATTCTTAGATGGATAAAAGTTCCCCTGAAATCAATATAGTATAGAATAAAGTCCATTTCCCTTGGATTGACTAAATAGGCATATCCAATCCCTTCATTATCCCTCACCGACACGTTGATGACAAGCATCCGGGGCTTCCCCTATCTCCGATCACTGGAATTTCCTATCTATGAAGATGACACCTTTCAGACTTTTTCGATTTCTTTTCCTTGCCGATGAATCTTCTGTGAACTTGAGAGAAGGCAGCAATGCTCTCTTTAGTCTTTTTGCAAGCTTTATTTGGTACTCGTAGATGAGTTCCATTTAATCTACCTCGAACGACCTGGAATGCCTAGGTTGGTCCTTATGAAACGGAAAGAAAGATGGCATATCTCGGACCTACGAGGTGCTTCAATCTGAAGTTCTTTCGATTGTGAATTGCCGTTTCAAAGAGCTACACAGGTCAGGATTTAGTCACAGTTCGTGATCTCGACATTGTTTGAGTCTATTTCTTCTCTTGTTCTCTACTGATCGTAGTCGTCAGGTGTAAAAGAATGAATCAATGAAAAAGGGAATCGATCTCTTATTCCTCTGCAATTGACTAGTGCGTGTCCGAGTTCTTTGGAGTTGGATGCAAGTTGGAATTTCTATGAATTATTAGTCCTAGCCCCATAGCACGAGGAATGTCTTTCTTATGGATGGAAAACTTAGTGCTCGATATCACAATCAAACGAACAAATGGAAAGCTCCCTCCTCTCGTTATAGATCGGAATGGTAGCATGCTGAAAGTCCTGTGAGGAAGGTGTTCCAAGAGAATTGCTGTACCGATTCGAGATGTGACAGCGGGTCAGTCAAGAAAGCTGTCAGACCTATTCTACGAGCTGCTTCCAAAGGTGAGAAAGCCAGTTTCTCTGAGCTAGGATCACATGTCAGGGACAGAATCCGAGGTGTATGATGCCGAACCGACATCGCTGTTTGAAATAGGCCCTTTCTTCTCCCCGCCATTCAGGCTCATAACCCCATTCTTTTTACATCTAGCTTCTCGTACTACGAGAGCCTCACTAATCCTAGTGAAAATTCTTGTAGTGCTTGACTCTCCTTATATGACAAATGTAAGCATACATCCCAATCATCCTAATCTTTAACTTCAACTTTGACTAAGTCCCTCCTCTCGTGTGATTGGTCTAAAGGCCGTTGCCCTATCGTCTTTGTCTGGGTGCACTGCTTTTGATTCCGTCTATTCCGTATGTCTTTCTACGGGAGTGAATGCTTTTGCGGATGTAAGCCCATTCGCCTATCGCTTAAGGTACCTTTGCTTATTCTCTTAGCTATCAGGATTCCATTCCGTCCTCTTTTCTTTCATTGTCTGCTCTGTCTGTCTCGTATTCGATTGCCTCTCTCTTTGTTAGGATTGTAAATTCCAAGTCTTTGAATTCGTGTAAGGATTCGGGGAAACAACGAGCAAACGAGGATAAAAAAACAAAGGAAATCGACTTCGAACTCTATCTAACACAGCGCACAACCAGCTACCAAGTTGGTCTCTAACCTCAGTCTCGTTCTAGGAAGATCTCTCTTCCATTGATGGATTAGTGCAGTAGGAATCTCCATCGAAGAAGAAGGCTTCGAACATGGGGGAAAAATGCCGAGGCAGTTTGAGATCGATTGTTTTGTCATGAAGAAATTCACAATTGATAGATTTCGGATCGAATAGTGGGGATTCCATAAATGTCCCGAATATGATTCGTCCACTAATTCATTACATTTTTCCTCTAGGGGCTAGCTTTTAAGGGGGAAACCCAGCAGCATAGCTTAGCTCGACGGAGCTATACCAAATCAAAAATGTCTCATATCTGGGGGGTCTCTGCACAGGATCCTACCTAGACCTAGTCGTAGCTACGCACCCTCTTTAGTCGAAACTCGCTTCGCTTTCATACTCTTCTTCAGTGATTGACCAACTAGTTGGGATGGGAAAGGGCTCAATGGCTCTCCCTGTGTAAGTCTGTCAGAAAGAAGAAAGAAAAGATGGCAATTAACTCCACAAGACTAGGAAAAGCTCTAGAAAGAACTGCTCGAAAATTTTTTATATAAAGATAGGATCGATTTGGTTCCAAGGTATAGAGTAATGGTGGGAATGAAAAGAAGAATTCGGATCCATTTCCTCACTTGTTACAATTCCAGCTTAGAGCATCGCTACTAAAACCCCGATGCAGGGGGGTTCGAGTCCTGTTACTTAGAGAGAGGAGGGAAAAGTAAAGAAGAAAAAATCCAAAGAACATGAAAGCGAGAAGTATGGATTTGGTTGGTGATAGAATCTCATAAGAAGAATATCGCTTCCGAGACATCAAAAAGAGGTTTCTTAGTCTTATTTCGATCGTGTGATTGGATTTGTTGTAGAAGAAAGGAATGGAAAAATACATGATTCTCTAGATGATCTGATTTCTACGTATTTTTCCATTCGCTCTTGAAATGTTGGTTCTATTTATTTCAGTTTGACTCTATTTTTTTCTATCTACCCCCTTTCTCTTTCCTTTTTCTCTTCGAGGATGTCCATCCATTGAAGATTGAAGACAGAACAAAGAAGGACCTCTCTACCTTATATTATGGGCAATGCATTTCACTCGTGTCTTTCTTCTTTTTTTTTTTTCTCTTGCTCTATTTTATCTTTTCTCTCTGAGATGGATTGGTCTCTCCTTAGTTGCTCCGTTCATATCCATCTCGATATCTATATCCAAGTAGATGTACAGATCGGATCTTATATAATATAAATATAGTAGTAGTCCCTATTTGTCAGTAGTGGAGCTACGTGCTGTTCTATTTTCGAGTATTTCTTATGCTGATGTATTTTCTCTCTTCCTAGCGGTAGAAAGGGAGTCTCAAATGAATCTCCATAAGCGAATCCTACTTGGTCAATGGCGTAATTGTCCTAAGGGAGCTGGGGCAACGAGACCGCCAAGAAAGGACTCGCAGTCGCTCAGTGAGCAGATAGAAAGTAGCGAATTCACCCCTTCTAGATACTACTATCCCCTTGTGGAGCTTTCTATACTGTACTTTCCCAAAGAAGAAGGGACCTATCTGTTCTGGTCCCGCTCTCTAGACACCGGCGAATCACTAAGGTTCGCTGTCTTGACCACTTATGGACTTTTGAACCAGCCTCCTAGTGGTTCTATGCTTTACTTGCGCAGTAGACTGGTCGGAAATCTCCCTTCTTCTTCGTTCATTTCATCGCTCATGGGCCCCCCATTTGCAGATAAACCGGTGGTGATTGATCATAGCTAATTAATAGACTCTCCTTCCTGCGGCTAAAAAGGGACTTTCATTCAACAATCACAATGACAAAGCAGATGCTAAAGTTCTCCCAAGGAACTCCCGACTATATTCCTCAAAACAAAATCTATAGGAGAAAATGGTACTGGAACAGCTTTATCGAAATTTCGCCTATGGTTCTTTCCATCATTCCAATATGACACTGCCATGACTGCAAACTCAACATTCGATAGGTTTGACATCAGGCTAGCATCCACTTTTCGAAAAAGGAATCCATTCCTGCCTAGAAAATCGCAGTTGTAAGATTTCCCCATAGGCGGAAGGCAAACTTTCCATTTTTCAGTGATCTCTATTAGCTAAATTGGGTCGAGTCAGATTGCACCCTATAGGAGACGGAACTTTTTCAAAAAGAGAATCCGATTCTCCCTTCAAAATCATAGTGGTTTTCCCATAGGCTGAACGCACACTTTCCAGTTTGGATTCTCGTAGACTAAGAAAAGAATTCGATCGATGCAATGGAAACCTATCGGCAGTGCTTTTTCGATCTTCGATCTCTTGACTCTAGTTAATAGAGGGATCCTTTCTAGACTATAAAAAAAAGAGAGAAATGGGATTCCTTGAGAACACTGACACGACCATTCATGGAGGATGGTTCCAAACGACGTTACGTTGCGGACTCATGGCTTTCCGCAGCAACCTATTGGCAGGCACAAAGATTTGAACCCGCTACTTCAGTTGAAAAAACCGATGTTCTTAGTCCAGTCAAACGTTAATCACAAGATTCATGTTTTTTCAACTTCTTTCTATTCCTAACTCTCTTAAGAGAGTTGTCTCGGTTAAGCGACATCCTGAGGAGGTTAGAGATAAATAGAGAGCAATGAGTCGACTGCATCTTTTTTATCTAGCAATTACTTGCACTTCCTCTCCTTCTCAGTCGAGTCTCTTTGAGATCATCACGATGCATCATAACTTGTTTCTTTTCTTATGAGATTACAGCTCCTTGTTCCATTCTATAACCTTTACCATTCTCGAACTTCACATATCTCGATTTAGTAATAGGAGCTTCCTTTCATCTCTCAGATAGAACAAGCTTACTTGTTTCTTCCCAAAGTAAAGATGAATCGCTCCATTTCTCTCACCAATGATTAGGGCGTAAATGGCACCGACAAGAACAAAAGAGCAGCTTCGTCAAGGCCCTTCTCCTCCAATGACAAGATCGAACTCTAAGAAAGGGCTTCAGATTCCATAGATTCTTAGAAGGAAAAAGATCTTCGAAAATAGGCTCGTTCACTAAGGCTTCTAGATCCAGAGAACTTATACTAGAGGGAGAAAGAGAAGTGTCCATGACAAAGATTGAGCTTTTTCATCCGGTTCGACACATAGGCTCTGAAGCCGATGCAAACCCTACGTGAACCTTCTGAGACAGTGAGCTACTATTGGGGTCACCACTGAGACTCAGAAATGCCATGGGAAGGAGAAAGAACAAACTTACGACTAAGAAGTCACAATGATTGGATCTTGACAGTTTGGCTCGTTCGTGTCACAAAGAAAAGACAAATGGAAGAGACATTCCTTCTGAAAACTGCTTGGAGGCAGTGATGTATATTGGTTCGATTGTCAGAGTGCGAGCATCACTCCCAAGCTGGAGTTTTAACGTGCTCCTACTACTAAGGACTAGTAAAAACGGAAATGAAAAAAAAAAAAAAAAAAAAAGAAAAAAAGCGCATTCTTGCCCAGCAGGAAGAAAATGAATCTAATAGGTCCATAACGAAAGAACAAGCATCTGAGCTTTACTTTACTTCGAATCGCGGATACTTTGCTCTATTAGCAACGGATGCTTCTACCTTTGCACTTCCTAGGATAAGGTTCTCTTATCTTTCATTAGGTTCCCTAGCTGATAGCACTTGTCTGTGTTGCAGCTATTTGCTGGGAAGTTGTGGAAAAGAATAAAAGATGGGACGGCGAATGGTGAGGTAAGTCCCACTCACTAGTGCACGGCTGTTGTTTTCACGCAATAGTAGTAGGAAGATGCGTCTCAATCCCGTCCACATGTATACAGGCCAATAGTTCGTGAGTCTGACCTAGAGTTACCTTTCTGACTATAGGACGTTTCGTCGGCACATCTCTTATTCTATTATTGTATTGGAGTTTTTAGGTAAATATTTATAGAGGAAGGTGAAATGGAAAAAAGAGATCATATGAATGATAGAGAAGTACTAAGATATTTCTCGTAATTCGAAGATCATCCAGAAGGTTTTTCCCACGGATTTTTGAACGAAGGTCACGGCGGCTATTGATAGATCATTTATGCTTAATGAATAGATGGCATAAGGCATGTCTAAGATAAACACCCCTTCTTTCTCTTATTCATTGATTGGATATAAGGAGATAGCAAGCATAATAGCGTTTTCTAAGCTTAAGAAGTAATCCCCAATATTTCGATCAAAGCGTGAGTTGAGTCACAAAGAAGCAATTTATCTACCTACACAATTCAAAAATGATGGCCCGAATCATCCAAAAGGATCCATGGGGCCCCAAGAAAGACACTTCGGATCTCTAATACCGCTTTTAGGACCATCTACATAACCATTCGAATAGATTAAACTGACAGTCTAGGCTTTCTTTTTCTTTTCTCTATCTATTATTTATAGATATAGGGGCTTCTATTTCCATCTATCTTTCTATACACAATTGTTGTTGAAAGTTTTCACGACGCACTGGACCCCAGATCTCATTTGTAGGGAAGACTTCGAGCGAGTACGACTTCCTTGCCAAGCTCCATTTTAGCAAGAACGGAAATGTAGGGGAAAGGTCCTTGCATGATGGATACTGCCTAATGCCAATGAGAGTCAAGATGACTTCATGAGAGATAACGAGCTAACTCTTCTTTTCTTTAGCGCGTTTCATTCCTCGATGAAAGAGAGACAGGAACTGTTCTCCCATACATAAGAACCAATCCCGACTTTGGCGCCTAAGTAAAACGAATTTGGAGCTCTCTATAGGAAAGTGCATTCGTTTTCAAAAAAAAGTTCAGGGCCGGCCTTTGGACTTTTTTTCATGATCGGAAATGCCTCGAGTGACTTTTTTATAGGATATTTTATCGCTTAGCTGTAAATGTGGTTTAATGAAATGCCCTTGCCCTGTCAATCAAAATCTTTCTTTCTTCTATTATGAGATTTCGATTTTGAAGGAAGAAAGCACCTTTCTCTTATATACGATGTTATGTTCGACAATCTAAGACCAGACTTACCTTTCGCCCTTGTATGGACCTTCTAGCTATGGTGCTTGCTCCCCTTTTCAATTTTATCCCACGGTTTAAGGCTCTTCAAGACCTCCCACCCCAGGGTTAGCTAATGTGGATAAGTCAAGCCAGTCCAGTGAGACGTAGATCAAACCTTCTTCGATTGGTAATCGCTTCGCCTTATAGTTCTAGTTCAGGCGGTAAGCTAAAAAGGCTCCAAGAGCAACGAAAGATTAAAGGAAAGAAAGATGTTAGAGTTATTTCCTTATTTTTATTTTGTAGCCAGTAGAAATGAAATGGAAAGCCTCTCTTTGTAAGCGACTGTAAAAGAGCGCTGGTTCGAGAGAGAGAGCTTACTCAATAGGACTCAACTAATGGGAGATACTAGAGTCACAAGAGTAGAATCATTTCCGAAGCTTCTTATTTCTTGCCTCACGAGAAAAAAATCCTTGAAGTCTGAGCAAACTCCAAGATCAATCGGAATTGGAAAGAGGAAAAGACTGAGATGCCCAAGAACAGGTCTTGCGCCGTGGTAAGGGGTGTGTGGCGAGTACATATGAGTATGTTTAAGGGTAGTAATAAGTTACAAATAAGTACTTATTTCGGTATGCCCCTCAATCTGTTCCTCGGGACCTACAAGGGTTAATAGACCAATTGGATAAAGGCGTATTAGTCACTCCAGAGCAACTAGTCCATATGAAGTTATGCAATCAAGAAGGGGAAAAAGTCAATGGTCTAACCCATGTCCATTTTTCATTAACAGACAGTACTAAATAAGTCAAAGGGAGAGAGGAGGATAAGAATGAAATCCAACGGTAGTATTCGTTCCTCCCCTTAAGAGCCTAGTGTGAAGCAGATAACTGTCAAATAGTAAGCCTATGTCAGAATGCTTTTCTATTCCAATTTAATGGGCCCAGGGGGGGTGGGGGTTTCTTTACGGGATTTTACCTAGATTTTTCTTAAAGGTAGTAAACTCGACTTATTGCAAAAGGCTCAGGATAGGGTAGTGATTCTCATACGACCAGAACAATTCAGTCTTTTTTGAATTATTATTATGAGCAATCTTGCTTCACATTTCCTTGCTTTTTTTCTCTTATAACTCTCTCATTGGTTGTAAATATGGCCCGTGACAATGGGATGGACAAAGAAGAAGGCTAGTTTCAGCCTGCAATCTTAACCGAGTACGGTAGGGGTGGATTTAGTCTCGCGGGATCCTGACCTTTTTCATTGTAGCACGCGTGTCAACCAGGAAATAAGGGGCATTATGACTTGCATTCTTCTCTTACGTCTTTTGACTAGACAGTCAATAGGTCGGTACTAAACTAGTCGATGCATGCACTTGGCGAACATCCGTTCGAAAATAAAGATTCAAGCAGGTTCTAAAAGAGCTCGAGCAAAGCAGGCATCCCCCAGTGGACGTATCTGGATCCATCTAGATCTGGGAAGTTAGGCCAGAGGTCTTCAAGTACACATGCAAGAGGTGCAATCATGAAGGAGTTGAACTCACTCGACCCCTAGGAATGATGAGAGGAAATGAAAGAGGATTGAAGGATGAGAGATACTAGGCCAAGAGACCCGGAAGACCAAGCTGCGCTCTTGCAGAACCAACAATCGGTCGAGAAAGCCTGGCCTGACTAGGGCGCATTCCATTGGTCATTCTATTGGGCAGCTTCCCTTGCTATTTGACAAAGATATTCTATTACACCATTGTGATATACGCCATTTCGATGAAGAAAAGGATAGCTCGAGATATAGGGGATCCAATCGATCTACTTTACTGCATGCTGGATTTGCATGAAGAAAGAAAGACAAGAGAACTCTGACAGGAAATCGAAAGATCCATCAAAGTCCTTTTCTCATAGATCTCATAGAATAGATGCCCTGACAAAAGAACCCTCACTATACTATAAGGGCTTAAGCAAGCCCCGTAGGGGAGTCCGAATGCAGAAAGAGGACCTTTCGTCCTAAATGTGTAGGCCCGGGCTGACTAAGAATAAGAGTGGAGCTCCGCCCTTTAGAAATATGCCTAACTTAGAGAGAAAAACCCTTGACAGACCGAGCGGACTCAAGCAAGACCTTGAAAAGGCCATTCTTCTGTTTGGAAATGATACTGAATTCGGAGCACTCTACTTACCAAAAGACAGAAGAAAAAAGCACGAGCGTTGAGGAAGATGAAAGGCCAAGATCAATGAAGTGTGGAAAGTCGAAAGATTCCTTGACATTCTACAATGTCTATTTAGGGCTGTACCAACCCCAACGAAAGAACTCCTGTTGCAACGCCCTTCACAAAGGGCTCAGAGATAGGTCTATAGTCGTAGACTCGCTCCTTTTTCCACGCAAAAGAAGGAAGAAGGGAGCAGAGGAAGCTAAAGCAAAAGCTGTCATTGACTGATTCCAACAAGCTAGCCTCGGAGAGGAATGCTCTTGTCACGAAAAAAAAGACCAGCCAGAGGAGAGTCGACTCAATACTATTATAGATAGTTCAGATCAGAACGGCAGATAGAGATTCTGAGATAAAACCTCTCCAATGCGATATCTCACTTCCAAAAGAAAGAGCTACGAACAGGGCAGGGAAATACAAGAAAGGGCCAAAGGGCTTGCGAAGCTCGTGTCGAACTAAATGGAGAAGTAAAGTCGTAAGCTATCAGAAAGAAAAGAACAAGACTGTTGAGCTAAAGGTACGCTTTCGTAATTCTATTTCTCGTAAAAAATGCAATGCCTTTTTCATGTCTTCTTACTTTATTAAATGAAAAGAGAAGAATTGTGTGGTGGAAAGGGTTATCCAGGACTGGTCATCCTTCTCAAAAAGAGAGAAAAGAAAACAAGAGCAGTTGGAAATGGGGCAGGATGCCGGATCTTAAATCGGCGTAAAATGCTGTGAGGGGGGCGCCTACAATGAGAGGGCAGAAGAGAAGAACCTTATTTGCAGGAATCAAAAAATGGCGTTTAGTAAGATTTACAAACTACTTGTAAATGAGGGAAAAGAAAAGTCATGACTGGAATGCTTAACACATCCGCGTGGGAGAAGCAGAAGTCTATTCCACGAGGTCAAGTCGAAGCTGCCATTAACAACAAAGAAATAGGGAGAAGAGAGGGCATTGGGAATCTTCAGTAATCTGAATCCTGATCCAATAGAGATTTCTGTAGATGAGATAGACCGGAAATGTCGTAAGAAAATAAATGAAAATTCATTCACCAAATGTTTTTCATTCAATAAAAAAAAAGAGTGGTTAATTGCTAAGGTAGACTTTCTTGATGAATAACGTGTTTAGGTCCCTCCCTCGACTGACCGACTCAGCTCAGTGTGAAGTAATCAATTGTAGGAGGCGTGTCACTAGGTCAACTATCTCCGTTCCTCCCACGGCATGGGGTCGCACAACCCTTCGTCTCGGCATGTCTATCTTGCGGTTAAGAACTCGTGTATGGCGCACCAGTGTGATGGAAGGTCCATACCTTGGGAACGAAAGAGAGGCCGTATAGCTGTCGATTAATGTCTTCATGTTCTTGATTAGCTATATGTAATCGGAACTAAGTGAGTATGGGTTTGTGATCCTAGGGAGCTTGGGGGGATGGGATTCATCCCGCTTAGTGTCTTGCCCAGGATCCTCTTCCAGCTTATGGCAGTTTTCCCCAAATCAAATTAGTCATAGTCCTTCATTGCCTAAGACTTTCCTTAGACGAACTTTCCTACGAGGTCCACCTTGTCAATTGGATATCAAAGGGTCTATGGCTTTTCAGAAGAGCATAAAAGTGATCTTCTAGACCTCTGGTAGATGATCTGGAATGTCAATCTCTATTTATCCTTTCCTTTGCAACAGCACGCAGTCAATATCTTGATTCAAGGTTAAAGATCCTTGAAGTCGTAGGAGAAGACTTCTTCCTTTGACTTTTTTCTCTCTTTCTTGTTCATACCAGCCTGGCTCTGCCTTTGGACTTGTAACGGATTAGTGGAAAGGGAAGATTCAAATGGGAAATCTCTCGTTAGTGGAATGGACATGACAATCTTCACGGGGCTCACCCGGTAGTTCTATTCATTTACTGGTTCAAAGAAAATGACTCCGGTCGAGAATATATCATTTTAAAGAAAGTCGCACCTAGCTCACTTTGTCCAAGAATCTAGAGAGACAAACTGAAAAAGCTACAATTTGCATCTATACTTGACCGCCGCTCAGTAGCTTGCCCAAATTTCTTTCTAATTGAATGCGACCTCGTCCCACATTCAAAGGAATCAAAGAAGGATTGCCTCTCCCTGCCCCATGTGAGAACATCTCTCGAGATGATTCTAATCTGACTAAGATGATATCTGATACTGGAGGACATAAATGCCTTTTTCATTGCTCCGTTTTTATTTAGTTCAAGCGACATCAATTGTGAATCCTTTTCTCTCGTCACTCTCTTCTTACTCATAGGTCCTAAATAGACTGCCTTAGCCTCACATCATTAAGGGCCTGCTGCTAACTACTTCTTCCGAGGATTTTTTCTCCAGTCTTTTCCTAAAAAGGATTTTTATTATGTGACGACCTTGTAAGCGAAATACCTACTTCTCCCCCCCAAAAAAGAGAGGGTAAGAGTACAGTTAATTCCACACTGGCGTAGACTTGGGCTATACTTGTGGGGGAACTCCATAAAGAAGTGTAGCAGGCAGACCACCGCCTATCAACACTTTCGACTATCAAGGAGACGGAGACAGGCGTCACCAACCTAGTACAAGATCTGGCTTAAAACGCTAAATAGAGCTTCTTTTGATGCTCCATCCATTTCCAAATAGCCAGGCCCCCGAAGGCGTCTCTTCGGTCTCCGAACCCCCTTCTTCACGGTCAAAGACCCCCCCTGCTTTTTTTTTACCCCCCGGGGGGAACTATCGTTTCGGCTTAAAAAAGAAATGTCACGAGATTGCTTTTAAGTAATCGTAGAGCTATGAAGAAAACTATCTCCTCTTCCATATTCTTAAACAGAGTTCGCTGATGAAAGGAAATATAACCTTGTTGACTAGGTTGGAAGCACCGAAATCGATGGAATTCCGATTGGCAGGGATCCATTTATTGGTTTCCAATCCTTTTTTTGACAGTGTCAATGGGATTCGAACTGAACCACATTTGCTCAAACAGACCACTTTACCAAACTATTCCATGATCTCGGAAATATTTGATTTATTTTTATTCTTTCGTTTCTTTCTATTCCATAATTAGAATAGGCACGTTCCACGGAACAACAAACTAACGATAATTTTTTTTATCAAATTAGTCAAAAGAAAAAGATCATTGTCTTTCCTCTCAATGAAAGCCATTTCACTAAGATTGTGAGTACTATACGCAATTTGTTCTGTCATTAGAAGCAGCGGCCCTTAAGGTGCACCCTAAATAGGGAAGGGTGAGCATCACGGTTTAGTTCAATAAGTTAGTCAAATCCCCGAAGCATGCCGTATCGTACCAAGGATCACCTGCAGATAAACTTCACCTATTAAGGAGAAGGGA